>OY735266.1:8628368-9129604 GCA_963457715.1 Argyresthia albistria | reverse complement strand
GTGAGTCCTGTCAGCTTCAGTCGGCCGCGGGCCTTCGGAGTGAGAGCACGTCGCTTTGTGTCAAAAACAATAGATCGCAGAATTTGTGTATCGACACAAAACACTGCCGCACAGCGGTCCGTAAGTTAAATTGGAACATACTACGTAATTGAAATTTTATATTATGTGACTTATCATGAAGTCGTTGTTATGATTTTTTTGTCTGTTTTAGGAAAAATGGGGAAAAGAAAATCCGACGAGGTCTACTATAGATAAAGACCTCGTAAAAGGTAAGGAAAGAATATGGCTAAATATTGTATTCCTTAGCAGATTACAGGCATCGCAACTAGCATACACATTCCTGGATGACGAAATAACATAATGTAACATTTGTTTGTTTACATCAAAGAGTAAATAAACTTACTACGTGTTTACATCATCCAAGCACAGTAGAGGTAAGTATTACTTGTGTCCACGGAGTCCGTGTAAATTGGCCTTTCCATCACAATGCATAGTTAATTTGACTCGATTGGTATTACAGACTCTGTCGATCGAAACTTACAATACTATAATTATACTCAGATTCGTCCTTGATATTAGCAAGAGTAACACATGTAGTACCGCGTAGGGTGTAGCCAGTCTCACACTATATTTTAGAGGAAATAATCCAAAACTGAAAAAAAAGACACCTTTTTGACTGTCAAACCCCACAGTCTGTGCAAGGTGCTCGATTTACCGCGCTTCATTCGCGTTTTAGTGTTCGGCCAGTCTGCACGTCCGCGCAAGCGACGTTCGACGTTTTTTCTTTCAGCAAAATGCCAAAAAGGAAACATTCAGACAGTGACTCCGATCGTATAAGACATAAAATACGAAAATTGGAGAAGAAATTACTTCGCAAAAACAAGAAACGGAACCGAAAGCAGTCGTCGTCATCAGATTCCAACGACAATAGTTCGAACAATGAAGGTATGTTTACAAGTTATGCACTCTCGGCAGTTTTATCTGTTTTAAGTGTAATAACGTAGGCATACCTACAACCACTATTCGAGCGGAGGACAGTACACATAAAATGGGACTGTTCCAGTGCTTTGTACATAGTATGCGGACAATATATGCCTCGTGTCGTGGCTCGGGATTGTCTCGTACTTTTTATATATTTACAGTTTTGTGGATAACTATCCTGGGAGTTATCTCATAACTGTTTTTATACATTACAGAACTCAATGTAATGGAACGTACGGATAACGATGAACATGTACCCGCTCGAAATCTCGCCAGAGATCTCGATGCCGCCGCCGCCACCAGCTGTGCCAGCCGCGCCAGTTCCTGAAACGGAGCATCCAGCGCCACCTCAGGGGGCGTCACCGCCGCCGCCCCCGGGGGCGACACCGCCGCCGCAACCCTCCACATCTGCGTCAATAGAACTGGAGCCTAGTGTTGTTAGTGATGTGGATCCGGTCCTGCTTGAAATCCTAGGCGAGGACCCAACGGTGACAAAGCAATACGGCGAAGCCATACAAAGCGGGTTAGCAACTCACTTAAATCATTTTTCTACCGTGGGCCTTACGAAGGAATTACGAAAAGAGCTGACATCAACATATCTGACACCTAACAATTGTACATTGATTGACCCTCCGATCCTTAATCCAGAGATGAAGGCAGCTGTATCTGAGTCGGTCTCTAAACGAGATAAAGCTATTGAGGGTAAACAAAAACATCGGCAGCAATATCTAGCTTGAGCCGGGCTATCACAATGTATACATTGTCACCTAACAAAGACCCTACAATCCTAAAGCTCATGATTGATACAGTTCGTTTAATATGTGACAGCCAACACACTGAATCCGTAATAAGACGAAACTTCATTTTATTTACTCTTAAAAAAGAGTTGAAGGCCCAAATGCAGTCCACAGGTATAGATAAATACCTATTCAGCGAGCACCTTACAGATGCCCTCAAGTCTGCAAAAGCAATAAACAAGGCGTGCACAGACTTGAAGACTTACACCCCTAGAACACCCTCAACCCTTCCTCCACCTGCAACAAGAAAAGCTGACCCTTCAAGTTCAAAAAACTGGAAGCCTCCCACAGCCCCCAGGCAGCTGGGACAGACGAGGACTTTGAAGGTGCCTCCCCCTGCACCGACGGGGCGACGAGGAGTCGGCCAACCAGCTTTTCGAGGCCATCACAGCAACAGCAACGCCAGCCGCCGCCGACGTTCTACCAGAATCGTCGGCACTAACGGTAAATACTAAATACGCCGGTAGATTGTCCCGATTTTACGATCAATGGGAATCTTCATATATCGAAGGATACAAGATTCCCTTTGCTCGACCTGTCATGCAGACATGCCCCCCAAAGACTGCAGAATTCTCAGCCACCGAGAATAGGTACTTTGAGAAAGAAATTCATAAACTCCTGACAATAGGTGCCATTGTTCCATGTCATGAGATTGAGTCCCAGTACATATCCAAAATATTTCTAGTACCGAAATAAAATGGCCAAAAACGGTTCATATTAAATTTAAAGTCCCTAAACAAATTAATAGACACCGACCATTTTAAATTGGAAGACCTAAGAACTGTCCTAAAACTTATTACAAGAAACTGTTATATGAGTACTTTAGATATCAAAGACTCTTATTTTTTTATAAAAATACATCCTGACCTGACTATAGGAAGTACCTTCGTTTTTACTGGAACAATAATTTGTTCGAGTTTACAGTCATGCCATTCGGTCTATGTACGGCGCCGTTCGTATTTACTAAACTCATGAAACCTATCGTTAAACTATTACGAATGAGAGGGTATTTATCAGTCCAGTACCTAGATGACTATTGTCTTATAGGACAAAAGTATGAAGAATGTCTAAAAAACGTTATTGATACACAACAACTACTTTGTGCCTTAGGCTTTATTATCAACAAAGAAAAAAGTTCCTTATTACCGAGTAGACAATGTCGATTCTTAGGTGCTGTAATCGATTCAGAAAATTTCCAGGTTTATCTGCCTAAAGAAAAGATTGATAGAATGTTAGTTGAAATTAACAGGTTTATCAACAAAGAACGAACGAGACTTTGCTAGGCTAATAGGTTTGTTAGTGTCAGCGTGTCCTGCTATTGAATATGGTTGGTTATACACGAAAGAATTAGACAGAGAAAAATACTTAAATTTGTTAAAAAACAATGATAATTACGATTGCTATATGAATACGCAACCTTTAGTTTCAGACTTATTGTGGTGGCGCACATCTATAGTAAATGGGTTTTGCAAAATTAAAGATGATACCTACGATCTGGAAATTTTCTCGGATGCTTCGACAACGGGGTGGGGGGCAGCGTGCGGGAGCGAGACAGCAAGCGGATTATGGAGTGAAGGTGAAAGGTTATGTCATATAAATTTCCTAGAGATTTTGGCGGCATTCCTTGGTTTGAAAACATTTGCCAGCGACCTCACAGACCGTCAAATTCTGTTACGGATAGATAACACGACGGCGATCTCGTATATAAACCGGATGGGAGGCATACAATTTCCACATTTAACAAATGTCACTAGGCAGCTATGGCAATGGTGCGAAGAGCGTCGTCTTAATGTATTTGCTTGCTATGTATCTTCAAAAGATAATGCTGTAGCGGATGCTGAATCTAGGCGCACCCATCCCGACGTGGAATGGGAACTAGCTCACTCAGCATACCTGCGTATAAAACAAAGTTTCGGCACACCAGTTATTGATTTATTCGCGAGTAGGATAAATAAAAAGTGCGATGTTTACGTCTCTTGGCACAGGGACCCCGATGCGTTTGCCATAAACGCTTTCACCTTGTCTTGGAGTAGTTCTTTCTTCTATGCTTTTCCTCCGGTCACTATGATCCTAAAATCATTGCGCAAAATCATTAATGACAGAGCTACAGGCATAATGGTTGTACCTAAATGGCCAACTCAGGCATGGTATCCAGTTTTTAAAAGTCTTTTAGTGTCAGAAATTTTGGAATTTAAATCAAGCAAGGACCTAATTTTGTTATATCCTGATTACAGCAGCAGCCGGGACATACACACGAAGATTACCCTGGTGGCGGGTATCTTATCCGGCAGGCCATGCTGAAGAATGGAGTTCCTCCGGAGACAGTTGAGATAAGCATACATTCTCTCTCCCAAAATTCCTTCAAACAATACGATTCATGTATTAAGAGATTGTTCTATTACTGCCGAGATAAAAACATAGATTTGTTTTTACCATCCATTTCAAACATTCTTGCCCTTTTCACATATGTTTACAAACAGAAAGTACAATACAGCACGTTAAATTGCCACCGATCTGCCTTACAACATATCGTAGGAGATCCTGCTTGCAATGATTATAGGATTAAAAAATTTTTTCAAGCCGTGTACCGATTACGTCCACCTACCCCGAAGTATAACATGACATGGGACACAAATATTGTTTTAAATTACTTATCGGAGCAGTACCCTAACGAAAACATTAATTTAGAAAAGTTAACTAAAAAACTGATTACTCTGTTAGCATTAGTAACAGCCCATAGGGCACAAACATTATGTAAGATTAAATTATCCAATATTCAAATTCAAAGTGACAAAATCATTATAAAAATAACAGATTTAATAAAAACATCTCGACCTGGTCGTTCCCAACCCTTGTTAGTTGTACCATTTTTTAACGAAAAACCATCCATCTGTCCTGCCAAGACACTACAATGTTATATTAGAGTGACTGAGGCCCTGCGTAAGAAGGTAGATAGCTTATTTATAAGTTTTCGCAAACCACACGGACAGGTGACTTCTTCGACCTAAAGTCGGTGGGTGAAGGACACACTTAGGAGTAGCGGCGTGGATGTGTCGGTGTTTAGTGGACACAGCACGCGCCACGCTTCCACGTCCGCCGCAAGCCGCCTGGGCGTCTCTCTCGATACCATAAGAAATACCGCAGGCTGGACCAGTCACTCAAACACCTTTGCCGTGTTTTACAATAGAACTATTATACAAAATTGTAACGCTGATTTAGCAACAGCTATACTTACCGATAATAATAATTGTTGAACCACATTAATTTACTCTTATGATCTTAATAATCTCATGATCAAGAATTGTTGTTAAGAAATGATTTTTATTTTGTTTCAAATTGATTTCATTGTAGTTTTCTAAAGTGAAAGTAATGTTTGATGAATAAAACACTGATTCACTTTAATTATTACATTATTATTTCATGACCTTATTTAATAATATAGTAATTAACATACCTTACTTTTCAAGACTGAATATTTTGTCTCTATCTCTCAATATCTACATGTGTTACTCTTGCTAATATCAAGGACGAATCTGAGTATAATTAATGATTAAACGAACTTACCTGTACGTGAAGTTCTATCATAATTATACGAAGGGATTCGTCCGTAGATATTAGCAAACCCACCCATCCCTGATGTTACTTTTATATGAAGTAACCGGCCCCGGTCCTAAAATATTCAGGTCTTGTCCACAGAAACTCTAAACTAAATGAAGCGCGGTAAATCGAGCACCTTGCACAGACTGTGGGGATTGACAGTCAAAAAGGTGTCTTTTTTTTCAGTTTTGGATTATTTCCTCTAAAATATAGTGTGAGACTGGCTACACCCTACGCGGTACTACATGTGTTACTCTTGCTAATATCTACGGACGAATCCCTTCGTATAATTATGATAGAACTTCACGTACAGGTAAGTTCGTTTAATCATTAATTGTCGATTATGTATTCAAATCTGATAAGTATACCTATATCAGTTCCGTCTGAGATACGTTATCGGTTGGACGTGTCGACTCCCGTGCGATACAACCAGAGCCTCTCAAAGTTTTGTACCATTATTCGTACTTCGAACTCGTCGCAATGGTAGTGTGTGGTGGGTGTAGTGAAGAGGCGGGCGATGCTATCCTTTGCTCCGAATGTGGGCTCCACTACGATTATACTTGCGCTGGCATCACAGAGGCGTAGTATAGGCGCTTGACAAAGGAGAAGAAAAGGGACTGGATGTGTCCTACTTGTACTATTAAGGATCCGAAGACTGCTTTTGTGCCTTCGCCCCTGCCAGCTGCGTCGGAATCCACTGCTACCGTGCTGTCCCTGGATCTCATCATGAAGAGACTTGATTCAATGGCCATGCAACTGGAACCACTGAAGAATCTGGAAGACATTAGGAGTGACGTCTCTCACCTAAAAACTGCAATTGGGTCCATCGTCGGTAGGATTGATGAGGTGGAGCGTCGAGTCGTAGCGGTCGAAAAACAGCTGGGCGCCGCTGCCGAGCTCCAGGCGCGAGTGGAGGCGCTGGAGAATTCATCCGAAGCGAGGGACCAATGGCTCCGGGCCTCAAACGCTGAATTAAAGGGCGTCCCTCAAAAGACGAACGAAAACCTATTTGAAGTTCTAACCAGGATCGGAGTCGTGGTGAGCAATGCGGTGGCGCGGGACAAAATCAACTTCATTGCTCGCGTCCCTACACGTGAGGAGGGCAGAATCAAGCCCATAATTGTCAGTTTCAACAGTCGTTATGACAAGGAAAATTTTGTTGCAGCAGCCCGAGCCTTTGGGAACCTCTCCGTATCTGATATTGGCTTTGACGGTAAAGATAGGATCTTCGTAAACGATCATCTCACCATCAATCAAAAACAGCTACTAACATTGGCGAAGAAATTGGTAAAGGATAAAGCCTATAAGTTCTGCTGGGTAAAGCACGGCAAGATAATGGTGCGACGAAACGAAACGTCGCCCTTTATACAGATTCGCTCCAATAACGACCTATCAAAAATTAAATGACTTGCCCTCCGTTCTGTTCTTGTGTCGCATGTTTATCTTTTAAATGTTTATTTTTTGAATGTTCACAGTTTGGAAACCACTTGTATTCGCGCTGTAACACTACTATTGCCTCTGCATACCGCTTTGTGTGTCGCTCCACTCATATCTCACCCTTGCTCTGCGAATCTCGCAAACTACTGTCGTAATTTGTTGCTATCGCTTCCCCGCATTACTATCTCTGCTACGCTGTATTTAAAATCTATTATTACGCGCAACGCTGTAGCATTGCCGCTCATTATCCTACGACACCTCGCTGCTAATTTGGCTGTGTGTGCTCTGTACCTATGTCCTACCTGTAAAAAACCGGTTGTCTGCTGCCGGCGACGATGTCTCGCAACTTTAACGCTGTTTTCAATGCTAATAAATAATCTTAGCTATGAATGTCTTTTAGATCGTCGATTATATACCGTTGGTAGTCATATTAGCTGTGATTGGTGACAATGAGAGTAACCTGTGTGTGTACTATCAGAATGTGAGAGGGCTACGGACTAAGACCGAGACTTTTTTGCGGAGTGTTTTGCTTAATGATTATGACGTAATAGCTCTGACGGAAACTTGGCTTCTCGATTCTATCTCCGACAATGAATTATTGGATGACAGTACTTGGTGTGGCGCCGCGACCGTAACTACATTTCTACAGGGCAGACCATGGGGGGTGGGGTTTTATTAGCGGTCAAGCGTGAGTTGTGCTCATGTATGAATGTTTGCTTGGCAGTCATCGGCCGAGGACATCTGGGTGTCAATTCGTTTAGGGTGCAACAACAAGCCTAAAATCACCTTGCATTTGTGTGTTCTGTATCTTTGTGACGAAAACAATGGGTTTTAAGACACAATTAGTGAACTTTAGCAACAATTTAATTAATATAATAACAGATAATAATTCAGATACACTCATTATATTGGGTGACTTTAATATGAGTTGCGTTCAATGGTTACCAACGAATGGCCAACTTCAAGCTGTAAATATAGTTAATCCCTTAGCTTCAGACTTCATAGATACTTTAAATGTCTGCGGTCTCCAGCAATTTAACAGTACTGTTAATAACTTTGGTAGGATTCTCGACCTAGTACTTTGCAATGTAGACATTGTTACCACAGCTTGTCCTGATCCGTTAGTCCCAGAAGATCCGCATCATAGGGCACTCATTACTCTAGTTCCAATATCCAACTACTCTCCACTGAAGGTATTGCCCCGCACGTCCCACAACTATTTTAAAGCTGATTACGACCGAATAAACGAAAGCTTACATAAAATTGACTGGATCAGCACTTTGAGTGGGGGTAGTGTCAACAACGCCGTCGAGTCTTTCTATGAAATAATTTCTAATATTCGCGATTTTTTCGTTCCTGTCCGCAAAGCCTACAAAAGTAAGTATCCGCCATGGTTTAGCTATTCGTTAATAAAGGTTATTAAAGAAAAATTTAAGTATTTCAAAAAATTTAAAACCTATGGAAATGTTTCTGATAAACAGTCATATTCAATCCTACGTGACAGGGTTAGCAGAATGGAACGGACCTGTTATGTTAAGTATATTTCAAATATTGAGGATTCTATAGCTAAAAACCCTAAAGCGTTCTGGTCATTTGTTAAGTCAAAAAGAAATAGTGCTGGCTTCCCTTCCACAATGAATTACAATGGTAACTCCTCAGATTCCGGTCAGACGATATGTGAGTTCTTCTCCGCGTACTTTCATTCCACCTTCTTGATACCAGCTGCATCTGGTATCGCTCCGGAACAAACAGATTTATGACACTGCTGCTTTGCTGTGTGACATTGCTGGTGTCGAGGTTGACGCCTCGACTGTCCAACGTCTCCTGCAAAATTTGGATCTTTCAAAATCAGCTGGCCCTGACATGATACCAGCTATATTCTTGGTTTCATGTGCCGAAGAGCTTTCAGTTCCGGTCTCCATACTATTCAGGCGCTCGCTGAATGAGGGGGCAGTGCCAGACCTTTGGAAATTAGCGTTTATCTCTCCCATTCATAAAAAAGGCACCCGTGGCAGTATTGAACATTACAGACCTATTTCGAAGCTATGTTTAATTGCCAAGGTTCTTGAACGTATTGTATATTCGCAGCTTTACAGTGCTCTCAAAATGAGCTTCAGCCCGCTACAGCACGGGTTTTTAAAGGGTCGATCTACTGTCTCAAACCTTGTACTATTTAATGACTACGTATCCCAGCGTATGGATGGTGGTGACCAGGTAGACGCCATCTACACTGATTATAGCAAGGCCTTCGACCGAATTGACCATGGTATGCTGTTAGGTAAGCTCAAGGGTGTAGGTGTTAGGGGCAGTCTGTTGGAATGGTTAAGTTCTTACCTTGCAGGCCGTAAACAGGCTGTTGTCTTGAATGGCTACGAATCAGCATGGATGAGTATTCCTTCAGGCGTACCCCAAGGATCCCTACTCGGCCCGCTGTTATTTGTTATATCTATACAGGATATAGACTCGTGTTTTATAAACTCTAACGTACTGTTGTTTGCAGACGACATGAAAATATTTAGAGTTGTGAATAACGTTTCTGATGCTTCTCTGCTGCAACAAGACTTGCTAAGACTTGACGGCTACTGCACTACCAATAAATTAGATCTTAATGTTTCAAAGTGCTTCTTTCTGACATTCACGCGCAAGCTCAATCCATATATATCTAACTACAGCATAAAGTACCTTCCTCTGACTCGAGTGTATGAAATTAAGGACCTTGGGGTGATCCATGACAGTGGGCTAGTTTTTGAGAAGCACATAGGCAGCGTTGTCGGTAAGGCTTCGAAGGCTCTTGGTTTTGTCATGAGGTCGTCTAAATCATTCAGGAAAATGAAAACCGTCAAAATTCTCTACTGCGCTTATGTTCGTAGCCACCTCGAGTATGCATCGCAAATATGGAACCCCTGCTATGACATTTACAGAGGAAGACTTGAGCGGGTTCAGCGGAAGTTCATCAGATATCTTGGCTTTAAGTTTAAAATGCCTAAACTCAAATACCATAACCAATGTGCTAAACTACATCTACTTCCGTTGAACCTGCGCAGGGACATTGCAGATTTAACATTCCTGATGAAGGTGGCTAGGGGTATTATTGACTGTCCTGAACTGCTATGCAAATTAAAAATTAAGGTACCAACACACAGTGTCCGTAGGCGTCCACTGCTTCAGACTCCTTTAGCTCACAGCAATTACAGACAAAACTCCTTTATAAACAGAGCATGCGCACTATTCAACCGACTTTTCAGCTCCAACAGCGATGGCGACAATGATGTTGATATCTTCTGCAGTAGTTTTTTCTCATTGCGGAAAGCCATAATAAAGAACTTTCTAGCACTTCTTAATACCGAGGACGGGATTGTTGAGGAGGAGTATTGTGACGGTGATGGCATGAGTGAGTAGCGACAAAATAAACTTAATTTTATACATTATCACTAGTTATATGGTACCCAATCTACATGTGGATACTTGTTATTAGCTTTTAGTCTGCAATATGATGTTATTAAATAGTTAAGATAGCTGTAGGTGCAATATGAAATAGTGCCTCTTACTTACATACTGGTGTTATCTACGTACTGTCCAGATGAAGGTGCATTACGTCGTGGTGTATTTTACGTATATACTGGTGTTTCCTACGTACTGTGGATATGTAGGAGCATTACGTCATGTTGTTTCTCACGGACATACTGGTGTAGTCTACGTACTGTAAAGATGTAGGTGCATTACGTCATGGTGTATTTTACTTACATACTGGTGTTGCCTACGTACTGTGCAGATGTAGATGCAGTACGAAAAGGTGCCTCTTATTTAGATACTGGTGTTGCCTAAGTACTGTGGAGATGTAGGTGCATTACCTCATTTTGTTTCTTACGTACATATTGGTGCAGTCTACGTATTGTGCAGATGTAGTGCAGTACAAAAAGGTGCCTTTCACTTACATACTGGTGTTGCCTATCTGCATCTACACAAATAGGTTACATAGACCACATCAGTATATACGTAAGAGGCACTATAACGTAGTGAACCTGGATCTTCAGATTACGTTACATAGGCTACATCAATATGTACGGAAATTTAAAATTAGCACCAATGATATTAATATACAATTTATATAATAAAAATATTACAAGATACATCATTACGTAGTGAACCTGGACCTGCAGATTAAGTTACATTAGGCTACTTCAATGTTCTGAAATTTAAATTAGCAAAAATGCTTTATAAGGATTATAAAAAATAATATATAATTTTGTATAGGTACTAATAAAGAGTAAGGACTACTTGTAACGTATCTGCAACACTGCACAAATATAGTACCTAACATACCATAATGAATCAAAATACTTATATTAAAGGTTGGTAAGCATATAAATTACAAGAAAATTAATTACAGTAGAAATTATTTATTTATTACTATTCCAATAGAAATTAATGTTTTATCACTAATATAACAATACTTCAATAATATTTTGCATCTTAAGCCATGTATCGACTAGGCGTCACTAGCGCGCGCCATGCATGGCTGTTTTTATTCTCGTAAAATGAACGGTAGGTATACAGCTATGTGCAGTTCCGTTTTCACGACACTACCGTCCACAATGCGAAATTAAAAACATCCATTCATGACGCGCGCGCCAGGAGCGCCTAATCGATACTACATATCAAACTGATAACTACCCGCGAAATATATTCATATTCCTTTATATTTATTTATGTACTTACAACTATTATTTTAACATAGCTTTACAAAGTTGCAAAATGGCACCCCATATGGATAAGGATCAAACTGTTAACTACCGGCGACATATATTCATATTCCTTTATATTTATTTATGTACATTATCCTGAGCTGCGGCTTTAGTCCACCCCACGAAGACCAAAAACTGCCAAATCGAGGAAATAATTCGTGTGTAAGCGAATTCTGGCACAGTTGTAGGGAATGGTGTCTTACAACATACTAAAAGTATATATTATATATAAAGGAAATAAAATTCTGGACAAATTATGTTCTTTACGTTTTCATTGTAGGATCAATACTTTAAGAGAAAATGGGTAAGTCTAACACATTAAGATCTTCAGTACTTTGAGTATGTTGTTAGACACCGTTCCCTACAACTGTGCCAAAATTGGCATATAAGTACACGAATTATTTCCCCCACTTGTCAGTTTTTGATTTTGGCCTCCGTAAGGGACTATAAACCTCGTCCCGCGTGTAACTCAAGATTAGTTAGAATAGAATAGAATAGAATAGAATTGTTTATTTCATGAACATAGGTTACATAAATACACAGGTCTTAAAGAAATTTGATTACCGCTATGTCCTACCAGTAAAATGGTGTATGAATATTATTGTCTAAAGTACCTACGTTAACATTTACGCATATTATTATATTAGATTATGTCTTATATTTTTATCACATATTTAAAATGTCAAACTTAATTACAAAATATCAAAATTATAGAGATTTGTCATTTAGAAAGGAATTAATACTGTAGTAGCATTTTTTACTGAGCAGATGGAATAATTTACTCTTAAAAGGTTGTAAATTTAAATCTTTTATATCGTTTGGTATTTTATTGTATATCCTAGGTGCCATGCAAAATATACTTTTATGTAATAGAGCTGTCCTAGAAGTTAGCAAGCAAAGTCTGTGCCGATGTTGATGACGTTGAGAAAAACAAGTTGTGGATGTGGACTCAGTGAAATTAATAGGATTGGTTTTTACGAAAACTGCCACCTCAAAAATGTATAGGCAGGGCAAGGTGAGTATTCTGTGTTTCCTGAAGTATGGTTCGCAGCTGTCTGTAGTTTTGAGGCTAAACACAGCTCTGAGGCATCTTTTTTGTGCCTTAAAAATGGTTTCCTTTTCAGAACAGTTGCCCCAGAAAATAACACCGTACCGCAGAGTAGACGACACAAAACCGTGATAGGCAGCTAATGCTGTTTCGATGCTAACAATTTTCACCAGTTTGTAGAGCAAGAAGGCGGAGCTACTTAAGCGATCACATGTTTGTTTTGAGTGATGTTTCCAATTTAAATTGTTATCTACCACTAATCCTAGGAACTTGGTTTTTTCGACTACTTCTATTGCTGTGCCTTCACAATAAACACTAAGATTTTCTAATTTTGATTGTCTTTGACAGAAATTCATTAATTTGGTCTTATCTAAATTTGCAATTAAATTATTAGTATTCATCCAATTAATTATATCTTTTAAAGCGTCAGTTATTTTTAAATTATAATCGTTTAGTTCATTGCATTCTAAAATCATTGTGCTATCGTCCGCAAATAATGTCATTCTATTAGATGTCACTTTTGGAAGGTCATTGATATATATAATAAACAAAAGAGGCCCTAGTACACTGCCTTGCGGGACACCAAACAGAACTTTTCTTACATTTGATTTATATGTATTTTCTAATCTTGTCTTTGTATTTATTCTAGTTAGTTCTGTGTGTTGTTGTCTGTTGCTCAAGTAAGATTCTATTAGTTGCAGTATGTTACCTCGAATACCGTATACATATAGTTTTTCGAGCAGTATTCTGTGGTCAACATAATCAAATGCCTTTGTCATGTCCATATAAAGGGCCACTACTGGTTGTCTTCTATCCACGCAGGACATGATGTCCTTCAGGAAATCGAAAATTGCCATATTAATGGTTTTTCCTTTACGGAATCCCTTTTGTTCTAAAGTCAATATATTAAATGATTCTAGGTATGAGGATAGTGCGTTATATATGATTTTCTCGAAGATTTTAGACATCACTGGGATGAGTGCAATGGGTCGGTAGTTTGTCATAGATTCCCTATCTGATTTCTTAAAGAGAGGTTTTACTATTGTTGTTTTTAAACTTTCCGGATATGCTCCGTGGAGAATGCATAAATTTATAATATGGCTAATGTGCGGTGCAATGATATACCGGACATGTTTAATTACTTTAGTATGGATGCCGTCGTATCCTACACTATTTTTATTTTTTATAGCATTAATGGTTTTGACTATGTCATCCGCTGCTGTTGGATTCATGTACATTGACTGTTGCTGATGATTTATCGGGTGGGGATAGGTTTTATTACGTGACTGGTTGTTTTGTTGTATTTGATCTATGTAGAAGTTATTGAACGCTTCTGAAATATGTTGGGCATCGGTTATGACTTTGTCGTCAATTTTTATTTTATCTATAGGTTCACTAGGGAGAGAGATTTTGGTGTCATTAATTATTTTCCATGACGTTTTTGATTTATTCGATGAATTTTGAATATTATAATTATTTTGAGATTTTTGAGTTAACTTAACAATTTTTTTAAGTCGATTTGAATAGGACTTTAGGTCATTTTTGTTCTGTATTGTAGGGTCTAGTCTAGATTTCCATAGCAATTGTCTCTGTGTTATGCTACATTTCTTGATTCCTTTCGAGATCCATTTGGGTTTTTTTCTTATTTTCATAGTTACTGTAATATTGGGAAAACATAGGTTATAAATCAGTAGGAAAGTTTCTAAAAAGCAGTCATATGATTCATTAGGATCATCAAGTTTATATATTTCAGAGAAAGAGAGTGCATTAAGATACGATTTAAATTTGTCTAAATTTTCTTGGCTATAATCTCTTTTGGTGGTTTTCCAAGAGTTGATTGCACATGCCTTTTTCACGGGACAATTTAAAAGCTGTGCTGTATGGTCTGAGAGCCCGTAATCAATAACTTTTCCTGTTCCGTGATTAATGTTGTGAGCAAAATTATCAAGACAGGTTTTAGATGATAATCTAGTTGGTTCTGAGAATTGCAGTCTTAGATTGTATCCTAGCAGGAAGTTTTTAAAGTCGGTAGAGGTTTTTGTTTGTTTGATAGTATCAATATTGAAGTCTCCACCAATAATTACTCGTTTACCCGTTTTTATACATATCTTCTGTAGTAATTTTTCCATTTGCTCATAGAATGTATTTAAATGCAAGGTTTTATTTTTATTTTTCGGAATTCTGTAAATACATACAATAATAATTTGTTGGTGAATTAATTCTAAGGCGCAGCATTCAAATATCCCCTTTATAGAGAGTTTTGCGATTTCTTTTAGTTCTTTATATTGAAGACCAGTTTTAATTAGTATACAGGCTCCCCCTTTCCTTCTATCATCTCTTGAGTAGTGTGCCGCAATATGGTAGTTTAATAGCACTGCCAAGTCTTCCTCTCCTGACATAATGTTGTGCTCCGTGATGCAGATGACGTCGACTACAACGTTCTCTATGTATAGTTCCTCTAGGTATAGTGTCAACATGTCTGATTTATTAATGAGACCAGCGATGTTCTGATGGAGAAGATTGAGATTTTTAGTGAAGAAAAAACTGTTGCTCTCTTTCTGGGCGCTCTTTTTGATAATGCTTGTGTTTGACGGAGGGTACAGTATCTTGAGCTCCTGTGCGCATTTCTTGGGAATCTGGGCGTGGTTCTTGAGATTCTGTGTTCTCTTCATAGTTAATGTTGTTGTTTTCTCTTGTGTCTTGAATCAATCGGTTGACCTGTGTGAATATAGTACGTATCCCGCTGTTGGTTATAGTCCCGTGCTTCTTGGTAAACGCTTTATTGTCGTAATAAGTTAGGTTTTGATTGGAGTCCAGCAATGTCGCGTATTTGTGAGTATGGTTGTCCAGATAAAATAGGTTATTGAACGTTTCAACTCGCCCATTGAACATTGTGGTGAAGTCTGAGCACATGTAGACCGGTAGACACATTATGATGTTCGTATGTTGCTGCGTTTGTAGAGTGTTCCGAATATTCTGCACAAGATCGAAGTAGTTGTTGGTGCTCTGGAAGTCTGCCTCGCCTATCATAATAATGCAGTAGTCATTTTTTGAATAGTTTTCTAGTTTTTTGTCTATTCCTCGCAGCAATTCCATTACTCCCACGCCAGGGGCTAGGAAGTGACAGACACGACCTTGCTTCTTTAGTGCGTCCTGGGAAATTTCGAGGATCTTGTTACGTCTGTTACTTGTAATTAAGCAGATCTTTGGGTTCGTATCTCCGGTTATAGTGTTCGGGTTGAAATTGTGAATAGCCGCACTCTCCGTATTGATGTCGCACGTCTGTATTGTTTCGTTTCTGATGTTTTCAGCGCTATTTGAAGTTTTTTGTAACTGGCTAGGTATTTTTTGTGGCGTTGACTTTGATTTTCGTTTATTTTTAGGCGTGACGCAATCATTTTTGAGGCTGTCTGTTATTCTTTTGCATAAATTATTTTTCTTTAGTGAGTCTTCTAAGCTGGATTTTAGGCTTGAATTTTCTAAGTTCAGGTTGTCTATTTCTAGGTGCGCTGCTTTTAAATCTGTTTTTAGTTGTTCTATTTGCTGTTTTAGTTCCTTTATTTGGTCATCATCCTCGTAGTCCGACAATATAGGCATACTATTGCTCGTACTGTTTAGTCCTAGCCCATCTTTGGAGTTGTCGTCGTCGTCAGTTAATATATCTGTGTCCGATTTGTTATTCCTTGGTTTTCGTAATGTAACGTTTACGGAAAAACTCATTTTTATAGCCTAGTTATGTTGTTGAAATAGAAAAAGTTAATACTGTTGAAAAAATCCGAGGCGAGGATCGAACTTGAATCTCTTGCGTGGGAGCCACGATGCAGACCGCTGAGCCACACGTCAGTGTTTCTAGGTGGTGAAATTATCGGTCTGTATGAGTGGCGCCGCCGTTGATTGCAGCTACCATCTATCGGGCATATGGGACACTTGTTTTATTCCGTGGCGTGCGTGTCAAAAAGAATTAGTTCACTGTGCATAGGTGAGATGTCGTTGTTATGCGCGTCCTATGAGATTTGAATTTTAACGCTTGCGAAATCAGGATTTTAGTTATTTCTACTGATGCACACACTAGAGTAACTTGATATTTCGTTTGTAACACTGAACACAGATTAAATGTTTTATTCAAGCTGATTTCTACACTGGGACTTTCGGATTTACTTGTGATTTTGTTTATTTAGCACTGGTTATAGTTTCTGTATTATATCACTAAATACCGCTTGTCAGTTTGAGATAACACTCACACACGCATTTTGTAGATCAGAGTTTATTACTTCATAGTATTTTTGTGATTACATAGATTAATTCCATTTTTTAATTAATGTTTACTAACAGCTGATTACAAACACTTCCACTTCTGGTGGCGCCACCTGGCTTAATTAATACGAATAACAATTTTATTAATACGAATTACAGTTGCACATAAATTAATACGAATACATGTTGCGGTTAATTTTCAGTTTGATCATTATCCATACTGGGTGCCGTTTTGGAAATTTGTAAAGCTATGTCCTTATGTTGAATTAATTATGGCAATCCTTAATCTAAAGTCCACCTAACAGTGACATAATATTTTAAATTTCGTAACAATGTCATTGTACAAGGTACAGGAGACACAAGAGTATTATGGTAACAAAACAAATATTCATTCGTTTTTTTCACTTCAAAAGCATAGTAATGATGGCTAAAATCAATACTCTCCAATGCAAGGCATTTAAATACAATTTTGTCATCACATGTGTACATTTTTTCGACTTCCGCAAACAGAGGCAAACCAGTGGATTCTATAATATCTAAGACCAAAATTGATGATGTTTTAAAGTCAACACCATTCAGTTTAACCCAAGAGGTTGAATACCAATTGGTGCTAGGATTATTGGTAAAACGATTTAAGCTTTCAATCTCCAAATCAGGAATTTTTGTATTTTTTCCCAAAGAAATATTACTTGGGGGATTGTTTTTCAAAAATAAGTCATTTAACACAAGCTGATTCTTAATGGCAATCGTTTTGCAAATGTTAACTCGACTACACGATGCTTTTGCCACAAATTTAGATATTCGAGGAGGTAACATTCATAACGTGATTTGTCACAAAAAGTAAAAAAAAAACTATGATTACCATTCCCTCCATTTTCTAAATAGCAACGTTTCTGTGTTTTAGATTTTTGTCAAAACATGTTCTGTCCTATACAAATCTTGGCTCAAAAACGACCTTTCAAGCAAACAACGTTTTGTCCATCAGTGTCCGATGGACGAAACACTTTTTGAACGAAACTTAACGACTGTCACTCAATGTCACTGTATAATAATATGATAATAACGATAATAACGTTCTTATTTCAGAAATACAAAGCATTTCTTTCTTTTAAATACATAAAACATTAAAGAACATTAAAAAACGAATCCATTACGTATGACGAATCCATTCAAAAGGTGATTTGTCCCCTGAAGTTCATGCAAAAAAAGTTTTGTCCAATTTTATTTTCTATATTCTAGCTAAATCAGGTAGAACCCAAAAGTGTATGGAACAGTTTTATGCTCCATAACATAATGTCTTTCATAAAAAATAAAAATCCAATTGTTTTTGTAAGTTAGGAGATAATTAGAAGTTTTTTCTGTTTTCCCAACATTTGGAGGCGACGGACAAAACACGTTTTGCTTTTTACCTCCTGTGTTTGGCTTCAAATCTCATGGCCCATATTTGCTTAAGAGGTCCAAATTTTTTTAACATTGCACGATAATGGGTTAGAAAGTGAAACTTAGGTTTTAAGTAACTTTGAGCTAATTCACAGTACTGTTCATTTAATTCTGCTACTAAGAATTTTACTTGGTCAGCTGTATTGGCATGAATTCTATGACTCATAAGTTTGTCCAACAGTTGTCTTAACTTAATGTACAAATACCAAACATCGTTATTATCTGGCACATTCATCCCGACAATAATTCCAAAGTATCGAATCAAAGTTAGCATTTCAGAAGCAGATACTTTTAACTTTATACATGAACCATCTTTCGTCACGGGGTTACACGGTTTTGAAGAAGTGTCAGGTCCATAATCGAAAAAGCGTAACTTAGAGTTTAGCATTTCTATACTGATAAGTCTTTGAGTTTGTACCAAGTTCGTGATTATAAATGTCATAACATACCGACAACAACCTTCCAGGTAGTCGTGCATCACATCTACAGCTACGTTTTCAAACAGATTAAAGTCTTCAAGAGCAAGCCATACACATTCTTCTTTGATGCCAGTCTCATAAACATTATGGATTAGCAAATCATGTGTGTAGTTAGCATTGTTTCGTAACAACTCATTATCTTCAAAATACAGTGTCTTTATCTGTTGTTTATTTGCATTACAAATCCTACATGGTCGGTTTGCCGAAAAACTTTCTACAAATCCTAAAATACCATTTAGACCTAAGTTATACTTCGTTGCTGCATCCTATGAGATTTAATAAACCATGTAGTCCGTTTCCTGCGGTACTGCATCATCACACGATATTTAGATCTTATTTTTAAAAAATAGCAAATTAAAAGCAGTGTATTGACTTTGTAGTACTAGACATGGCGGCTAGGTGGCGCCGCCTCGACCATCATTCGTTTTCCGTGTGCTGCATCGTTCACTCGCGCTCCGCTAGAAATAATTGAATTCATCGTTAAAAATCAAGTTTTTGGTGTTGTGCTGTGGTGTGTCATGGGAAAAAGAACCAGTGAAAAGACTGATGATGAAATCCTACGTAAAATAAGACGTTTGGAGAGGAAACTATTCGCACGAAGCGGGCGCTCGCCGCCGCCGCCGGCGCCGGCGCCATTTGCTCCAAACGAAGGTAGGTTACCTAAAATTATATTTTACTGTTTTGGTGACAATAACTTTCACATAGTGCTAGTTATTCACCACCTGTTATTTCCTAAGGGGTGGCACGTGATGTCATCTGGAGATAATTTTACTACTTTCATAAGGGATGACACGTGATGTTGTCCAGAAAGTAAAATAATATACCAAGCTAATTCAGCTTTATTGTCCATACAGGACGTGACGTGGACTCTTTCCACGCCTCTTCATACAATTACCATGAGGAATTGGAGCTCGACGCGTATCCAGTTGATGAGGAAGCTAGTGAAGAGGTTATGTTCGACATGCCTGCGCCCATGCCGGTGGATGACATCGTACATGCCCAACGTTCTCCCCCGGGCGAACATACGGCTGAAGACTCCCAAAATATTCAGGACTCAGTCCAGAATGTGGTCAGGTCAGTGATCTTACCCGCCGCAACAAATTTGCAAACAGAGGGAGATGCGATTCCTGACGAAATCATGGATGTACTTGGTGAGGCGAAGAAAGCTGATGAAACCTTCGGGAAGAAGATACCGCAAGGAGTCTCTGAACGTTTGGGAAAAATCCTGGTGGAGGGTTTGGCGAAAGAAAAGAAAGAGTCTCTTTTAACTAAAACGTTAATAATCCCAGAAAATTTCCAGCTTGCCAAAGCCCCAAAATTAAATGCTGAGGTGGCAGCAGTGCTTAATGAACCAGCTAAAAATCGAGACAAAAGGCTTGAGAAGTTGCAGAACCAACTAGGATCCGCCATAGCAGGATTGGTTAGTCTTACCACAGAATTAATCAACAAAGACCTGGATAAGATGCAGATAATCAAGGAAATTTCTGCAGTTAACCAAGTGCTGCTAGACCTTCACCATGAAGAGACGCAGAGCCGGAGACGACTAGTCATCCCGATGCTTGACAAAAACTTTATCAATATTATACAAAATGTCAAGCGCGATCAATTTCTCTTCGGAGATAATCTGGGTGACAATATTAGAACGACAAAATCAATTGAAAAAACAAGCCTACAGATTAAAAAACCTGCTCCGCTTCAAACATCTAATAGTCGAAATCAGTCGGGAAACGCACGAGGGCCAGTGCGCCAGACCATCGGACCAGTTGCGACGCGCACACAGCCCTCAACGTCGCGGTTCTACCCACAGCCACCCGCGCCCCCGCCGGCCGCCAGGAGACCGCCAGCCGTACCGCGTCGCCAGCCGCCGCCGCCGCCGCCGCGGGGCCAGTCGCAGTACCATCGCAACAACCGCCGTTAGATAAGGTACCTCATGCTGGCCGCATTCAACATTTTGTATCCGACTGGTCCAAGATAACAACTGATCCCCAAATTTTAGAAATAGTTAATGGATACAAGTTAAAGCTTAATCAAACTCCTGTTCAGATTGCTGAACCTAGTAATCCGCCTTATTCAACAACTCAGATGTCAGACTGTATAAAAAACCTTATAGAAATGGGTTCAGTTATACCATGTTTCGAATGTGAATACCAATTTATATCGCCTATCTTTTTAATTCCGAAAAGCAATGGTTCCAATAGATTCATTCTAAACTTAAAATCTTTAAATAAATACATTCATCAACAACATTTTAAAATGGAGGATATCCGCACAGCAACAAAATTACTATCTAAAGACTCATACATGGGTACGATAGACCTCCAAGATGCCTATTTTGTCGTTCCTATCCATACGTCTCATAGAAAATACCTACGCTTTTGTTTTGATAACAGGTTGTTTGAGTTTACTTGTTTACCGTTCGGGTTGTGCTCAGCGCCCTTCATTTTTACAAAGTTAATGAAACCTATACTTTCCCATTTACGCAGCTCACAGCATAAGGTACTTGGGTACTTGGATGATTTCCTGTGTATTGCTGATGATTATAACTCCTGTGTAAACACAATAACAGAGGTTATTAATACTTTAGAAAAACTGGGATTTGTACTCAATAAGGAAAAGAGTAATTTAGTACCTACAAAAAATTGTAGATTTTTAGGCTTTCAGCTTAACTCAAGAAACATGACTTTGGAATTACCAATAGATAAACGTAACAAAATACTGGATTTGGTTAAAAAGATATCAAGCAAAAAGTCAATTAAAATTCGAGAATTCGCACAATTCGTAGGTACTTTGACGGCAGCTTGCCCAGCTGTAGCTTACGGCTGGGTATACACAAAACTATTTGAGCGGGAAAAATATCTAGCATTGTTAAAATATCAGGATTATGACGCAAAAATGGAAATACGGTATTGGTTGTTACATGAAGATTTTGCATGGTGGGAGAAAGTTATTCATTATATAGATACCTATTCGCACTGGTCACTTTCAGTATGAGATTTTTACAGATGCCTCACTTTCCGGATGGGGGGCTTTTTGTAATGGGGAATCAATAAAAGGTTTTTGGTCACAGGAAGAAAAAGAAAAACACATAAATTATTTGGAATTATTAGCCGCTTTTATGGGACTAAAATGTTTCTGTAAATACCTACAAAATGCAGAAATTCTCATGCGAATTGACAACACCACTGCAATCTCTTACATTAATAGAATGGGTGGTGTACAATTCCCCCACCTAAATGACATAACACGTCAGATATGGCAGTGGTGCGAAAAAAGGAGACTTTTCATTTTTGCGTCATATATCAAATCACGTGATAACACCGAAGCCGATAAGGCCTCGAGATTCTCGAATATCGATACAGAGTGGGAATTACATAATTCTTGCTTTCAAGAAATTGTGGAGGAATTTGGCCATCCTGATATTGACCTTTTTGCGTCCAGAATTAATAGGAAATGTATAAAATTTGTATCATGGAAAAGAGACCCAGAAGCATTCGAAATTGATGCATTTACTCTAAATTGGAATGAACGTTTCTTTTACGCATTTCCTCCCTTTTCAATAATATTGAAATGTATTAGAAAAATCATCAATGATGAAGCTTCAGGTCTACTAGTTGTTCCATACTGGCCTAGCCAACCATGGTTTCCCCTATACAGAACCCTGACAGTATCTAAGACATTATATTTTAAACCTGATAGGAATATGCTACTTTCCCCTTCCAGAACACCTCACCCTTTATGGCCCAGTCTTACCCTGGCGTGTGCGAGGTTATCCGGGAAGCGTTCGGGAGACAAGAATTAACCAAGGACACAATAGATATTATGATACAATCTTTAGCTAAGAGTACTTTACAACAGTATAACTCAACATATAAATTATGGTTTACCTTTTGTAATAATAATAACCTGGATTTTTTCAATGTACCTATTCCTATGTTGCTAAAGTTTTTGACAAGTCGATTTAATAATGGAGCTAGTTACAGTTCCTTAAACTCTATCAGATCAGCGTTATCATTAATTCTAGGTAAAACATGTTGTAATAATGATTATGTCACTAGGTTTTTAAAGGGTGTTTTTAAGATAAGGCCTAATTTGCCTAAATACCAGAATTGCTGGGACCCTAATATTGTACTATCACATATCTCTGATCAATTCCCTAATGAATCTCTAACCTTGGATGTGATGACTAAAAAGTTGGTGACTCTGCTTGCGTTGTCCACAGGACAACGAGTTCAGACGTTATCCCTTATAAAATTATGTAATATTACTATCACTGAGACTAGTATAGATGTAATTATAGACGAAATAATTAAAACGTCTGCGCCGAATAAAGCCAATCCAAGATTAAAAATACCATTCTTTCAAGATAAGCCTTGTATTTGTCCAGCGAGAGCTCTGTCTGTGTACATTAACATGACAAGAGATCTCCGAAATGAGCCATCTACAGATAGGCTCATCTTGACAACTAAAAGACCGATCCACAATGCAAGTTCTCAGTCCATAAGCCGTTGGATTAAGAGTGTCCTCCAGGACAGTGGCGTAGACGTGTCTGTGTACACGTCTCACAGTACGCGGCATGCGTCGACATCGGCAGCGCGTCGCGCCGGTGTCTCTGTTGACGTCATCAAGCGTGCCGCTGGGTGGACCGGCTCTTCACTCTGTTTTGCCAAATTCTATAATTTACCCTTGCCAGATCTGGCACAAGACAGAGCTTTCGCTGAAGCAGTTTTCAATGAAAACCTGGGGAGGGATGAGGATGACTAATACACGTCATCCCACTACTAAATGTCAATTTGTAATAAGCATAATTCTGTTATCACAAATAATAAACTTAGTTGTACTAACTAGTTTTACTGGATTTTATCATTCCTTAATTTAGCGCTAAACATCTACATGGTTTATTAAATCTCATAGGATGCAGCAACGAAGTATAATTTATGGTTAATTGAACTTACCATAAGTGAACTTCAACCAAAATTATACGAGTTGCTGCATCCGTAGAGATTTAAGTTCCCGACCCACCCTCTCTCTCTTTAACTCACTTTCCCCCGTAATCTAATGAATGATAAAATATGAACAATATAACTCTAAAATGAATGATGGTCGAGGCGGCGCCACCTAGCCGCCATGTCTAGTACTACAAAGTCAATACACTGCTTTTAATTTGCTATTTTTTAAAAATAAGATCTAAATATCGTGTGATGATGCAGTACCGCAGGAAACGGACTACATGGTTTATTAAATCTCTACGGATGCAGCAACTCGTATAATTTTGGTTGAAGTTCACTTATGGTAAGTTCAATTAACCATAAATTAAAAATGCAGTTTTAATCACATTGTCCAATTCTCGGACTCTCACATGAAGGGTTCCGCTTCTGCACCATCGTACAAGATCTGAGCGCCAGGAATAGGGTCCCGTTTGGCACCCTTTGGGTACGGAACCCTAATGAACAAAAACAACGCATACGCTTCAAAACGCAGCGTCTAAACCGCGACTCTGTAGAGATTTCTTAGCCTATAGAAGCGTTATTAATAATTGTACCCTCACCCGCATCATTTCTCATCGCTTCTAACTTAATTACATCAGTTTGATGGTAAAATGGTGGAGACAGCCTTTTCACAACGTGATGGGTCCGGTACCAAATGACGCCTCGTTAAAATTTCCGCTTCGCTTTTGCTACTAAGCGATTTTTTTATCGGTATTTGGCATGCGATGTTGTTTTGAATGGAACAGCAACATATATTGTTTTAATTAAATTCATCACAAACCCCGTTATGTGTCGTAACGTATCGTTACATTTAAAAAGAGTATCTTTGTTTATTTTCGTTGTAGATTATAGAAACACAAACAATGCGAAGGCATTGCTCGATGGAATAACACAGATGTCTATCCACCCTCATATCGGAGTGATGTCTCAGGTTTGTCACAATGACGGTTTCGGCATATCGAATCTGTGGTTTTCCGCGATTGAGATAGCTCTAGTATAGGCTCTCTAGGGCCTAGATCATCAAAGATCTATAACTATTATTAACCGTCAAGCAAGAAAATCCTTAGCTAGGCTAAGTTATGAATGTAGATAAAATTATCTTTAATCTTAAGGTCTGGGCACAGAAGAGATAATAGTACTCGTCTGGGTCTGATGGTCAATAATGGTTTTTTTTTAACGGAAATAAAAATAATAATAATGTAGCAGCATCGACACAGCGACTCATACTGAAGATCGAGAGGCGCGGCCCGATTTATTATATGGTGTGAGACAGCCTATCATGCATTCCACTCGCACCCTCCGCACATCGTAATCGTCTTGCGCGATCCTTACAGGGTCAGCTATTTTGTATATATTGTAGTATAATATTAAATAAACTGTCTCAGTTCGCAAATAGCAAAGCATTGTTTTTACTTATCAGCTACAGCATTCCTGCCTCAACAGTGGTGACCCCGACTTTGATTAAAAACACGCAACAACAAGTATCCAGCAATTAAGAAGCGCTTATTAGAAGTCTACGAGGATTCAGAGCAGCGCCGAATCCAAAGATTATTTTCTGAAATGGAGCTCGGTGACAACAAACCCTCCCAGCTACTGCGGCGCATGCAGTCTCTCGCCGGCAACAGCATTCCCGAGTCAACGCTACGCATTATGTGGACCAATCACCTGCCTCAGTCAGCACAAGCCGCACTAACGATTAGCGAAACAATAGCCAAGAAAACGGATCTGAACGAACTCGCACTTGTCGCAGATAGAATATTGGAACAAACCAACGTTTGCTCAGCCGCACGCTCCGTTTCAATTGCCGCCGTCGACCACCAACAACCATCCACGTCATCCAGTCCGCAGAAAAGTGCTGAAAATCATGAAGAAATGACCTTACACGAAAAAATTGACATGCTTGTCTACGAAATCGCGGAATTGAAAGCACAGCGACGAGACGACCAACGCAGAGCACCGTTCCGCCGTGACTGGCGCGGGCGCAGTGAGCGCACTGGCAGCGGCAACGCACGAAGACCGCACCTCTCTCACTCCAGCGCACCTCACATGTACTCGCAACCGGTCCCACTTACCGCCGCTAATGATACCTGCTACTATCATCGTCGCTATGGAAGGAATGCGCAGAGATGCACACGGCCATGCAAGTTTGATCATAACAACTTTACTTCGCCGTCGGAAAACTAAATACAGCGTTGGCTGAGACGGCAACCAGCGCTTGGAATAATTCACACCGTCTATTCGTCTACGACAAGCAGTCAAAGCTATCGTTTCTGATCGACACCGGTGCAAATATTTCCGTCATTCCCAAACAAAAGGGAAGACGTGCGGATCCAACGAAACTATCATTGTATGCAGCCAACAATACCGTCATACCAACATATGGCGAGAAAACATTGGACCTGGACCTCAGCTTAGGAAGACCCTACCGATGGAAGTTTGTCATTGCAGCAGTCAGTAAGCCAATACTAGGCGCTGATTTCTTACAACATCATCAACTTCTCGTCGACATCGCCGGTCGATCACTGATCGATAAAGTCACCAATCTTTCCATCAAAGCACCGTTATGCAGTTCATCGGTGCCTACAATTCGCACCATTGACATCGGACAAAAGTACCACGACATTTTGGCAGAATTCCCAGACGTCACACGATTATCATCAATGAAGGAGTGTCCCAAGCATGACGTGGAACATCACATCGAAACCACGGGTCCACCTATATATTCAAAGGCGCGGCCAATTCCTCCGCATCGCTATCATGCAGTCAAGAAAGAATTCGAAGACATGATGCAGCAGGGCCTATGCCGTCCCAGCAAAAGCCCTTGGTCGACGCCTCTTCACGTTGTACCCAAGAAGAATGGAGACCTTCGAGTTTGCGGAGACTACAGAAGGCTTAACTCCGTCACAAGACCAGACCGGTACCCAATACCGAGACTGAAAGATTTCACCTATCAACTCAGCGGGAAGGAAATATTTTCAACGTTGGATTTGAACCGGGCGTACCAGCAACTGCCAGTCTTAGAAGCCGATATTGAGAAAACAGCCATTATTACACCTTTCGGTTTGTTTGAGTTCCCAAGAATGTGCCCAGGACTCAAGAACGCGGGCCAAACCTTTCAACGGTTCATCCATCGAGTACTTCAAGGCCTTGACTATGCGTTTCCATTCGTGGATGACGTCATACTCGCTTCTACTACGGAAGAGGAACACGCTAGACACCTCCGCGCTGTTTTACAACGATTGAACGAGTTCGGCATCACTATTAACGCGTCGAAATGCGTACTTGGACAAGAAGAAGTTAAATTTCTTGGTTACTCAGTATCCAAGGATGGCATCAAACCACTCGAAGAGAAAGCTCAAGCTATCGTCACGTTCCCGAAACCGACAACAATACAAGAATTGCGAAGATTCCTCGGCATGCTAAATTTTTACCGAGAAAACATTCCAAAGGCCGCGGAAATACAAGCGCCACTGAATGCTTACCTTCACAACTCTAAGAAGAATGACAAAAGCAAAATCGTATGGAACGACGAAGCAGAAAAAGCATTCAACTCGAGCAAAGACTGCATACGTAACGCAGCTTTGCTCGCACATCCGTCTGCCTCCGCCCCCCTCGCCCTCATGTGTGACGCATCCGACTCGAGCGCAGGAGCGGTACTACAACAGCGAGTAAACAACGCCTGGCAACCACTCGGCTACTTTTCCAAGAAGTTTTCGCCTACACAGCAGCGATACAGCACATACGATCGCGAGCTGTTGTCTATCTACATGGCACTGAAACACTTCAGGAAGATGTTCGAAGGGCAACATCTCACCGTATTCACCGACCATAAACCGCTGACCTATGCGATCAACAAGCCGCCGTCTGACAACGACACGCCCCGACGAACGCGTCAACTACTTTTCATCAGCGAGTTTACAACAGATGTACGACACATCAGCGGGCAAGATAACGTCGTCGCAGATGCTCTGTCACGCATAGAAGCTATCACATGCCCCGCCCCCATCGACTACAGGGAGCTCGCCGCTGCACAAGAGACGGACACACAAATTAAACCGCTACTGCTACAAAGAAATTTGCAACTAAAGAAGATGAATATACCTAACTCAAACGAGATGATTTACTGCGAGATATCTACATCACACGTTCGACCTTACCTCCCTGAAGACTTTCGTCGCATCGCATTTAACGCCGTGCACAACATAAGCCACCCAGGCATTAGAACCACGCGCAAGCTCATGCAAGAGAAATACTTCTGGCCTTCCATGAACACGGACATCGGCAACTGGGCCAAAACATGTACTTCGTGTCAACAAGCCAAGATTCAAAGACACACATCGAGCAACATAGCGACCTTTCCTCCGTGCGACCGTTTCGAGCATATCCATGTTGACATTGTTGGGCCGCTATGCACGACAGCGCAAGGGCATCGCTATCTCGTCACTATAATCGACCGCAAGACTCGATGGCCTGAAGCCTTACCCGTGCAAGAAATAACCGCCGAAACTATAGCGAGGACTGTTTACGAGGGATGGATAAGCCGCTTCGGATGTCCGGCCAGCCTCACCAGCGACCAAGGCCGCCAATTTGAAAGTCAACTTTTCTCTGCACTGGCGAAATTACTCGGCATTGAGAAAATACGAACTACTGCATACCATCCACAAAGTAACGGGATAGTAGAACGCTGGCATCGCTCACTCAAAGCAGCGCTTATGGCCCGTTTAGAAAACATCAACAAGTGGACAGACGAACTACCTACTGTTCTATTGGGGCTACGAGCAGCGACGCGACCTGACACGGGAACAAGCGCAGCTCAACTTACATACGGGCGCGCACTTCGCCTGCCAGGCGATTTCATCGCATCTCCAGCAAGAGGGGTGTCAACGCGGCCAATGGAAATGACTCACAACTTCGTCAATCAGCTGGCGCAACAGATCAATGACCTCCGTCCGGTAGAACGTAAACAAAGCAGACAACGTACGATTTTCGTGCACAAGGACTTGCACACATGTGAATACGTCTTCATGCGTGTTGACGCTGTACGAAGACCTCTGCAGGCACCCTACGAAGGACCCTATCCGGTGTTACAAAGATGCGACAAGTACTTTTTACTACAATTGCCGGGTCGACAAGTCAACGTGTCCATCGATCGCCTCAAACCAGCTTACACTATGAGCGAAGAGTCGTCTGAGGAAAACATAGAACGGAGGACAAGATCAGGACGTGTTGTTAGACCTCCCGTACGCTTCGCTTGAGGGGGAGCACTGTAGCAGCATCGACACAGCGACTCATACTGAAGATCGAGAGGCGCGGCCCGATTTATTATATGGTGTGAGACAGCCTATCATGCATTCCACTCGCACCCTCCGCACATCGTAATCGTCTTGCGCGATCCTTACAGGGTCAGCTATTTTGTATATATTGTAGTATAATATTAAATAAACTGTCTCAGTTCGCAAATAGCAAAGCATTGTTTTTACTTATCAGCTACAGCATTCCTGCCTCAACAATAATATTATTAATCTAATTGATGTGTCTTTCCCGCCGTCAAATCTGAGAAATAAAACTGCTTTTATGAGAGCTTAGTATTAATATTTTTACAATGACAACACTAAAAAGACACATTATGTATTCAAATTTTGTTTGATAGGAGAAGTTATTGTGAAAATATCAACGTGATAATTTTTCTTGCAGTTTTATGATAGATTTCAACTATAGTCTGATCATAGCTTCTCAATATTTTATGAAGAACGCAATTTGCTTATTTAAAAATATTCTTTTATTATTCACGAGACACTATTTTTCCTAAATTATGTAAGTGAACATCTTCTGTAAGAATACCTGCAATATCTTAAGTTTTTTTTATTATTTTTTTATTTATTTTTTTAACAAATGGAGGTAACCGTCTTAATTAAGTACATTTACATCACATAAACCACGGAGGTTTGTGCTTGACGCTGGCATTCATGCGAGCAGGGTACAGTAATTATTAAATATACGTGGGTACACGTGGACATTTCGTGAAGTATCGTACAACAGGTTGTTTGTATTTGTGTGTATTAAAACAGTGAATAAAATCTATCTATCAACAGTCAGAGACGAGTAGAAAAGTAACTGGTAGGTCACTGGCTAGGGACAACTACATTACCTACTTTTTACTTCTAGTATTCCTTTAAAACATTGTTTATTTTGTCATTAAATGGTCTAAGAATATATTTTAACGCAGTTTTTGGGAACTGCTGCAATAGAAAGTGTAGTATCAGGAGATCACTTTATAGGGTAGTAAAATAGGAATGGCAACTTTACGGCCCATCATCATCTTAAACATCAAAGCAGACATTTTAGAATAGGGAGGTAAATTTTATATAATGTAACTCCCCTTATTTTCAAACTCAGGCCGATCGAGATCATTTTTCCCTCATAAGAAATAAAGATTATATTAGAATCATTCAGATCAACTGTCTTAACAGAGATAAGCTCGTATTTGTACGAAGTAATTGTGTACAATAAATAAATTACGAATTTACGATACCCTGAGTTATTCATTTCATAGAAATCGATGTTATCAGAGCCACTTTGATTTTCATTTCTAAAAATTAGAGATGTTTACATATAATTGGAAATAATAATAATAGTAATATTTTATGATGTCCCAAACAACCCCTTAAGAGTTTACTACAACTTTCTTTAGGTAAGTACGTTGTAGTGTGACAAAAAGTAAAAGTCAACAAAAAGTTTTATTCTTCCCTTATCTAGATGTTTATTTATTCTGTCTGTGTACTGGAGTCTGGAATAAGGGGCTTGACTTCCAAATGGAGAAGTTTCTATAAAAGTTATAAAATGAAAAAAGGTGGTAAGAATCTACAAAGGATTTCGTTGGGTAAGCTCTTTGGCGTCTTGGGAAATAAACTAAATTACTCAGTCAAATTGTGAACGTTTAGGAAGTTCAGAACTGCCACAAAGTGTTTTTATTGTCCGTGGATTTAAACTAGAAAAAGTATTTTTTTTGTACGGGGAGAAGGTACATCTTCTCCTTCAGAATTATTTATTATGTACAATATTGTTTCTGTTTCTGTTCTAGTCAATGTTATGCAAATGTTGTGTATGGGTCTATGCCTGAAATAAACAAATTGAATTGAATTAAAGTAAATGAAATAGAATTCCGAGAGTGATGATGTGGTCCGACCGATTTCGGTCACGGCGACCGCCTCAACTCGTCGTCTGTAGACGTCGCTCGTGGAATAGATTAATGAACCCTGAGATTTAATCTTGTTAGTAGGTATTTTTCTCTTAAGATTTAATCCCAACTTTATCTTCTTTGTAATCCTATTGGGGCTGGATCAATTGAATATTTGTGATTATCAAAAAGACTTTGCGATCCAACGAGGAAACACCGTAATTATGACACCATCTCCCCTGGCCGCTAAGTATTACAAATAAATAAATGTATTGATAACGCGAGAAAAAAAATGTTTTTTTTTCCTAGCGACTGAACTCTCGACCAGTCAAGTGTGAGATATCAACCGGAAGCTAGTCTCATTGGCTATTCCCTGCAGTGTTGCCAGTATAAATAACTAAAAGGATTTACAAAAGCCGATTTTTCCGAAACCGGAGCTCACTGTAAGGAAGGAGTCTTTACGGTAGTGAGGTGTGTTATTTGATAGCTGTCATCCACCGTGCTGCGGGTGTCTTTACGGTAGTCAAATGGTGTCTATTTTATCTAAGTTATAAATCAGAGAATTCTAATTGTTAGTAATTTATTCATAGAATATGTTCAATAAAACACAACAACGATTTGTGAAAATTTCATTTACTCTAACTAACGTCTAACGTCTCTATGAACGTTCGGCATCAAACAATCTGCGTCAAATCTCCTCGTCGCCAAAACAATGTTTACTGCTCACCAAAAGCAATTTGGTAAAGATTGAAATAGTGTTAGGTGTGTCAATTTATGCGAGCGCATTTCGGAACACACCTGCAGTTTTAAATGAAAATAGCAGGTTGAGAATGGCTTTTACTTTTTCAGCAAGGCAAAGGTTATCAACGGACGAAGAAATTAAATACGTTCTAAACCTAGGCCCGGGTTCCTATGCGAAGTTAACAAATAGGTTACAACAGTTTGTACCAATCACCTGCCGTTTTTATTCAAAATAGCTTATGTTAGAAGGTCAGTGTTGCCCGAAGAGTATTTCTTGGCAATTTAACGACATGTTTCGATTTCGCATATTTCCTTTCCTTGTGTTAAAATACCTGCCTTTTGCCTTTCATAACTCCAGGGCAGTAGGAAGTGCCGCAGCATGTGCGGCTGTGGCATATCAAATGGCCATAATTTTAATATCTTTTGATAGCGTTGACTTAGAAGTTTAATAATTTAAAACAATTACTTACAGAGTATCCTTCTGGGGCCAGAAGCAATGTGCCTGTATGTAAATGTTTATGTTTTTAATAGTAATAATCTACTCACCAAAATAACTCACAAAGTACACAAGTACCTATTTGTTTTGCTGTGTAAGAATGTTTATGAGCTATTGCAACCTACCCAAATGTTCCTATAAGTTATTTTTATCTTCTTGTTCTTGTGTGTGAAAATAAATTTCATTCATTTCGTTTCAGTTAAAGGCCACGTTGGCCATTTCCACTGACGAGGGGTTATTATAAGTCTAGTAATTTAAGTAATTTAAGGCCCCAGTAATAGATATTGTGTCAAAATTGAAACCTTCACGAACTTTGGCCGAGAATGATATAAATCACCAAAGTGCACCCTTATTTGGAACACAAGTAAAAATACGAGATATTTTCACGGAAACCCCGTAATATAAGAACCCACAGGGGCATCGTCTAACTGAAGTCGGTCGCATTCCCGAACTTAGTATGGTAACTTTTTGCATTAACCCAAGCAGTTCAATTTACAAAATAACTGTTTTCCCTCAGTTTCTCATTTAACCACGGAGGTTGAAGATTGCAGACGCCATTGGCCTCTGTGGTATAGCGGTTCGAGGTTCTGCCTCCCACGCGAGAATTCCGTCCGCCTGTCCGTCATCGGGTCCTACAGCACGAACCGTAATAGGTATAGAAAGTTGAATTTTTCACAGAATGTGTAAATCTGTTGCCGCAATAACAACAAATACTGAAATATGAGAGATATTACAAATTAAAGGGGTGCCCATACAGGAGACTTGTTTTAGTACACCCACGCATTTTAATATGATGGTGTGTTTCGCGTCAACCTACATCGTTGAGGTAGCTCAGCGGGTATGATGTAGGCTCTCACTCGTATATAGGTCGTGAGTTCAAATCCTCGTGAGGGCATAACCTTTTTTTTATTGTTTCGTTTTAGTGCTTAAGTTTTGTTATACGATAGTTTACGGTACCCTTCGTGTGCGATTCCGACCCACACTTGACCGATTTTTTTGTATTCTATTTTCTATTTTGCATACCTGGACAGGTGAAATGTGTAGAGCTCATTACGATTACCACCTTACTGTACCACATTTCAGGCAAATAAAACATTTCATTTCATGCCAAATCAGAAATTATTTTTAGCCATTTTTGCCAGTCTTGTAACTTGTGTGTCGAGAATTAGTTTGAACTAGTTAGTATTCTTTTATCAATATGTTCTATTAATGGCAGACATTTTCTGTAAGGCATTCGGAGAGCGCTTCCTGTCATAATTATTCTGAGTCTGCCCATGTTGTTGCGGTAATGGAAAAGGTAATGTGGTCAGTAAACTTTGGTTATTTTGTTACGGTTTTCTGAGTCAAGTATTCACCGGTTAACAACGGTTGTAAAAATAACCATAAATTATACAAGCAATACAGTTTGGGTAAAATTATCTTTTAGAGGCAGTACTCTGTGGGACGGTTTATTGGGATTCAGCGTGTCAACAATTCTGCTTCTTCGACAATGCGTGGTCAAGTGGTAATCACGATTTTTCTCATGCATGGGATGCGGCTTCCGTAAATAATATCATGTTCGTTGTTCCGTGTTTCGAATGATTCGTTAACAATTATCAATTATTTTAGGGGGTTGTTAGGGACATCATTTTGAGCAACTTTTACTATGAAACCGATTCGATCAGAGCAACTTAAATTTTCACTTCTCTATACAAATCAGCTGACCGCCCGGATCAAAACGTATGGAGCAATGAAAAATAAACTTGCTCTGATCAAATCGGTTTCATAGTAAAATTGCTCAGAATGGTCTCCCTAACAATCCCCTAAAATATGACTACACCCTTCTGTTACACCCTGTATATACTAAGTTAAAAAGTAAATGTAGCCCATTAATGTCCCCACCGAGGGGCACAGGGGGGGCCTTTGCCCGGATCCGAGTAAGATTGAGCCATACTCCTCCAGCTGTAGGTCCCAGCTACTATCACTACTTCGTAGTATGTAGTAGTCGTAAAACCCTTCCACCAAACCGCACTGAGCCTACATACCTCTATAGTTAAAAGATAAAACAGGTAGAGCTCGTCTAAGCTGAAATGACGCGCCCCACTCCTTGGTTTTGTATGACAAGTAAATACAAAACCAAGGAGTGGGGCGCGTCATTTCAGCTTAGACGAGCTCTACCTAGTTACTATGTTGGCTGTAGTTTCAGTGTACTTATTCAAGATAATGTAACAATTCACTGTTTCGTTAATTTGTAGTTCTCAGTAATACCTTGACGAATTGCTTTGTAATTGTAACACAAGATTTTCGCGAAATATATTTCTGAAGGGAGGTTTATTCAGTACAGATATCTAAATTGAGCCAACATGTGGAGTAATTTAGGCATTGATATGAAACTAATCTACAAAATGTCGCCGACACTATAAGCCTGGTATAAAAGATTATAATGATTCAAACATTGTTTTAATTAATTATACATTCAACCATACGTTCATTTATTTGACCTTTTCTTTATTAATTCAACAAAGCATTTATTAATTTGGCTTTCCATTCAATCACACATTGATTGATTCATTCATGAAATAATTTATTCCTTCATTCATTCCAATTAATTCTATAGGAATGAATGAAGGTAATCCAAATAAGTAATGAAGAAATACTTAATTCATTCATTTCATCATTCATTCCTTCATCAATTCATAATTCATAATTCATAATTTCTTCATTCAAATAAAATAATAATTCACAAAAGCAAGCTTATGTTATGTCTAATAAGGGATCTTTTCCAATTCCTTCTTGCTTTATAAAATTGTTCATAATTCATGATTTCGTAATGTCTTTATTGCACATACAAACAATTACACAAGACAAAACCGTATTATTAAAAAGCGTGCTGATCTCTTGTAAGAAATCTCATCTTGTAAACCAAGTAAGGATGAGACAGGGTGAATACAAATGCAATGTGGTGAATCGTTTATTCCTTCAGTCATTCATTCAAATATTTATTCTTTCATTTCAACCCTTTGGGTCCGTATTCTGGCTGAAAAGGAAAATATTTGATTTTAAAATTAGGGGAAATTAAGTTTTTATCCCCTTGCCATAGATATTAATTGACGTCTACCCCTGTTACAGTTTGTTTGGTGAGTGCTTTACGCGAATGGGGGAAGGGGGGTCAAGATTGAATAAAGTGCCATCGCATTGCTTCGTTTCTTCGCTCCCAGCAGATTTTTAGTACTTACTTTTTACTTACCCGACTGCCTTCACAAGGGAGGGTTATGTTTTTTGTACTGTATTGTACATTTACATGAAAACAAAATACAGACAAATAATAATGGAAAATCACATGCTATACAGGATATTAAGTCATGTCTACTGCCAGTTAATATCGACGATAATTTTCAGTACCCATTCTCCACACAGCCTTGTATTCCCCGAAATAACATCTAAACAGTCTACTGCTTGGGTCCCAAAACAAAGTGTTTACTCGACAAGCAAATATACACAATACCACTGGAAACAACAGCTCATTTGAGTTTGTGTGAGTTGGTTATGCAGAATCTCCTTGGAGGTTTGATGCTTGCATACAGAGGCTCTATTGTGTTATGAAAAACGTATAGCGATAGCGTATCGATTACTCCGAAGGGCGCCAAATGAATGAGTACCTAATGTATAATCTATAAGTACCTAGTATTGTAACAAAATAAAATATGTATACCCACTGGGAAGTAACTGTCTCCCATGATACAGGTTTTTCCTACTTTGGGAGGCAGGGACCTTAAATATGTAAACCCTGTTATTTTGCACAATAAATTATTCTTATTCTTAATCTATGAATTATTAGCCATCGAGGTTTGATAGGTAAAAATACATGACACTCCTAATCTAATGTGTCCTCATATTAAAAATTAATGGGTAAGAACATATTTTAAACAATTTTATTATAGAAATCGATAAGTATAATTGGTTAATTCCTATTTTGTCAAGAAAAGCCCTGCACTCCATTTGAAGCCCGATTTTAATTAATTTAGTTTTGAAGCCTGCGGCATCGACTTTTACGACTTTTTAAATTCTTTCTCATTAAATACTACTACACTACACTATTAATAACATCTCCATCAGATCTTTAAACACGTAAACTCTAACTCAAAGCTTAGCAAAGGGGTCAACCCCTTCTCCTCGCAGAAGCACACCGCTCTAACGACCGAACAATGGCGACCGAACTATTACCTATATTGTTTGTATAAGATGTGTCGGCGAACCAGGTACTGATCTATGATCAGAAAGATTTTAAAGTAGGTTAAGCAAGTAAGGGAATTCTATGTTGGACGCAATAGCATACAAATATTATTCGTTCATTCTTTAGCAAATACAGTATACCAACAACGCTAACAATGCCATCATTACCAAAGTCTTGTAACACCGGTCTTGTGGTACAAACTCGGAACAATTCCCATCAATCCTGCCCCAAGTTTCCGTCTTGTACGATATTAATTAAAAGGGAATGACAGCGATATCGTGTTAAGAGGCCACCGTAAAAAATTATGAAGCTTCAGAGATAAGAGGTGGACACGCGGGATGATGTGCTGGAATAATATACAGCATCCTTGATAACTAACTGAAATAGACTGAAAATGTATGAGAAGTATCTGATTTTTATTAAACTTAAACTGCGATCATACGGGTGATTTTTTACTAGCTGCCGTTAGGGAATGATATTACCCATCATTGTGAACCATATGAAAATATTGGATTATGTACAAAGGCCCCACTCAAGTAGACCAGGTGTATGCACCACACCCCCCTGAAGAAGAAGATCGTATTACTTTTTTCCTCAGTACATTAGCCCTATCAACAAGTTACTACATTATATATTTTTTGCGTTCCTAAGCGAAACCCACTATCAATTTCCCGAAATTGGGTCAGCTAAATAAAGTACAACCTAAATGTTACTCTGAAATCAAGATTAAAACTAAAGCTAATTCTTTTAAGTAGTGTAAGGTTGAGATGCATTATAATATTTATAATATAAAAAAAGCCTGCAAAGAGTTATAATTTGAGAGCAGAGTATCAACTGCAATACATAGAAAATTAGAATATCCTAATAAATATACTATTAGACATCGCTAATAGTATAGAATAATTAATCATGACGCCTGTTTATAAATGTTTTACTGCCGCAAAATCTGACTGCCCATCTGTCCCCTTCCGTAACAGAGTTCCCCCTAGACACGGAGATGATATTAAAAGTTTTTACATCGCCTTCATAACGCAATGCATTAAACGGACTGCGCTGTTACGCTATTTAGCTCCCATTTCTCACTTTAGTGATATACTTTCTTCTTGCGATACATTTATACTTTAGACACATACTTTATACACGATGTAACTGAAAAGGTGAGCAATGTTTGCTATTTTATTAGTCAATAGTTGGATTGGAAAATTTTATGGGAGCAAAGTTGTGTTTTTATCAAATAAATATATGTATATTGTTAATTTGTATCTGAGTCAAGACTTCACGTTAATTTATCATTTCACTTCCCGATACAGTTTGCATCGACCAGTGGCCGGCATCGGCACTGTCAACAATAAATAACCGGCCAAGTGCGAGTCGGACTCGCGCACGAAGGGTTCCGTGCCATTATCTATAAAAAACCGCAAAAAATGTATGGGAGCCCCCCCTAAATATTAATTTAATTTTAATTTAATTATTTATTTTTTAAGTAAATAATATACTCAATATATTGTGAACATTTTAAGCGTCTACCTGCTACCATTATCAATATCGAGCAAAAAAATCACGTTTGTTGTATGGGAGCCCCCCTATTAAATTTCTTTTGATTTTTAGTATTTGTTGTTATAGCGGCAACAGAAATACATCATCTGTGAAAATTTCAACTGTCTAGCTACCACGGTTCATGAGATACAGCCTGGTGACAGACGGACGGACGGACGGACAGACGGACAGCGAAGTCTCAGTAATAGGGTCCCGTTTGGCACCCTTCGGGTACGGAACCCTAAAAACCAGCTATCTCCATGCCATTCCCGTACGCGACTCCGGCCCGGGGTCCTATTGTTTAATGAACAACGAGTTGCGAAGGAATAATCATTTTATCTTTATTTATATATTTTTTAAATAATCCGTTATCAATAGGATTTATAAATTATTCAAACTTTATTAACATGTCTCTCGTCGTCGCCTCTTTGTTTAAACCTTTTTAAACTGAATTAGACATTTGGCGCCCAACCAGACTACAGAGCAAGCAATACGCTATCGTTATTTATTTTTTCAGAATTCATAACTACGACCCCCAACTCTTTGAAACGCCATTCTATGCACGGACGAAATTCCCACATTATATGGCGATGGGCGGTTTTTCACCAAAACGGCACTGCCCGACACGACACCGATAATGAAATCCGTGGAGGCATAATTGTATGGAATTGTACTGCACGCTTCCTGACGGGAACGGCCCGGCCCGGCCCGGCCCGACACGACAAGGCCAGCGGCAACAAGATCTCACTAGAGTGTCATCCCGACAGTTTGTGTATGTGTTGTGTACACATACAAACATTTTCTAGTGTACGTGTGGAGTGGAGTGCCTCCCGTCGTCTTGTGACGTGTCAGGCCGGACCGTCGTCGTCGGCGTCGCGGTGATGAAACGTATCTGTCGGCGCCCCGGGCCGTCTTCGAGAACTGTCATGTCGGGCCGTGCCGTTTTGGTGAAGAACCGCCCAATACTAGAAAGCCACTAGCGACACCCGTCATTTGAAAGTTAAGTTGACAGGTCTGTAACTCTGATCGATTACGTTTATACAGAGCCACCAACTTAGCTGTTCAGGTGGGGAAAATTGGTACTACGGACTTGTCATCCGCCATCAAAGAGAATACATACTATAATAATGTCCGCTACTAAGAAGACTACTATGACACTATCAATCGCGATCAACTGAACAGCTAAGTTGGTGGCACTGTAGTATGACAAACGGTCAAGTCCGAGAAGGGCTCGCGCACCAAGAGTTCCGATCACACTTAGAGAGCTGAACACGTATAATTAGGTTTCCACATAAAAAACTAAAGTGTGCTGTCATCCATGTAAACCAAATTAAATATTTTTGTAAAAAGACAGGAATTTTCATTTTTCAAATTTTTCCCTTTACTATGTAAACTACTGTGGACTACATTACTACATAACATTAAAGTGCCTTACCTTGCTTTCTGCCTTTCATGTTTGTAGGCCAACGTGAAGTACCCTGTAGGTTTTGGATCTATTGCTATTTCTATGAAAATTCAACTATTTTACAGCATAAACGGTCGTAGCATTCGATTGCGTTGACCTAAAAGGTTGATTTTTTCACAACTAAATGCGACTACAGGCTCTTACAATTGATATAAATTTTAGCTTGATTCTACACGTTCGTTCTTAATATAAATGGGTTATTGTTTGGTTATGGGTTCCTTTATTGTGCACTGACTTCCCTCTCTGTATCTGTTTTTTCCTGTCATGCCTAGGTTTGCTGGAAGAAATCTCTTTTTAGAGATAAGCTCGCCTTTGTACATACCTTTTTGTAAATGTTACGTGTTTTTTCATGTTTTGTGCAATAAAGTATTTAAATGAAATGAAATGGTCTTGATACACAGACGGACGGACGGACGGACAGACGAACGGACAACAAAGTGATCCTATTAGGGTTATTTTTTTTTCCTTTCAAGGATCGGAACCCTAAAAATAAACAGAATGTTACTACTAACAACACCTTTCAAATATAACTACGCCTTTCTATATCTCCCTGTACTTATCGCCATACATATTTTATAGACGCCATTCGGCCGCGTAAGTGAAATTGTATGTACTTTTTAACAAGTTTGTGCTACATTATGTGTTTTATAAGCAGTTTTATGACGAGTTAGTTAGTGCCCATTTTGGTTTGATGCTCGTTCATATTCATAAGACGTAGTGTTTTATTAAGTAGTAAAATTGGTGTTGTTGTAATCTTGTTAGCGTTTTTCTAGATTTTATTTTGACGATTTTATTTTTGCGATGTTATACTGTTATATCTCCTGATATCGGTATTTTTTTTTCTTTGCTATGTTTTATTATTTTTATTTTATTTGAATCTATTGCCTCCTAGCAGAATAATATTAACTAAATTCATCTAAGTCCCATGATAATAAACCCCTCTGAGAGTTCTTTCAGCTAACACAAAATGAAACGGTTTCGTCATATATAAAAATTTAAATAATCGCAAACTTGAGATAGCTCACAGAACTGAGAACGTTTTATTATTACTGGCCTCAATGTACTCAACATATTTTGTCAGGAGTATACTCAACATATTGAGTCTACAGTACAATATAGGCTTTACAAAACCACGGAATTTGTCTCCTGACACTTTCCAAGCCGCCCATTAGGTTTTATGTCATCGCGTGGCAACAAGGTAACACAAATTCCTTCGGGAGTACGTTAGTACGAGATATGTGTTAGTTCCACGTTAGTTCCAAATAAATATGTAGGTTTGAGTAGTGTGGTATGTTATTTGTAATAGTGTTGCCTTCTTTATCTCAACATACTTATGTATCACAAAAAGTGTTAAGGTTTTGGTGTATTAACCTACGCAATATTATTAATATTCATAACATTTACTTACATGTGGGTTATTCTTGAGGTGTCAAAACCACTAAACTAGAGGAACTAAAGGCACTAAACTGACAACGTTCAAATACGACAGCTCTTGCGCGGTGGCCACAGATTTTATTTTCAAACACACCATTTTAATTAGTTTAGTTAGTATAGTTCGTGTCGCCTTCGGAATCGCAGGCATTATAAGGCAATTAATACAATGGAATACTGTAAGATTGAAATGAAAAATACATACTCTTATGTGTATTTTATTTTCTTTGATGAAATCCCCAATAAATATACACAATGTTTTCTCATGAACCTTTATACCACTTCCCCTCTAAAAGCCACTTTTACTCACGCAAAACAAACAAAGAGCACTTTTTCTCACTGGTTTGAATTTGAATTTAGAACACCAAAACAGTGAGAAAAAGTACCAACCTATTCAATCTTCATATCAATGCATGCTATACAACCTTCATGCGCAAAAAGTACCTACTCAATACAAACTCTTTGTGCAAATATGTCCTCGGAATTTGATTGGCCGTTGACATTTTCGAAAAGGATTTTAGAATAAAAAAAACATTAGGAAATTGGCGCTATTTGGAATAGGTACCTAATCAAAATAGCGCGGTGCGTAGCTGTGGTACGAAAATAAAGTTTAGTGATACCCTAGTAATAACACGACTTAGAATGCATTCAAGTGATGAAGAATATGTGTTAACACCTGAGTTAATGAAGAGAGGGTTCATTATTAGCGAACACTGGTTCAGATATAACGGAATTAAAGTGACATGGCGGATGGAAGTCTACCACCATCGCTGAATGTCGAAGATTCTATTGAAAATACATCAAAACGCAGCCTTCAGATAGCAAGCAGCATAAACCTGACGAAACATGAAGACCCAGAACCCATCAACGTCCAAAGAAGCCCCAGAGTTTCCTCCAGCTGAATCATCTGACTATTGACAAGAAATAAATATCGCGTCACAAGTTGACCTTCCTAATAATAACAATAAGAATATAACGCTTTATTTTCGTAATTGTTCACATTTCACATTGATTCACAGTAACAATAACATAACAAGGAGATAATTTTGTTGACTACTATCATAGCTAGGCTCACAGGTAGCCTGTATTTATGAGTTACTAGGCCCGCCCTCTTACCAGGATCGTAACAGTGATTTGGTGGCGTCATGTTTAAGCTGTAAATGTGATACAAGAAAAAAATAAAATAAAACAAACAATGTTGTATGTGCTAAACAATGTGCTCCCTCAGATGGAGGGAGACATAATAAAAATTAATACCCTAATACCTAACATGCTGCACCCTCAGTTAGAGGTTGTGTATGTGTGTGTGTGTGTGCGAGTTTGTGAGGGTGTGTGCGTGTGTGTGTCTGTGTGTCCTCTTTGTTTTTTCGCTTATTTTTTTATTTTTCTCGTAGTCATTGTATAAAGTATAGTATGCAACTCTTGAATAAAACGGATCTAAAGCGAGGGCCATAAATCTTACGTGTCGCTCAGGATTATAAAACTTGAATCACTCGCTACGCTCGCGATTTAACTATCGTGGATCGCTCCCTACGGTCGTGATTCAGTCGTCATAATCCTTCACTTGCTCGCGATTCATCTCTGGCCCTCGCATTAAATCCGTCCTTTATTCACTAGTTGCATAATGTACTATTTTACAAGGACAACCGTTTCTCATTAAAGGAAGGCCCACTTTTATAACACGCATTAAGCCATCACCTTACGTGTTGTGTACAAAATAGGGTTCTGCAGTGACGCAAGAGAAACCGCTTCAGGGCTGCCATTATCCTGTGTAACGACGTCTTACGAAGGGTCCTAGATGGGTGCTCGGTACATGATTTTTATGTTACGGCCGCCATCTTTTTAATGTCTATCTTGACAACGCAAGTAAATTACAAGACGCTTTACAGAGACTATTTGGGATAATAGAAGACTACGCCTTAAATTAATTTGTGAGATTAAGGCAGTAACTTGAATAATTTTTCAACGAATATTTGCGTTTAGTGATTTCAGGCTTGTTTCTCATGCAGGAGATGCACTTTCGAATCCCCGGTGGTGACACTGTACCAAGGAATTAAGAATTTATCTTAAACACGTTAAACGTTATACCGACAATCTAACGGTAAAGGAAATCATCGCGAGGTAACCTTCATAACTCCACAGCTGTGGCGATGGGCTAGCCCCCTGTCACGCAAAATGTAATATTGAAGCACTAGCTAAAAGTTGGCAGACTTGTGAAAAAGGAAAAAGGCGTGAGTTAAGTCCCTTAAATATAAAATTGCCGCAGTCATTTATCGAGCGAGAGATAGTGGGGGCTATTTGGGAGGTGTCAAAACCACTAAACTAGAGGAACTAAAAGCACTAAACAGACAACCTTCAAATCCGATAGCACTAGCACGGTGGCCACAGACTCCATTTTCAAACACACCATTTTAATTAGTTTAGTTAGTATAGTTCGTGTCGCCTCCCAAATTGCAGTCAGTGTTTTGCATCCGCGCCTATTTTACTGCAAAAGACTTTTCATTGACGTTCAAGGGTGTTTCTAAGAACCTACATAAGTTATAAAAAGTGGCCAAGTGCGAGTCGGATTCGCTCATGAAGGGTTCCGTAGTAGCAAGTAATTATAAGACTGGATATTTCTTGTAACTTTGTTTTTCATAGTGTTGGTATGAATGACAAAGTTATCTTTGCGGTTTTTAATAAATGTTTTATATCTTAAAAACTGCTTATTATATTTTGTTCAAACTAATTTTCATCGAAAGTTTATATTGAGATACACAGCATATATTTTTTATAGATTTATCACTTTCTTACTTTAAAAGTTAGAGGGGGGGGACACAATTTTTTCCTCTTTGGATGGGTCTGTCTCTTTAAAGATTGACTTTGAGGAAAAATGGTTTAAGGAACCTCCACTTCACTTTTAAAGACCTATCTATAGACTTCCCACACATGTAGGTTTGATAAAAAAAACACTTTTTGGTTTCAGTTTCATGTATGGGGAGCCCCCTTAAATTTGTATTTTTTTCAGTTTTTGTATAAAAATCGTAAAGCGGTTCATAGAATACACCTAAGTACCAAGTTTCATCTGTGTAGTCCTAATAGTTTTGGAATAAAAATGCTGTGACATACGGACGGACGGACGGACGGACAGACAGACTTGACGAAACTATAAGGGTTCCTTGTTTCTCCACGGAACCCTAAAAACAAATGCACAGCTCGTCAGTTTCAAAAACAACAATGATGACGAATGACAAGAAACACTTAACTCGACAGACACAATCGTAACTTTAACATGCTGCTTGTACATAAAAGCTCACCGCAGCTTGACGGAACGACTTTCTACCGGAGGAGTGTGCTTCACGCGACAAAAGCTTACAGTGTTGCTTTTTTTGTAAATTACCCTTTATCTTTCACGTGTCTCGGATTAAATATGGAATTTTGATTTTGATACGATGCAACGCGTTCGTGGAAATCAACACCAACATCGAAAGCTAACAAACTTGAGAAAATTCATATTTCTACTGCGCTGGCCCCCCGGTAACGGAATGGAGAAATTAAGAAAATATTTTTGTTAACCATGCCTTTCTTGAGTAGCTGAATGCATCATCTATTTGCGATACCTAGTATAATTGGGCCACCTAGCTGATTTGCATACATTTAACAGTTACAATTCTAATGTATTTGCACCAAAAACATTAATCTTGATTAGCGGCCGATCCCAATAACCTATCTTCTATCCATAATCTGCAGATTTAAGATTGCTAGTGTCAATTTTGACATAAATCCATTGATCTCTAAATACATGGACTGGGCATACCTACAAAATGTGGGTGCCGTAAGGCGGGGCTTAAAATAAGGCATAAAATGGCTGCCTTCAGTAAAGAGAAACCCCTAGGCCAGAAATATCGATATCGATAAATCACTAGGTACCGCATACCGTGGAAATCTACCTGATCTTACAACTATTTCGTAAATAACCAGTACTAACCTATGAAAAGACAATTGCGGTTGATTTTTGTTTTTCCGCAAACCACAGTGCAGAATACTACAGCGGCTCATGCTTCGCTGTGTGTCCTCAGCATCCACACCAAGATTTATGTCCCAAATATTCTCTATAATCGCACAAATCACAAAAAACTCAGCACAAGGTAACCACTTGACAGTCAACGTACCACCGACTCACGACCACAGAACACAATTCTCACGGCTAAAAATGGCGGCTACTGGCACCCTACCTATACTTCACATTGCATTGTTGTCAAAATTTTACAAATGCAGAAATAATGACATCTCGTTCACTGTACGGAATATTCAACTTGTTAGAAAGAGACACGAATAATTTTAATAGTTCAACTCCTATTTACACTACATGTATAAATTCTATAGAAGAATACAGCGCCTCCATGTATTTATTATCTCAATGCATAAATCCCATAGCGCATCTGTCAAATATAACCCGTAATCTGCAGATCACGGATAGAGATAGGTTATTGGGATCGGCCGTAAATCGCTAAGCGCATTTAGCTTGTCATAGGTATTTATTTCATTTGACAGCTGCTAAATAGAATAAAAATGCTAATCGTAATAAGTGCATTGATTACCAAGCAAATTTAACTTAAACTCTGTCGTTAAACCTCTGTGGCTAGTTGTAACGAAAAGTTTTCAAAAATTATGACAGCAAGATAAACAAAGTTATGAAGAAAGTATTAACCGATTCGAGAGGCTGAGTCATTCTTATCCGATCGTAATTTCTTTTTAATAGGTCTCCTTTTCCAATTTATTATCGGTTATCTGTTTTAAAGGCTATTTTATAACGAATAAAGACGAAGTAGAGAGAGCAGTTTGATAATATAATCGATGTTCGGAGTTCAGACACTTGAATTATTTTTCCATTTTATCTTAGTAAGTGCCGTTCTCTCATTCCTCAGATAGCGTTTATATGTCTATTTATCTGGGGCTTTCGACATTTCACACGTACAAAAAGTGTCAAAAAACTTATCTGACTGTTTATCCGTCACTTAACAGACCCGGGCTAAGTGTAGTAAAACGGTTTTTATACAACTCTAGACGTCTCGTAACGCCAAGGAATATTAAATTGTTTGTTTGATTAAAAATGCTCGACTTTATAAAGAATATCCCCCAAGCCAATTTTGCAAGGATTTCCTATTGAGTACTCCAAGCATCGTAAATCAAAGTAAACATAAAATCAAAAGCGACCAACTCCCTAATAGCATTAAAACAATAAAAGACCTTATTTAGCTTCCGTTTTCATTGTAATGGAACAGGGCGAATATTTTCTTCTGATACAATGAAACTTTTTATTTAATTTAGGCCCGGTGTTTTAAGAGACGGATAAATAGTCAGATAAGCTTTTTTTACACTTCGTTTACGTGTGAAATTTAAAATGCCTCAGATAAACAGATAGATAAACGCTATCTGAAGATAGAAATTATAATTTTGTTGTTTGTGGTGGTATTGTTAGTTAAACGGTTTATTTGTAGCGTGGTCAGTTTTTTGTTAACCCTAGATTAATCAGTGAAGATATTTCGTTTGCTTAATTTTATTTTGAGGTGAAGTAATAGATTACCTACCCATTTATCACATATCAGTACCCGTGGGCTAGTGACGTGAGAAAGTGAAGGACCGAGCATGGGGTTTACATGTTTCTGTCTCTCGCCTTCCGACGAAAGTCAAATCTATGTGAACCCCTTCCTCTAACACCAAAAAGTGGCCAAGCTCGAGTCGGACTCGCTCATGAAGGGTTCCGTAGTAGCATCATACATCACCCAAATATCACTATCATTCTTCACCAGCAAATAATTACATACTTTGTTTTTCATAGTGTTTGTAGGAATGACAAAGTTATCTTTGCGGTTTTAATTTTTATTTTGTTCAAACCGATTTTCGTTGAAAGTGTGTAATGAGATACACAGCGTTTTTATTTTATTTCACTCTCTTACTTTAAAAATTACAGGGGGGGGACAATTTTTTCCACTTTGGAAGGGTCTGTCTCTTTTAAGGAACACATATAGGTTTGATGAAAAAAATAATAATTTACGTTTCAGTTGTATAGCGGTTTACTGACTCTACATCTACATACCAAGTTTCATTTGTATAGTCCTAACAGTTTCGGAATAAAGTTGATGTGACATACGGACAGACGGACCGACGGACAGACGGACTGACGGACAGACGGACAGACGGACAGACGGACAGACGGACAGACGGACAGACGGACAGACGGACAGACGGATAGATGGACAGACGGACAGACGGACAGACGGACGACTGACAGACGGACAGACGGACAGACAGACTTGACGAAACTGTAAGGGTTCCTTGTTTCTCTACGGAACCCTAAAAACGTACAAAAACAACTTCAGATACACCAAAAACGTTCCAAAGGGGCTACGTTTCATAAATAATTCCCTCACGTGCTAACCATTTTATGAGTTCAATTTTCTTTACGATTACGAAGGTAATTTTTCATTTGGCCAATTCCCTACGGATTTACGGGCGTTTTATAATTTGAAGTGCTCAGCTTGTAACAGGCACCTAGGTTTTATTGTTTTTGCGTGCAAGTATAATATGAGAAATGTCAAATGTGTCAGATAAACCAGACAGATTAACGGTATCTGATGAATAAAAGATTGGCACTTATTTGTGTAATTTGTTGATATAGGTATTTATTGATTGATTAATTTAGTATTATTATATTGCATATTGTTAAACTATGGATCTTGTGTCTGATAATAAAATAATAATGATAATAAAATATAGATTATGGAATTTAGATATACCAGTTTCTCCTCAACTTTCGACTGACTGACGTATGAGTAGAAGAATGCTTGTCTTTACGCTATTGTACTGCTAGTCAAAATACATATCTACTTATAAATGTATGTACGTAAAAATGACAAAATTGAAACTCCCTTACAATTTAATAGTTTTAATCCCGGATAAACTTTATTCCCGGAGTATTCGGGATAAAGGTTCAACGTGATTTCTATAAAATACTAACCAAATGACGTCATCATAAAACGCAGTATTTTTAACACAAATTTGGTTTTATAAAAAACAACGGCCAGAAATATACGATCTTGATGTTATCAAGCCATACATAATGCCCCAACTTTAAACATATTAGATTTATTTGAACACCTTGTAAAGAGGCCACCATTATTTGCAAGTAGTTCATTGGATATCTCATTCAACAATTCATACGAGGACTCCTTGTGTTGTGTAACTGTCTAGTTGGACAGCTGTGATTCGACACTCGATCTACTAGGACTTTGCTACTAGGTTTAAAACACGACTAGGTATTGGCATATTTAAGTGTTGGTGGCCAGTGTTTTAAGTGGTGTTCCTATAATACTTATCCATGTTTAAATTCTTGTGTAAATAAATATGTATAAAAAATTACGTTTGTAGGTACCAAATTAACATTTAAATAAGGATGTTTGATCCAACGTCCATTGATCGATTTAATCCATCAGCCTGTCTTATTTGCAACTCAGATTCTAGCTATTGTGAACCTCAGGCCAGGGGCAAGTGAATTTCACTCTAAGAGCAAGTTTGTAAACAAAAACAATGGCACGCTACTGCTTCTAGTATCACGAAGGATGTTAAGGAAACAGAAACTGTTTCTTGACGGCGACTTGGATCCCTACAAAGGACTATTATTTAAGTACTAAATAAATAAATGAAAACCGGCCAAGTGCGAGTCGGACTCGCGCACGAAAGGTTCCGTTATTCCGTACCATTATTTATAATAATCGGTTAAGTGCGGGTCGGTATCGCACACGAAGGGTACCGTACCATCGTACAACAAATCAAAAGCACTCAAAACAATAAAAAAATAAACAAAAAGAAAATTTAAAAAGTTTATGCCTTCACGAGATTTGAACCGACGACCTCCGGATTGAGAGTCTACATCACACCGGCTAACCACAACCATGTGGGTTGACGCGAAATATGCTATCATATTTAAATGTGTAGTTTGTGTCTATGACATGGTTGCTATGACAATAAATAAACACTTTCAGTCAAGATCTCCATTTTGAAATGCCTAAGTGTATCTAAACACGTCTCTTGTATCGGGGCCCCCTTTAATTTGCAATATCTCTCGTATTTCAGTATTTGTGGTTGGTGCGGCAACAGATATACACGTTCTTTGAAAATTTCAGCTTTCTAGCTATTACGGTTCGTGCAGACGGACCCGGTGACAGACAGGACGGACGGACGGACGGACGGACGGACGGACAGACGGACAGCGAAGTCTCAGTAATAGGGTCCCGTTTGGCACCCTTCGGGTACGGTACCCTAAAAACGGCAAAAAAACATGTATGTTATGGGAGCCCCCTTTAATATTAATTACAATCTGGTTTTTAGTATTTGTTCTTATAGCGGCAACAGAAATGCATCATCGTGATAACTTCAAGTGACAGACGGACAGAGAGACGGACAGTGGAGGCTCAGTCTCAGTAATAGGGTCCCGTTTGGCACCCTTTGGGTACAGAACCCTGGAAACACGAGGTTGTTGTGAGCGTAGGCAAAACACTCGGCAAGGAGAGGCGGAAAGTAGACCTAAGCGGTAACAAAACAAACAACATTTACATACAGACACATACATTGCTTCTGGCCCCACACTAGGATACCCTGTGTCATGGAAACCAGAAACAGCGACATCACAAACATGTAAACATCCAAGACCTGGATTTTTTTTTGTCCCCAGGCGGAATTCGAACCCAGGACCTCTCGCATGGTAGGCAGATGCGCAACCGCTGCGGCACAGAGGTCGTCAAAGGGCTGGCTACCCTTGGATACCCTATGCAGAAACGTAAGACGTCCAGATGGTAGACCACCAGCCAAATGGATGGAATTATCGCAGGCAGTAGATGTGGCTCAGGGTCTTAGTAGATGGTGTGTTGAAAATGATGCCTATCCCCAGCAATTTTTTGGCATTATTGGCTACATTTATATATCTTATTGATTGGTCGAGATTGATCGTCTAATGTTTATATGAAAAATAAAAACCGGCGACACCGCTGTAAGCGCTTATTACATTACGCTGTCGGCAGGGCACGATTTGTATAAACGTCTCACTCTGATGGAATGACTAGAAAGTGACAGTGAGTCAGACAGGGCCCTGCCGAGAGCGTAGTCTAATAGGCCCAATACAAGTAGAGTGAATATGAATACCTTTAAATAATATTCTTACAAGAGCTGTAACACATTACAAGTCACAAACAGAATCGGCACTCATTGAATTCAAAGCGGCGACATTCCAAAGAAAGTATCAGAGACGCGTGTCGATGTTGTACCTATTGTACTGAAGATAACAAATTTATACTCCATGGGACCTCCCTACCTCTACACAACTCTCAAAAGATAAAATGATAATAAGGACCGCTTTCATCGTTCTGTGGACCAAATCATACTCGGGTAGGTAGGTAATAAAGTTGTGGCTCTGCTCAACATTCTCGTCACGAACTTTAAAAATCGTAACTTACTTCCGCCGATCCCATTTGTAGCAAACAGTAAATCCCTGAGCGATGTACCTACGAGCCGTAAAAATAAATGTCGGCTCACCTTCAATTCTACCACGTCTGAAATCTAAAGGAATAAAATCTTTTTCCCGTTCTTTGCGGCGTCAAAGCAATTTTTTTTTTGGTTCCGCTCCCTTGAAACATATGGCTGTGATTTTTTGATGAATCTCATCATTGATTGTGACAGTTAAATATTGCTTACGGCAAAGCTATAAAAATGTACAGATTTAAAATCGGAACACTCATACTCGTCCAAAGATCTTTTAGCGTGTGAGTGACGTTTACAGGGGGATGTCACTTCTACGCGACCTCATGCAATGACCCTGTCAAAAATCGTCAGTTTCACCTGTCACCGCACGCCAAAAGATCGTTGGACAGCCTGTAACAATATATTTTCATAAACAAAAATATTGTAAGACAGAAAACTCTTGCAATACAACCTTTCAGAATGCGATGGTAATAAATCTACGGAACCCTTATTTATATCTTACGCTTTTATCTTGTCCGCTTTTTACGCCGTAGGACCAAAAATGGTGACACTTTATAGAGACTCCTTTACAAGTAATTTACGAGTCTATCAGCGCTTTTATGCGATGTCGTCGTTTTCGGGGAAAAGATTTAATTTAACCGAATGTCACAATTTTATTGTGATTCTGTGAACTTTTCGGTGATTAAATATTCTGATTACGAACTCCAAGAATCTTTACATTGATGAAATCTGTATTTTCATTAAATATAAGGATACTAAGAACGTCGCTATATTTCTCATACATTTTGCTTTCTTGTGAAAACGTAGAACCACTAAATAATCGCTTGGCAAAGAATTTCCGGGAATCGCCAATTTTTTAGGAATTGGTTATTGACTTATTTCCCAGAAGAAAAGTCTTTAAGTTAACACCAGTGCCGAATATTTAACTTCTCACAAACAACCTTTTCCCATACGGGGTGGCGGAGGCACAATTGAACGATTTTCGGCCAGTTACTCAATACTCCTTTAAGCATGACAGGGAGCTGGCCCATTGCCGCAGCTACGGAGTAATGAAGGTTTCCTAGCGATGACTATATGGTTTGTTTCTTTACCTTCTTCTGTAAAAAGAACGCAGCGGCGGGCCCTACCGAGCAGCGGTGGGCCCGCGCGGACTCTTGTGTTGACCCTTCCTCCGGTTGTTGTATGCGGCACCTGAAACGTGACAAATACCATTGAAAATAATTGAAGAACATCTTTATCATCTCTTCTTGAAACCCTTTAGCGGCTCTCTGTCACATAAGAAATGAAAACCAGCAACAGAAACGCAACGTCACAAACATAAAAGCGATTTTTCCGTACCTTCAGGGTACCTGTACGCACAGCGATATTTTTCGCGCGAATCGAAAATTCCCGGAAAAAAATCGCTAAATTGTATGCAGAAATCTGCGGGAAAAAAACGCCAGTGCGGCCACTCCCATAGTTGCATGTGTTAAAGAATTGCGGGAAAAAAATTGCGCGGAAAGAAAACGCTGTGTGTACGGGCCCTTATCTAAAAGTAGCGTAGGTAAAGTAAGATCTCCACTTGTTAAAAGATACAATTCATCTTCCCTAATATTCTATCCAAGTCACTTCATGCAAGCTCGATTGTCATCCTAGATCTCTTGGTAGCACAAAATAGCATTTAATTTCTTTGTTGGTTACAGGGAGCACTTATTCAGTGGAGAGTTCTTAGATACATTTTCCTTTAAAACACAACGCACCAATTTACGGGCGGCGGGGGACGAGGTAAGAGAGCTGTGATTGGTCAGCCGCTGCGAAACTGTCTGGCGGCCCGTCGTCGTACATAGGTTGCGTATGCGAACGTTTGTTGAATACAACATACGTTTGGCGAGCCGCATTCCCCCGCAGGCGCAGTTAATTGGATATAATAGTCTCTGGTTGGTCCTAACTGTCAAACACTTTAGTAAAAGATTATTTTGTATGCCTATAAATGACCGGTATCCATCGGTAGAGTAAATTATGGTAAACAAAAGAAAAATTTAGTTAGGAATTCAGTTTGCTGGAAGAGATCTTAGAGAAGAGAGAGATCTGGAAGAGAGATTATAGTCTTATTAGAGATAAGGTCACCCTTGTACATGGTTTTTAGGGTTCCGTACCTGAAGGGTGCCAAACGGGACCCTATTACTGAGACTTCGCTGTCTGTCTGTCCGTCCGTCCGTCCGTCCATCCGTCTGTCTGTCACCAGGCTGTATCTCATGAACCGTGGTAGCTAGACAGTTGAAATGTTCACAGATGATGTATTTCTGTTGCCGCTATAATAAGAAATACTAAAAATTAAAAGAAATTTAATATTAAGGGGGCTCCCATACAACAAAAGTGATTTTTTTGCTCATTTTTGCTCGATATTGATAATGGTATCAGGAAGACGCTTAAAATGTTCACAATATATTGAATATAATTAAAAAAAAAAAAAAAAAAAATTAAATTAATATTTAGGGGGGCTCCCATACAATTTTTTTCCGGTTTTTTATAGATAATGGTACGGAACCCTTCGTGCGCGAGTCCGACTCGCACATGGCCGGTTATTCTAATATAAGCTATCTGTATTATTTTAGGTGAGTGCGTAGTGATTACGAATTCAGTAAAAGATAAATCCGAGTACAAAGTGTGATGTAAATAGCAGCACCAAAGACATTAATCATGTTTTTCCCAAAATGTCATACCGTAGGTATTTTAAGACCTTATACAAGAATGCCTATCCTAGAAACTTTATTTGTATGAAAATTCTAGCCATTTTAAATCATCCACATTTTGAACAACAAAAGCTGCTTATCGAAGCGCTTATAAATTCAAAAGCCAATTCCGTGCCGCCTGAAACCGCATTTAAAATTTATCTAAGCAGTAACTTGTTCAGTACGACTTCATATTTTATTTTTATGTAAACAAGCTCATATGGGGCATTTGCATATAAAGTATCAAACATACACAAATATAGATAGGGTACAATGAATGGTGGTTTCTTGGAAACTTGCCATCTGTAACATACTGTAGAATTTCGTGTGAATGTAAACTTGCAAAATTTTTCAAAGGCTTTAATATGCCGGTGTGCGTTTCTGGACAATAACTGGAATTACTTATTCAAACCTTTATAGAGTTAGAATCATGCAATTATTTAAAAGTAGTGAAATATCAAGCATACTGCAAGTAGTGGAGGAGGCTGAAATCTTACGCATTTTTTTAACCGACTTCAGAAAAGGGGGGGGTTATCAATACGGTTGTACGTTTTTTTTTTTTACATATTTTTTTTATGTTTTTTACATCGAAACTGGTACTATTTATGAACCGATTCCAAAAATTCTTTCTTTCTTCAAAAGGGAAGCCCAATAGTTTGGTCCCATTTTTTGAAAATCAGAAATCGGTTTAGTAGTTAGCTTTCTACATGAAAAAACTGTGAAGTTCAATTTGTTTTTATCTGGATGACATTATATATCCAGATTTTTTGTGACTTTTCGGTGTTTATAATCATTGTCACGAGATATATTCTGGGTATAGAATCACATATTCGTTTACATTGTCCATACGTATGGACTTCACTGTCAGGAGTCAGATTTTGTAGGCTCATTTTCGGGTATTTAGGAAGACGACACTGTAAAACAAGCGGGGAGGACAAGTAATAGGTCAAGGTTTTAGGTTTTTTTAAGTTTTCAACTTGGCGATTTATTCTAGAGAAATTCACTTGTGTACTCATATTTTGATCTATGAAATCGCAATCTACCTCTAATCAAACCTATAATCTATTAATTCCCTTACTATCTAACATCGCATAACGCAACAATAAAATCCTACTAAACAAATCATATCCTCAGCAAACCCTTCATAGACCTAAATAGGCACAAAATGGTGGAACAGGCACCTAATTTTCCCGGTTCTCATATATCTGTCACCAAACACCTTTAAGGGCTTATTTATAACAAAAACAACCCAATTTGCCTCGTCCACTGTGTACGGGTAAAATAATGTGCGGGAAAACTGCCATTTTCCTCCTTCTGCATATGTAGATTGTCATCCTCAACTAATAACCAAAGGCCCTATTCTAGTAAACAATGACGGTTCAGTGGCAATGACGATTAATCTACGATGATCAAGTTTAGGTTTCCCTTAGCTTACTGTTTTGTAATCTGACTCTTTGTTCAGTTTCTGTTAACAAACGGCAAAATGTTCAATCCTCAGAGATCGTTTATCTGTGTCTGTTTATTTCAGAGGTATACATAAAATGTCAGATTTTATCTCACTGTTAAACTAGGGGTTCAAGTTCAAGTTTCAGGGGGCATAATACCAACGGCAATAAAACGTATACGAAAAAGCAGTTTTGTTTTAGTCCTGCTTCAGGAGTTGTACTGGGCCTCCAGATTCGCCAGTTATTAGCAATATTCTTTTTTCTACCAGTTTATTTTAAGACGATTGTACAGCAAAATGCCCATCTTTAAAAAAATATTCCAGAAGTTTGAGATACCTGGATCCACAAAAAATATATTATGTTACAAAACCGTCAATTGGCTAAGATAGATAGATAGATGGATAACTCATTTATTCATTGGACATGGTACACACACATAATTACATACACATAATAACAACAAAAAATAGTAGGTACCTACAGCTGTGTGGTTATGTGACTGTACCACGGCAGTGAAATGGCCCTGACTCAGCAATGTCACAGACGACTCAGCAATGTGACGCTGGTATTCTGCCAGGGCCAAAGCGGACGCACAACAGTGGCTCTAGTACACAATTTAATTTATATATGTAATTACATAAGAAAAACAAAAATTTCGTGTTTGAAAACATCACAATGCCATTGGAAACTATATGAAAAAGTAATCTAGTAGTTGTTTTTTACCTAAAGGGAGTTCAACAAGGGACGCTGGTATTGTTGTTAAGTGTAAAAATCGGTAATCAAAATATGTAAAAATTTAGTGTTCATTTTAGAATTCATCAGCGGTTTTTTTGTAATTTTTAAAAAACTTTTTTGCACTTTTCGCACTTTTTGCGCGGACGTAAGTGTCGCGCTGCAGTTTACGCCATTATATACTTTATTTTATATATTTTTATCATTTGTGAAAATTTCCACTACCACAAACCCAGTTGCTAATTTTAGCGTTACCAGGCGCCATAACGAACGGCAAACAATAAATAATGATAGGTACCTGAAGTTGACCAAACTCGTCGTCTTATTGTTACTGTACTGTCATTGTATACCGGAATAGGGCTTGAGGGCATATTAAGTTAAGGGGTCCACTCCAACAAGTGAGTGGGGAAAAACAATGTGCATTGGGTTTTGCTATACAAAGATTTCTGTTCAGAACGTGTAGAGGATAATAAGCTTTAGGGCGAAGTGGTAAGGAGTGGAGATGTGAAGGAATAAAGTAGTGTTTGGGGTATGGTTCAAGATAATGGAGTTTTTGTCATTGTTTGGTTAAGTTGCTAAACCTGTTGGTCGTTTTGTTATCTGTAGGCTTATTTTAAAATAATCTGTATCTATACTCATTGCAGCAATGGTCAGAATACTACTGCTGATTTTGGATAGTTGGCATACAACAACACAGGCTACTTTTTTCACCCCTTCGTCGACACATCTTATCTATCTATTGTTCTCCATTGTTCGGTTGGTCGACCGGTGTGCTTCTGGGAGTGAACCAGTTACAGACATTGGGACCGGTGCTCGAGGAAGCACCATTTGCACCAAAAACACTATTTGTGATTAGCGCGCTAATCGCAATTAAGTTTGACATATTTCATACATTTTGACAGCTGCTCAATAAAATTAAGACGCTTATCGAATTAAGTTTTTGGTGCAAATGAACCTTAATTAAATGAACCGGTTCCGAAAGGTTCCATAATCTCTTGTCAAACTCATTTCAGCCAATCACGTGCCGGAATTTTAAATTAATCTTCAATTAATCGCTTGTCACATTTGGTTGCTCTCTAATTCAAATCCATGGCAACCATTTTTAACCCCTTCACTCTCAGAAGCACACCGCTCGAACGACCGAGCAATGGCAAACTATAATATTGTTTTTATGATTTGTCGGCGAACCAGTTAATCAAACACTCCACAGTGAATTTTGTTTCACCTAAACAAAGAGTTGTTTTAAAACGGCCATGGTATTTTCTTGGATTAAATTAGGTAGTAGCTCTACACTGGTTGAGGTGGGAGTACGGGCCTTGGGGCCGTACTCTAACCTCCAACCAATGCTGATTAGACTTAATATGTGCTAATTAGGTAACTAAACTGTGCTGATTAGGTAGGTACCTAATCATATTTTATCTATCATCATTATAAGATAACAAAAAAAAAACAAAGCTCACTATGGGGTATTCGATGTCATGTTATGTCTTAACAGAATCGGAACTGAATTGTTAAAAAAAACTTCTTTTTAGTCCTGTCCGTGCGGAATGCGAATGACGTCAAAGATTGCACAAAATAAACGAATATCAATACTCGTCATTACTCAATAATTTATTGCAATCCATAGGTTTACAAAGATGGTAAAAACAAACAAAGTCGAAAATATGGACCTTGACAAGGGCGTGGCAATTGAAAATTACATTATGACTTACTTTATTATCAGTCCTTACAGCCATCTACACCACAATCACAGAAAAGCAAAAATATGTAATTTTGGATACCCAGATGACCTTGATTTTCATATTAAAAAAAAAGATTTTTTGAAATCGGTTCACAAATAATACCAATTTTGAGGTAACACACATTAAAAAAATTATAAAAAAAACATAACCGAATTGATAACCCCCTCCTTTTTCAGTCTGTCAAAAAGAATGGAGTAATGCCGACTAAAAAGCGCTCTAAAATTAATTCACTTGCCGAGCAGACTACTAAATCAAACCGTGCCTTTGCCACTCATCACGGGAAAAATTACGTAACGTTCTTGTACAGAAACACGCACAGAAACGCTTGTCCGCCGTCACCTACCACATAGACCAGCGCAAACGCTTGGCGTTTTGCCAGTCAACACTGCCTGCTCTACTTGAGATAGGCGACGTAAGAAATAAAGCTCTATACGCTCTGTGTGGCCAACTCTAATGTCGAACATACTTGTTAAGTAAGAAATATGAGAGATATTACAAATTAAAGGGGCTCCCCATACAAGAGACGTTTGATACACCCACGCATTTCAATATGATGGTATATTTCGCGTCAACTCACATCGCTGTCGTAGCGCAGCCGGTATGTTGTAGGCGCTCAATCCGTAGGAATCCTCGTGAGTTTTGAGTGCTTAAGTTGTGTTGTACGATGGTACGGTACCCTTCTTGTGCGATTCCGACTCGCACTTGACCGATTATTAGTTTATTTATTTTATACCTGCGGCAATGGGCAAGCGTCAGCTAACGCATAATGAAGTATTGAGTAACTGGCTAAAATTAAATCAAATCAAATATATTTATTTCAAAAACAGGAAATGTACTTACAGCGAAAGGTAATACAACAGACTAGTAACAAAGGAATCAACTAAGTAAATATTTTAAGGGTATACGTACATGAATATGAGACATTATGTAGTACATTTAGAATGAGAGACGAGCTGGTATCCTAGCTAGATTATGTAATAATCTGTATTAAGGAATACCAGGCCCAGCCCCTTACATTAGGGGAAAATTATTGTGCCACTGGCACCGTATGGGAAAACGGTTTGACGTCATGTTGTTGCTCATTATTCATAATTTCTTCAAGGGACATCAATCAAAATCAAACATTAATTCTTACTCAAATTCGAGTAAAGTCTTATGCCGGCCTTCCACTAAAAAAGGGAAATGAGCGGAAGCGGAGCCAGAGCAGACCACTGCAAACAAAATAACTCTTTTTCAGTGGAAGTACTTATATGCAGTTTGCATAATGTTTGTTTGTTTTCGCTCGCACTGAAGGTCGGCATTACGCTTTTTAGGGTACCGTACCCGAAGGGTGCCAAACGGGACCCTATTACTGAGACTTCGCTGTCCGTCTGTCCGTCCGTCCGTCCGTCCGTCCTGTCTGTCACCGGGTCCGTCTGCACGAACCGTAATAGCTAGAAAGCTGAAATTTTCACAGAATGTGTATATCTGTTGCCGCACCAACCACAAATACTGAAATACGAGAGATATTCCAAATTAAAGGGGGCCCCGATACAAGAGACGTGTTTAGATACACTTACGCATTTCAAAATGGAGATCTTGACTGAAACTGTTTATTTATTGTCATAGCAACCATGTCATAGACACATATACTACACATTTAAATATGATAGCATATTTCGCGTCAACCCACATGGTTGTGGTAGCTCAGCCGGTATGATGTAGACTCTCAATCCGGAGGTCGTCGGTTCAAATCTCGTGAAAGCATAAACTTTTTAAATTTTCTTTTTGTTTATTTTTTTATTGTTTTGAGTGCTTTTGATTTGTTGTACGATGGTACGGTACCCTTCGTGTGCGATACCGACCCGCACTTAACCGAATTTTTATTTTGTAATTTTCAAATCAATTTCTTAATTAATGGCGGTCTAACAACTCAGGTTCATTTCGCCAATGTCACGTATTTTGCAGATTTCTCTGTATTTGGACAGGTTCTGTTTCGAGAACCTGGAAATGTTATTGTTGATTTATTTCTCGTTAGCACTACCCGGGGAGGACGTGAAGCGCTGTAGTGTAGGTACTTCGGTGAGAAACTGCCTGCCCTTAAGTTTTAAGGTGAAAGGCAATCATAAGTTATCTGCATATCATGTCATGTGAGTACAATAAATAAATTACGAAATTACCTACAAAATTAAAACAATACTTCAAATGAACTTAAATGTATAAATAGGTTTATCAAATTCTGAACGTATTTATTTCAATTTAGCAAACAGGTCTTTTGTCCATATATTGTTTTGATAAGTCCCTGGAATCGACACTTAGATCTGAAAACAATTTATATCCCAAAGGACTTCGCGGTCGCATAATAAAAAGAAAATATCCATTCCCTTGTCCAAGAGAAAGGCATTAGTCAATGTCTGAGGGAATGTGTTGGGAATCTGACCCTAGACGAAGCGTCAATTTTTTTTTGGCTCTCATATTTCCTTAGGGACCGGGCACTTGTCTTGAAAGACGGACAGATGACCTTTATGTCTAGAATATAAGATGGAAAGTAAAAGTAGTTTTTTAAAATATCTATTATGTGTAAAGTCCGTGGTCTTGTCGTTTTCACATTTGCTTCTTACTCAGTCACGCAAAATGGAGTATCAAATAAATGGCTAAAAGTGAACACAACTTTGCATCTGCCTGAATAAATGGGGATATTTTAATTTCACCCTAAAATTAACTGACCGAATTACGTGAAAAACTAAATAAACAACATATTACTTGGTTTATACGGTTGTGAAAAAATTCCAACCGAATTAAGTTGCTAATTTTACCGCTAGATGAGCCAGAACGATTATTTTTGGTGAATGGTGCGATAAAAGTGATGTAACATGAATGGTGAGTTTAAAATAAAGTGAATTATATAGGTACTCAATATTTTTTAATCATTATCAAAAACGAGCAAAGAAACACGATTGTTCTTCTGTGAAAATTTCTTCTGTCTAGCTACAACGGCTCACGAGATCAGTGGTGACCATTATCTAAAAAACGGCAAAAAAATCATGTCAGTTGTATGGGGGCCCCCCTTAATATTAATTACAATCTGTTTTAGTGTTTTTTGTCATAGCTGCGACAGAAATACATTATCTGTGAAAATTTCAACTGTCTAGCTATCACGTGTCATGAGATACAGCCTGGTGACAGACGGACAGACGGACATCGGAGGCTCAGCAATAGGGTCCCGTTTGGAACCCCTCGGGTACGGAACCCTAAAAATATCTGAGTTACGAAACCTTAACGTTTATTATGAAACTTGTAAATAGTATAGCTTCCCGGTACTTGCTTTTATAGTCGATTAATTTATTGATTCGGTTAAATTTACTAAAGAAACCACTCCTAAAAATCTCAAATATATTATCAAACATATACATACTTATATATTAATACTTTGAATAGCTATGTACAAAACTTCATCCAACAAGAAAAATTGCTAGCTAATATCCATTATTACAATAAACCGAATATTCCCCAAACCAAAAAAAAACAGTTATTACCAAGCACAACAACTAGCGACGTCAACAAACAAACAAATATCCTACCAAATGAGTGAACAAACAAAGAATAATTCAAAAGCTATGTGGAGCGCAATATTGTACCGCCCAGAAAATTAGAGCTTGCAATCTAGTGAGAAGGGGGATCTACTTTACTTGTATGAGGGTTCTACCGCATGGGTGCAATAGTTATTTGGGTTAGTGCTCGAATTGTTTACTGTGCAAGCACCGGTACTGCGAGCAAGAATTTCCTGAACACTTACGAACTGGTCCGATTGCCGCTCAGAATTGTTCGTTAATTTTCGGACCACAGCCGCGAGGCGAGATTGGCACTTGTAGTGTTGGCGTATGTGTGTCAGATTGGGTGTCTATAACCACAACAATTGCACGTTATACTGCGTTTTACGGAGCATATTGTTGAAGGTACTTGAGTGAAATAACCGTAACTGTATCTCCTGCTAAGCTCCTGTTACGACGTAAGCTATCTGCTAGGGCGTAGGGCGTATGAACAAATTGAACAATGGATATATACGTGCGTAATACTCATTATATAACGAAGGATTAAGTAGAATATAGGTATGTGTAAATTAATTGTTATTACTTCTAAGTCTAAGTAAACTTTTGCTACGACGACGCGACGTAAGCTACCTGCTACGACGTAGACAATGCTACGGCGTAGCGTAGATCAACCCGTCCAACGCCATTTTTGCTGGCTCTTTAGCTTAAGGAAAGTTTGCCAACGACTGCCACTATATTTAAGACTATTAGGCTATATCAGTAAAAAGTACGTAATTTAAGTTTGTTACTTCACTCCTCGGTGGGGACATTAATGGGCTACATTTACATTTACATTTACTTCACTCCTACTGCGAAGAATCGTTGTTTTATATATAATATTGCGTTCAGAATTGCAGCACGACAATGACCTACAGCTTTGTAAAGGATCAAAAAATTATGAATAACAAGAAAAGAGCTTGCGGAATCAAAAAAAGAAAATATTGACTGAAACACCTGCGGAACCATGGGAGGGAGGACTCGTGAAATATATGGCGGAAACCAGTTTATCACTATTGTAGATGCCTATCGACTCGGAAAACGTCATTTATTTTCACTATGCGATAGAAAGAGAACGAAACATTATACACCGGTCATGCTTTTTCATATAGAAAGTCAGTGAGTAAAATACCGAATGGTTTGAAAATCAATGAGTAATTTATGAAAATTTTATTAATATTTATGACGCACAGAACGTGGTGAAAAGCTACTAAAACAAATGAAAAATAATATTCTAGAAAAATGTACTATATAAAACCACACTCGATGAGGCTCATTGCTGTTGGTTTTCAAGTCCTGTTTCATATTTAAGGTCAAACCTACTTACAAAGAACGTGAGGCTTTGAAGGCAAAATCACTTTACGTAATTTGCATTCATTCAGTTTTTTTACCAATGAAAATTACTTTAACGGTTTCTCGCCACAGCTTAGCGTCAGACCATATAAGTCAAGTATTGCTCATGATCTCATAATCCTTATCTCTATTATAACCGGCCAAGTGCGAGTTGGACTCGCGCACGAAGGGTTCCGTACCATTATCTTTAAAAAACCGCAAAAAAAATAACACGTTAGTTGTATGGGAGCCCCCCTTACTATTAAATTTATTTTGTTTTTTAGTATTTGTTGATATAGCGGCAACAAAAATACATCATCTGTGAAAATTTCAACTGTTTAGCTATCACGGTTGATGAGATACAGCCTGGTGACAGACAGACAGATAGACAGACAGACGGACAGCGAAGTCTCAGTAATAGGGTCCCGTTTGGCACCCTTCGGGTACGGAACCCTAAAAAACAAGACATGGGGCCAATTCTCTAGGGCACACACACTAAAATTACTTGACAATATTAGCTCCGACGCTCTTACGCGGTTGCCATAGATTTCATTTTCGAACTCATTTTTGAATTAGTTCATCAGTACATTAAAATAATTCAAAAGTAAGTTTGAAAATGGAATCTATGGCGACCGCATAAGAGCTGTCGGACTTAATATTGTCAACTAATTTTAGTAAGTGTAACCTAGAGAATCGGCCACAATGTAAGAAAGATAATGCTTTGACAAACACTCCAAAGCAAAAGTGTCCGGATAGATAGGATTATAGGATTTGTGAACCGCTCGCTTCAATTCAATTGGTTACTTGATTTACTTGTTCTTGAGTTGGTCGCTGTGATTGAATTTTGAATTCAATGTTCGAATTACGTCATGTACCAAGCAAAATCTATCTTACAATTTTGGTATCATTTACACAACAAGCGTTCCGAGTTTTCAGTGGGCGTTTTCTATAAATAAGTGTTTTAATATTTTTATCTGGCTTACTTTTTGAGTGGAGTGGAGTATTACATTAACTATAATTTCAAGTATACAATATGTTTCAAACATTAAAAATATGCAGGTCAAAAAAACTACCTTGTCCAATATTTTATCTATCACTAAGTAGTTACTATAAGTCCGACTATCTGTAATATGAATAAGATGAATACGTCGAAATGTTATGCAGGTCAAACGAAATTTAAATACTTAAGTCCTTACATTTTATTGATATAGTTACGAGAAACTAAGGTAAAAATAATGCGTGTTCGGTAAGGTTCGCTTTTATTTCGAATTGAGAACTTAAACCTATCAGTGGTCGTGCTCGATAAGAGAATAATATAGTTTTAAGGGCCCGCCCTAACATAAAAGTTATTCATGGAATATTTTACGTATATCCCCTTTTATTGTTTTTGTGATATGGAAAGGATAGCATTCGTCTGACCATTTCGAATTAGTTTCACTGTATTCAAAAAAAGGTTTTCTGGTTAGTCATTGACTCTTAGCAGTAGAAATATAAGGATTGAAATGATGACACTCACTCAAACCCAAAGTAACTTGGCATGGTCGGTAACATTGCCAAACGACAACGATTTGACAAAATAAGTGTTTTTTATGATTGGATAAATTCGAGACTGTGAAAGGGGCATTATGTTTCCAGATCAAGAAGCTAATCTTCAACAAAAACGTTTTGATATGAGAAAGAAGTTCTTCAGTCAAATGCTAGCGGACTACCAAAGCTATCTTATCGGGAGAAAAATGCACTACACATGAGATTTATCGCTGTTTAAGTGGTTCCTTTTGCTATATTTTAATAGCCCTTCCAGAAGTAGCCTCTTAATACTGCAACAAATAATCAAATAAAAAAACATTGATTTCTGTCTATCTGTTTATGAGTTTCGTGTTTTGATACACATTTTACGATTCATGCCTTATTCAGTCGAAAATCCGCAATTTCTTCCAAAAACAAACATTTGTCCACGGCCAGTAACTTATAACATTGAATTAGGCAATTGTAAGCCAAGTTTCGGCACTTTAACAGAGAACTCTAAAAGGTATTAAAATGCAATCGCTACGCACCACCCTCCCCCCGCCCGCCGCGGGTTTCACAAATCCGAATTACTTTCGCAAAGACGCCCAATAAATTTCCGCTGAAACTGTTTGAAAGTATTTCATGAAGAAAATTGTAAATAAATTCGTGGATTCAAGGGTTACAACACTCATTTCTTAAGTCTTAAATTTTTATGGGTTTGTTGCAAGTTGAGACTCTAAAATTCAACCATTTCAATGTTCATAATTAATAAATGGCCTACGTGGGCACAGATGTGCCGCTGCGGCCTCGTGTAGAAAAAGACGTGACGCTTTATTATTTAATATTTAAAGGGTGTAACAGAAAGCTGAGGTCATATTTTATGAGGTTGTTAGGGACACCAGTCTGAACAACTTTCACTACGCAACTGATTTGATAAGTATTTTCTTGACGTCTGTATAGCGTTCAAGCTTGCAAGCCGTGACACACGGTCACGGACAGCATGCGTGTCGGCAGCCAACAGCACCTGGAGTCGCAGCAGCCTTAAAATGTGTTAAAAGCAGACTTGGACGCGTTGACAGCAGACTCGGCCGCAACGACAGCAGACTTGGTTGCGTCGACAGCAGACTTTGACGCGTCGACAGTAGACTTTGACGTTTCAACAGTAGACTTTGACGCGTCGACAGCAGACTTTGACGCGTCGACAGCAAACTTTGACGCGTCGACAGCAGTCTCTGATGCGTGGACATCTTTGAAGGCTGCCGTCGACTGCTGCTCTTAGTTTTTACTCAGTTACAGAGCCAGTAAGATATCTTATCCTAAGATCCGAAGAGAGCTCAACCATCACCCATCTGTAACTGTGATGAAACTTGATTTTTTATCAAATTTTGTATGCTAGAAAATACATGGCTGTGATTAATTGAACATTTAAAAATAAAAGGCCCTTAATATCAAGTACGCGTGAACATTTCAAACTAAAATTAATACCAATTACTCAAATCTATAGTCCCTTAAATCTAATTTTACTAAAATTTATTGTACATCTACTAAAAACTGTAGCTTATTTGCATAGGAAGTAGACCCATTTATATAAATAATTGACATGTAATTGAAAAAAATATCAATAAATATATTATGTCTTAAGTCTTATGTCTGTAAAAAAATCAACTTTCTAGGTCAACGCAATCGAAAGCTACGAGCGTTTATGCCGTAATTTTGTTTAGATGGATGACATCATACTTGTATTTTTATTTAGTTACTTAATTGCACCAGTTACGAGAGGTAGCAATCTACAAGTATCATTGAAACCCTTAGCGCGCGGGTCTTACTCGCACTTGACCGTTAATTAATTAATCGTAGCCTTGCCAGGATTTTGCTAGGCAACCCACTCGCGATGTATTTTCTAGCATTCAAAATTTGATAAAAACCAAATTTCATCGCAAGTAACAGATGGGTGAAGGTCGAGCTCCCTTTGGATCTTAGACCATCTATAGAATGGAACGAGGTGCCACCTACTCCAACTGAACAGGATTACAATACAACTGACAGCGAAGTGACTTTTTCAAAGTGGCGTCAGTAGGTTTCCGGTTTGGCCTTTCTACAGATAACTTGGTAGCTCTCTAAGCGCGAGGAAACCGAAGCCAGTTCACGACGTATTTTTTTAAACGCAGTGGCAGCCCTGCCCAGAAGTAAAATGGAACTCACCAAGTTAAACAAGCGAGACGTGAAGTAATCCCCAGAGTTGCTTAAAGTGGAGATATCGTTTATTTACCGAACCCGCTCATCCTACTCGCGGGTTTAGGCAGATTGCAAATATAAAAAGAACCCACGGTATTGACCTGTCACTGAGAGATTTCGGATACACGGACAAGATTTATCTAACTTCGCAAATCCTACGCAGTTTGTCAAATCTGTTCCTAACGTTTGGGGAAAACTGACGCTTTTCACAACTGGTAACTTAAAAGTATTGTCAAACAAATAGGAAATACGTGCCAGGTTATGTTTAAAAAAAGGCCTTTCGATATCGGTAGTTCTATTTTTGGCAATAAAGATACTCGAAATTGTTTTGTGTTTACATTTTTTTTATTGTGATCTGTGTTTTTATAATCTTTCATTTACACTAAGCTAAGCTACAAAGAATCTGTCAGGTAATGACTAAACTGAGAAATCTATAGCTTTTACCAGCACACAAATATGACGAAAAAATATATATAAATGAACAAAAACTGCGACACAGTTGAAATCAAAAATTGTGATAATAAGCCATATTTAATTTAATACAAAATAAGGGGCAATAAACGAGTCCCCTTTTATCCCTTTCTCCTTTCAAGAAATTTCATAATTTTACCCTCAAAAAATGTATTTTACTGTAAATGAGACCAATATAATGAAAACAAAGAGATTCTAATCAAAAACTTAGCTTTGTTTCGAAGCTCAAGCACTTGAGTTCTGAGAATTCTTATTCTTATAACCACAAATAATAATCGAAAATGAATGAATTAATTTATTGTTTGCCAAATGTCAATAGCCCCTAAGTAATAAGAAACTTTCATTGTTTCATCATTTTATCAAATTAGTCTCTTGTAATACAATTTCTGCCTCACACTAGACACTCTGCTAACAACCTACCTCTCTACCTTATGTAATATCCTACCTACTTTTGTCTAAAAAGCTGCACGTTTCTAACTCAGAATAAATGGGTTATAACTTTAAATTATACCCTACAAAAATAAAATTTAAAAAACAATAACTTGAATCTTAATACATCAACACTTACGATTAACTCCTTCACACGCAGAAGCACACCGCTCGAACGACCGAACAATGGCGAACTATTGTTATATAACATGTGTCGGCAAACCAGTTAAAATAACAAAAGATACCACAGCTTTTCCCATGCGGGATGGCAGAGACTCTATTTTGCGTCACAGAGGGCTAGCCCGTCGCCTCAGTAATGTGGTGCTTAATGAAGATCAAAATTTGAAGAGTGTTCTGGCCACGTCGCAATCAGCGCATTTTGCGAGAGAGAAACTTGTGACATGCAAGTGATTTCTTCTCGTATTTTATGCGACAAGAAAATGTTATTACAGCGTTCTATAGTTCCGGAAACAGTGTTCTAAGAGAAAGTTATAGTTCTTGTTCTGTTTAAGGCTTTCCTCGGTATGAGAGCGGGGACTTCGCAATTCATTTCCATTGCATTTGCTCAAAAGTTAATAATTCATTCCCAGTAGAAATGAATTTTCATACACAATTAAGTACAGTGCTCCAGTATAAATATTGTGCATCTGGTAATTTCGAATTTGTATGGAAATGAATGAGATATTGCGCAGATGGCTTGCAAGTTTGACTATGCATGATTGTTTTCGATGTTTCCGGATGCAAAATGTATACTCACATGACGATACGGATTATTAATAGTATATTTTATTTCATAATTTCGTAATTCTTTGTTGCACGGAAAATAATTTCCTGTCCATCCTAGGTTTGCTGGAAGAAATCTCTTAATAGAGATAAGCTCGCCTTTGTCATGTGTTGTCCACTTTCAATTGTAAAATGTGTTATCTTGTGCAATAAAGTATAAAGTAAAGTAAAGTAATGTTATATGTAGACTTATAAAACAAAGGCAAATAGGCAAATGCGAGCTTATCTCTAAGAAGAGATTTCTTCCAGCAAACCTAGGCAAGATAGGACAGATTGTGCTGAGAGAACACAGTCCAAGTGCACAATAAATAAAATGAAGCTGGATGAACCTACATATATATCTACTATAATATACACAATAAAAACCTAAATATTAATTCATATATTAAAATAAATAGAGTAGAAATATAAATTTTTATTGATATGTATATACAATTAACTTACTACTAAAAACACAATTAAATTAAATAAAAAATATCCTTAAGGTCACCGCCGCCGTCGAGTGGCAGAGTGCCCAACATGCTGGCACCATTACCTCGCTGTATCGCTATGCTAATTCGCTGAGCGAGGTAGGTGCCAGCTCTAGAATCACCTGACGCTTCGACGAGTCTCTTTGCAACCTCCTTAAAGACTCGCCGAGCGTCGGTTCCCCACGGCCCGAGGGTCTCTACGCCAAACGTTTCAAACCCTCTGCAGAGTCCGCCGCGGCACCGGCCCTGGAAGAAGTCGCTAGTAAATGGGATGGCGCTAGTGTGTCAACACACGTTGCATCCCATACCAACGACTTCCCATGCTGCCACGGAATGAGTGTCATTCCGTCGGGCCTCTTACCGTCGTCGCGGGCTATGCCTGGCGGTTCTAATACAGACGGTACGCCCGCGCTAGAAAGGGCCCGACGAATGATATCATTCAGGGCAGCATGTCTGGGAAAACGGCCGGCATTGTAGCTACAGGACAGGCCGTGGTGTCCTTGTTGGCATACCCTGGCGCCGCACCGGCAGCGATGTACCTCGTTTGTTTTTACCCCCAGTCGCAGGCAGACAGCGAGCGTGAGGGTGGTAGAATACATAAACATACATATTATATCTACTTACATAAAAAAAAAATACGAGACAAAGTATATTCTCATAGTTGACTTGATTGTATAATCATCAAATGTAAAGCCATAAGAGAAGAGGTTAGTATATAGTACAGGGTGTAACAGAAAGGTGTAGTCATATTTTAGTTGATCAGAACGATGTCCCTGACAACATCCTAAAATATAACTTTCTGATTATGTATGACCTTTCTGTTACAGCCTACTAATGTGGCTCTCACGAAACTTTTATACCTTTATAAGACACAAAATTAAGTTATAATTACCTAGCCTACCTAGAGTTTTGTTTTACTTACACAAAAGCGACAAAAGTTTTCATTGTAATTGTAACCAAAACTCATTATTTACAGAATGTTAATTTGATTAAATTTTCTGCGGGAACGAATATTGCGACGCGAGACAAAGGGATGGGTATAATTCTCGCGCATTCGATATTCGATATCTTCACTTATATTGAGTGATTTTGTATGGGAATCACTCCATATGGGTGTCGATATCCGTATATCGAATGCGTGAGAATCATACCCCCCATGGGGCATGATTCTCGTGCATTCGGTATGCTGATATCGACATCTATATCGAGTGATTTTATATGGGAATCACTCGATATAGGTGTAGATATCCGTGTATCGAATGCGTGAGAATCTTGGAGCATGATTCTCGCGCATTCAATTTACAATATCTACACCTATATCGAGTGATTTTAATTATTAAAAGCTTTTATTAAACTTGCACTGTATGTATGTTTGTTTGTTTGTTTGTTTGTGGGTATCACGGTTCGCGTCAAAAATGTCGGCTTGAATTTGACCCACTTCCCGTTATCCGATTGAGCTGAAATTTCGCATACGTGTATAAGTCGGATGACAATGCAATATTTTTCTGACTTGGAGCTGATCTGATGATGGAGACGGAAGGTGGCCATGGGAACTCTGTCATAAAACATCGCAAGCCCGTCGAATTTGGGCTCGTTCGATTCGTCTTGACGAATACTTTGGTCCTAGAATATTTTTTATGACATGGAGCTGATCTGATGCTGGAGCCGGAAGGTGGCCATGGGAACTCTGTCATAAAACATCGCAAGCCCGTCGAATTTGGGCTCTTTCGATTCGTCTTGACGAATACTTTGGTCCTAGAATATTTTTTATGACATGGAGCTGATCTGATGATGGAGACGGAAGGTGGCCATGGGAACTCTGTCATAAAACATCGCAAGCCCGTCGAATTTGGGCTCGTTCGATTCGTCTTAACGAATACTTTGGTCCTAGAATATTTTTTATGACATGGAGCTGATCTGATGCTGGAGCCGGAAGGTGGCCATGGGAACTCTGTCATAAAACATCGCAAGCCCGTCGAATTTGGGCTCGTTCGATTCGTCTTGACGAATACTTTGGTCCTAGAATATTTTTTATGACATGGAGCTGATCTGATGATGGAGACGGAAGGTGGCCATGGGAACTCTGTCATAAAACATCGCAAGCCCGTCGAATTTGGGCTCGTTCGATTCGTCTTGACGAATACTTTGGTCCTAGAATATTTTTTATGACATGGAGCTGATCTGATGCTGGAGCCGGAAGGTGGCCATGGGAACTCTGTCATAAAACATCGCAAGCCCGTCGAATTTGGGCTCGTTCGATTCGTCTTGACGAATACTTTGGTCCTAGAATATTTTTTATGACATGGAGCTGATCTGATGCTGGAGCCGGAAGGTGGCCATGGGAACTCTGTTACCAAACGACGCAATTGTATCGTGTTTGGTCTCATTTGATTCGTCTTGACAAGCACTCGAATTCTAGATTAGATGTTTTGTCCTGTAATGATAAAGACTAAAAAGTTAAAAATAAATTAAAAGTAAAAAAACATTTTTAAACAAAGCTTTTATTTAATGCCCTAAAAAGAAGAAAATAAAATTTCAATTCAATCAAATGCGTCATTTTATTACATTACACAATTTATACGATATAAAAGCTTGTTGCGGGATTTACTTGTGTAGACTTAATTAGGTGGGTAGGCACCTATTTGCACAGACTTGGAGATAAATCCCGCAACAAGCTTTTACATCGTATAAATTGTGTAATGTAATAAAATGACGCATTTGATTGAATTGAAATTTTATTTTCTTCTTTTTAGGGCATTAAATAAAAGCTTTGTTTAAAAATGTTTTTTTACTTTTAATTTATTTTAGGGGAATCTGTCAATATTGGTCTCGATATCTGAATATCGAAGGCGGGAGAATCATGCCACTGGAGCATGATTCTCGCGCATTCGCTAAACGATATCTAGGTACACCTATATCGAGTGATTTTTTAGGGGAATCTGTCAATATTGGTCTCGATATCTGAATATCGAAGGCGCGAGAATCGACCCGCTGGCCTTGACACAATCTCGTGTAAATGAGGGATGTACTATATACATTCAATGGTAATCGATTTAATTATTCCCTGAGAGAGAATATACGCAGCAAGCACATTGATTGAGTTAATGTAAATAATTTATTTGGTTCTATTGGTAAAGGGCATGAATATCGACATCAGGCACTTACGTGACGTTTTTCAAACAAATATGTAGGTAGCCTTTTTATTGCAATAAAGAATCGACAAAATGTTTAATAACAAACTGGCTAAACAATAGTCGGTCTTTTGATTTTAATCTGTTAAGTGGTTTGGATCCCGCGACATCCAAGCATCAAGAAAATGTCCGAGTTCAGATGAAAAAAAAACCTAGGAGTAATGAGTTATTATAAGTTACTAGCGACCCGCCCCGGCTATTAATATTAGGCATGTATTATACATATAAACCTTCCCCTTGAATCACTCTATCTATTAAATAACCGGCCAAGTGCGAGTCGGACTCGCGCACGAAGGGTTCCGTGCCATTATCTATAAAAAACCGCAAAAAAAAATTGTATGGGAGCCCGCCCTAAATATTAATTTAATTTTAATTTAATTATTTATTTTTTAAGTAAATAATATACTCAATATATTGTGAACATTTTAAGCGTCTACCTGCTACCATTATCAATATCGAGCAAAAATGAGCAAAAAAATCACGTTTGTTGTATGGGAGCCCCCCTTAATATTAAATTTCTTTTGATTTTTAGTATTTGTTGTTATAGCGGCAACAGAAATACATCATCTGTGAAAATTTCAACTGTCTAGCTACCACGGTTCATGAGATACAGCCTGGTGACAGACGGACGGACGGACGGACAGCGAAGTCTCAGTAATAGGGTCCCGTTTGGCACCCTTCGGGTACGGAACCCTAAAAACCGCATCAAAATCCGTTGCGTAGTTTTAACCCCTTCACTCGCAGAAGCACACCGCTCGAACGACCGAACAATGGCGAACTATTGTTATATATGATGTGTCGGCGAACCAGTTACAGATCTAAGCATACATAGGGACAGACAGCGGGAAGCGACTTTGTTTTATACTATGATGAACTGATAGTGAAGAATCAGTGAGATTTTAATTCGAATACTTTTTCGATGGGAACGTAATGTTTCTGCTACCTACACTGATGTGGAACTGAACTGAAGCAAAGAATTCGCCTGTACTTATATGTTTATACATTTTGTTGCACAACTGTCGAAGCTAGACGCCCGCCTTTAAAAAACTCGCCAAAGCAACTAATGACTAATACCTCAGATCCAAAGAAAGCTCGACATTCACCCATCTGTTACTGCGATGAAACTTAGTTTTTATCAAATTTGACCTCTATATGCTAGAAAATACATTAGGAGTGGGTTATCTAGCAAAATCCTGGCAAGGCTATGATTAATTTAACATTTGAAAATAAAAGATACTTTTATATCGAGAACGCGTGGACGTGTGAAGCTGAAATTTGTACTAATTACTCAAGTCATCAGGTCTCTTACAGCTGTTAAAAAATCAACCTTCTAGGTCAACGTAATCGAACGCTACGACCGTTTATGCCGTATTTTTGTTTACATGGATGACATCATAATATTTTTATGTAGTTACTTTATTGCACCAGTTACGAGAGATAGCAGTCTACAAGTGTGACCGAAATCCCTAGCGCGCGAGTATTACTCGCACTTGACAGGTAATTAATTAAACATAACCTTGCCAGGATTTTCAAACAACCCACTCGCGATGTATTTTCTGGCATACAAAATTTTGTAAAAACCATGTTTCATCCCAGCAACAGATACGTGAAGGTCGAGCTCTCTTCGAATCTTAAACCATAACGGCAATAGATTTTTATCTAAACTAAAAGTGTTCTTTCGACTTTGAAGCCAGCGTCTGCTTTGTGCGGCGTGTCGGACGTCCGCCCGGGATGACGGTTGACGTGCGAAAGCTCTAATTGCGCCACTTTGAAGTTTGGTGTGCGTGAATACAGCCGGAACATTGCCGCCCTCTTTTTACTACAGTACAGCAGCCTTACACAGGCCTTTTGGCGATTTAAATCCAATATCGTTAAGATACATCAACATGGCAACCAATTTCAATCAAATTCTCCATAGTAAACTTTATTTTACCTATAATATGAATTGTTATAAAAACGGTCACGGTATTGTTTGGATGTGGGAGGGAGGAGTTCCCCCAGTAATAAGGACAACCGTGCCTTTACCTTTTTCTTAGACTCTCTGGTCTAGTCTCTGTGACTCTTCAAAGAGATGATCTGAGTTCAACTTTCGCAATCCATACTTGGTTTTGACAAATATGAATCAGCTGAAATATGATAAATTAGGACCAGTCATGATGCTGAATAAAAAATAAATAAACAACAAAAACAGTCGTAGACAAGAAATGATCCTACTAACCCGACGCACACAAAACCGGAAGTAAGTGCCGATAACAAGCTCGAGGTGAACGTGTCACTTCCGTACCTTAGTAGAGCTTTGAGCATTGAGCTTTGTCGCTTAAGCCTTAGGCGTGCGAGATAAATTGGTTCAACACTTCATGGTTGGAAGCATGAGCGTCGCGCTTTCTTCATAGAGAAATCGAAACCGATTTCAGAGGCGTTACATGCAACTAAACACTTAACTAATTCCAATAGTCATCAGATCTGTCAGAGTTCAATATGACAGATAAGTTACTTTGTTTTTACATAATTACAAGTTTATATACATTTCAATTAAAATAATAATTTTAAATGAAGAAGTTAATTTCAATAGAAAATTTGAGCCAGATCACTGCCGCCGTCGCTGGGCAAGGTGCCCAGAAGACTGGCGGCGTTGCCTCGCTGTATGGCAAGACTCAGCCGTTGCCCAAGGTAGGCTCCAGCCTTCCGGTCATTTGATGCCTTAACCTAGTGTTGCTATCGTGGCCGCGGGTAAGTAAGAGAGAGCTTTGCTTAAAACAGTTTCACAGTATAAAGTTATTTAGAATTATTTCCATTACAACCCAACATTTTGTTACATGCAGTGTTAAGACAGATTCATTATATTCTGAACAACATTCACATGCGTGAACACAATGGCTAAAACAAATTTCCAGTCCATAAAGCGATAAATACAACGACCCACATCAGCCATTTTGTCCCAATAACGTTTCTATTCAGCCTCTATCCCCCGTCACTTGTGCGACCAACTTGAGGGCTCTTTGACACCTCATTTATCATCAAATTCGGCGCGCACACACTGATGATCTATCGTATGGAAGCGTGACGTCGGAAATCGTGGGGGGGGGGTATGGCAAAGGATACATAAAATGTATGTTGCCATGAAATAATTGGCCACAAATGCAATGACCAATATACAAGGTGTAAATGAATTAACGCAAAATGAAAAACCCTTTGCTAAGGACATCATTAAAAACCGATTTGATCAGAGCAACTATATCTTTCACTTTCTGGTACATTTTTGTCTGAGTGAGTCAGCTGATTTGTATGGAGAAGTGAAAAATAAAGTTGCTCTGATCGAATCGGTCATTATTAATAAATTATAGCTTTCAGCAGTAATATTACAAAGTTTTTTTTTTTAACGAGGTCACCATTTGAAGACATTGTGTTATGACGTCACACCACCATTTTCCATACAACTGTCGAATAAAAAAGGCGTTAAGTAACCTAATCTTGTCAAGTAGCCGATTGAGAAAACAATGTTTGAAATAAAGTTTCCACTAAATCTGTCTTTATATTATGATCTACAACAGTTACACGTGATTTCTTTTACTGCTCCGTCATTCTGTAGATTTTCGATAAATTACATTCTCAACTAAATAACGTGCAGCGGCTATAAAACATTTCCTACACAATTGTTTACGAACAATACCACCTGATTGGGTACTACTGTTACTCGAATATCAATAGACAGCATGGCTTCAACAATCTCCCATGAGAATCTAACGATTATTTGTTTCAAACATAAACTTTTCTCCAATTAAATGAAGTACTGGAATATAAAATATACCATTTTTAAATCCACAAACAATAGTCCTTTCAAAATAAATTTAATAGTACGTTTAGGTTGACGCCTACCTACATCTATAAAGCATAGATCATCTGAGTTACTTCACCATATCCCAAAGCAATGCAGCTTGATCAGTATTAAGGAAAGATTTCTATGTAGCCCTTGGCGCATTGAATTTATCTCTATGTAGCTCTATTATATCCTCGACCATGACTCAATTAAAAAATGAAGGTTCTCGTGGTAAAAAATCCAAACTACTTAATTAGATACTGCACAACAGTAACCTAATTGCACTATTGCAACGAGTTTCGAACACTAAAACGGTTTTAGTGGCGCAGCAGAACCGAATCGCTTGGAACATGCCGTATACATTTTATGCCCCACCGTTGCTGGGTTTAACGACAGCCCGACGCTGGTTGCAATGGGTGTCGTAAATAAGACTTGTTCTTGTAACTTTTTAACAAAGTGCAGTGCAAATTTTATTGGGTCTTTATACGGCGGGGCGGATAAATTAACACTGAGTTGCACGAAACGATTTTGAAATTTTATTAAAGAGACCGGCGACCGCTTGAATTTCCCATACAAACGTAATACCAAAATGATTTGAATTTGAGAACTAGTTCAAAGCATTTAGACTGTTAATCGGATTAATTCAGTGTTTACGCAAGGTTCTTATTCAAATTACTTAAAAATATTTTTAAATTGGTTGAAGAGGAACCCTGGTATACAGACCAGGAACCTGCGTGAACAGTGTATAAATCCGATTAACAGTCTAAATACGTTAAACTATTTCTCAAATTCAAATCATTTTTGTATTACGTTTGTATGGGAATTTCACGCGGTCGCCGGAGCCTCTCATAGGATATTCATTTATTTCTAATGCTAAGGATATGTTAAAATTTTAATTTCGTGCAACTCAGAGTTCACTTGCATAGCTTCCTACACAACGAACTATGGGACGAGAGAGCGCGCCGTTATGCTTACTCGTTACCTCCAGTCAGGGAGCACTTATCCAGTGGAGAGCGCATAGATACATTTTCCTTTGAAAAATAAATCACCAATTTAAGGGCGGCGGGGGACGTGGTAAGAGAGCTGTGATTGGTCAGCCGCTTCGAAACTGTCTGGCGGCCCGTCATCGTACATAGGTTGCGTATGCGAACATTTGTTGAATACAACAAACCTTTGGCGAGCCGCATTCCCCCGCAGGCGCAGTCAATTAGATATAATGTATAGTCTCTGCCTCCAGTCGATTTCCCTAGACCACAGAAGAGTACTACGTACAGAACGGCCACTCCCTTCCCCGCGCTGATTCAGATACCGCACCTCACCCCGGACTCGAGGAGCCTCGTCGGGGGGCTCTTTGTATTTTTATACGCTGAACGCACACATTCATAAACGAACGAGTTTACGCACACATTTGCACGTGTACAAACGTCATTTGGCTATGTAGTTGATTATTTCACGAGCGTTCTATGGAGTGTCCGAGGAGTGCCTCGACTGAACCTAACTGAAGAGATGTAGTATTGATTAGACTAATACTAGGAATCCAGATCTGCCAATGTGCGAGGAATTTTTCTGCCCTCCGGTCCATCGCGTAAAATCTCGCCGCCCACCACATCTTGCTGCCAAAGACCTAATTTACAGTAACTTTAATGTCTCGGAGGCGTGGAAGCAAGAGTGGACCGTTAACACTCCCCCAAAATTTGGGGCCCAAATCTCCCAATGAAAATTGATCCAACTTGAAATCATTGGTGCCAACTTAATAGACTCCGAACGACATGGCCGTACCGGAGAGTTCATGAGCCGATGTGGATGGAGGAGTTCCGCGGCTCGCGACTGAGGGGCTCAATCTATCAAAAATACCACCGGTCAAGTATACGTCATTTCCCGTAACTATGAGAATTTAGTGTTTGATCGAAACAAATGAAATCTCGATGACAGAAATTACTGAGGAAATTCACAATTAATTATAACATGGTTATTTAATTTAATATAAGCATATAATATTTTGTGCCACAATATTTATATGCTAACACATGCATAACGAAACCATATAATTAAGAACTGCCCCTGCAGAAAATAACATGGCGACCCTGCAGACCTGTTACCCTTTCTAATGACATAGCCCAATTGGTTAAAAGCCTTGACATAAAATTTAATAATACGAAACGACTGTACTCATAATTAAAGTAAAAATCTTAATCCTCACGCCATCTCATTTTTACGAAGGGTTACTAATTATAAATTGTATAGGATGAGCACCCTGTGGTTTTACTCAGCAGAGGCTGGATAGAATATTAAATACATAGTAGCTTCCTATTAAGACTTAGAGAGAGATATAATCTCGCATTTCCACTTAATATGTCGGTTTTGTGTAGTACAATAAATTACGAATAGCTACTAAAGTCTTCGTAGTAAGAAATGCATTTCATTCTAATACTTACCTCTATATTAACGGACCGACCTTTTGGTTTCTGTTCTCCTAAAGTAAAAGAAGCCTTTTTGGTATCTTCCAAAGTAAACCTTAGTTCGGCAAACGTACAACTTGTACCAACTCGTCTCTTGATTTCACAAAGAACAAAATTCGTTTCGCTTTTCAGAATAAATGCGACTGCGTTTGCTATCAACTAAGTTATGTAGTTTACTTTGCAATTCGCGAATGGTTTCAGAAAAACTAATGAAATTGGACTAGGGAAAAAGGAGGAGCGAGATATGAAACGGATGAGGCAAATAATTTAAACATTGAGGACTGTACCTTGAATTTGCAAGGCTGAGACAGGAGGTGATAGAACCTCAGAGACTTAATTTTATAGGAGTTCATAGTATTGAGTAGGAAGGAGTTAAGAGTGACCGCCGTACCCAGAGTCATTTAATGATTCATTAAGGATTACTAACCGCCATACCCAGAGTCATTTATGATTCATTAAAGATTACTAAGTAAAGGATTTTGTATGTAAATCCAAATTTGGAACTGACTTAATGGTTGAATAAATCTCTCTGATTGCGGCGGTAGGTGAAAGAGTTGATGTACTGACTTATCTACCATAATATTGCCTGTTATGCTTGGTTGCTTAGATAATCTCTTATATCTCTAATAGGAAATAAGCCCTTTTTTTTTCTCATTATGTTTTCTTAAGATGAGAAATATAATAAGTAATATCTGTCCGAAAGAAAACGTGTTTTCATATTTTCAATAAATTTTATAGCTCAAAGATCGTATTGTGATTCTTATCCTCACAATTTCATGGTTTAACATGATACAGTAAAGTCTCAGTATTTATTTTAAGAAACAGTTTCTTTCTACAGTGCTCCTACGATATTTGTGACATTAGAGTGGTGCGGAAAAGGTATAGGTATTTGTGCAACCGCGGGCTTAAAATAAGACTGTAGACTAGCTGTAACTTGGCTGTAACTTTAGAAGCAGCCTGTTTCAACTTCAGCCAAGTCGTTGCAGTAAAGCGTGCTGGGAATTGTCAAGTTCATTAAAGTATTGAAAACTTGCATCAAAACCAACGTCTACTGAATCACCGAAACTTTTTGTATAGTTGCAGGAAAAAATGTTTATTCATCGTTGATATTTATTCTAACGTGCTCGATAAAATGTCAGTGTTAGATAATTTTCGGAGAAAATGGATATAGAAGGGGTTTAAAGCCAGATAATTCCATGGGATCGTATTTCTTGTCGATAATAAATACGAGTACATGTAGCCTATTAAATTTACTCCTTTGGGGGGAGATATAAATAAGTGATATTGAACCATACTTTATCATGCTCTGGTAAAGGGGATAAAATAAAGTAGAATTAGTAAAGTGATAAAATAAAGTAGAGTGAATAAAGTAAAGGTAAAAGTAGTAAAGTGGATAAAATATACATCATGCATACATATTATATGTGTGTAACCAGCCTCTTAGTTAGTAATAATCAGTATGCAATGTACGGGGTTCAAGAAATGGCGGCATCTGATACGCAGGCCGGGAAATGTCGTTCCAATGGAATAGAATTTAGATAAAACATGTTCTCTGCGTCAATGCCGGTAATCTGTATGGATCCTGTATACTCTTCGATCGAAGTGTATACTCGATAAGAAGACACTTGTGTAATAATTAGTTTGCATAGGTATTTAATTATGTTTGGGTATAAAATATAGGGTAATAAGTAATAAATCATACATGCACAGACTCACTCTGTGATATAGGTATCCAGTAAAAATACATCATAGACTAAAGAATAGTTTACACATCTACTTGACCCCAAGTTACTCTATGGTACTACGAGCAAGACGAGGATTTAATTTTGCGGCTATAATAAAAAAAAAAAACTAAATCAAAAATCATTTATTCAACAAAAGGTGGGTACAATGAAAATGTGTGAAATGAAATGCTGAGAGTCCGATGAAATGTTATACTGTACAAGTTGATTTTAGCAGTAATGTAGCAATAGTTAGTGCTTTCATTACTAGGCTAGTTAATGTATTGATGATAAGCTCTTGTTCATAGTTCAATCATAGTTCATAGTCAATGCGTATAGTACAAAATCTAATTTTCAGGAGAACTAACCCAGATCAAAGGGTAATCACTAATCTATTATCACATCTCCACACAACAGCAGTATGCTCCTATTTCACCACTGGTACGTTACACTGCTAATCCGATTTGCACTGCTGAATATAATTTTGTTAACTTGTTACGGAGTGCTGCGAAGTGAGATGAACGAAGTTACATGTAAAGGACCTTTTACAATCTTGCTGCAACTTTAAGGAGTAAAACTATTTTTATACTCGAGTGATTTACGTTTAATCCCTTGCTCAGGATTCTACTTTAGGTCAATATAATCAGTGACATTAAAAATAAAGGTATTATTCGATTATTCGGATATTCTGAAGGTCATCGAAGTAAGACGCCTGCTGGGTCAATTTCATCACACGAATGAGATTCATCCCACACGACTGAGATCTCATTCGTGTGACGTGAAATCGATCCACGAACAGTGTAACGCACGCTGCAAATAGCGTTGCAAGCATTACAAATCTTCTACGAGAGGGTCGATTTCACGAATATTTGGTGTGACACGAATGAGATTCGTCTCACGTATGGGATCTCATTCGTGTGACGTGAAATAGACCCTGCTATACTTAATGCGTGTAGACTTAGACTATACTTACTATTCCACGACTACTATTATTGTAAACGTTTAGATGCCTGTTTTTAAAGGGCGAAAAAATATTTTACCTCTGGGAAATCTTATATTTTCCAGAGTTTTGGGAAAATATTAAAATCATGATCAGCCAGTTTCTATAATGTTGGACCAGCTGCTTTACGCAAATAAAGTATTGAATATCTGGTTCAAGGGCACAATTGGGCCTTTGCTCCTCCGTATAGGAAAAAACGTGACTATGACTGTTTATGTTTGTTGTGTGGCAAAATGGATGATACCCAGATTTTATAAACTTCAAGGTAAGTGAACAAAGTTCTTTAGATTAGAGTCAGATATCAATTTTGCACCGCAGCTAACTCGTGCGAACTTTTTAGGATAATTCTATTATTGTCTGCGAGTGGTCTAACGTCTAGGTTTTGTTGAGAAATTCAGCAGTACTTTGAAGATTTCTTAGTGTAAGATCCATTTGCACCAAAAACACTTATTACGATTAGCGTCTTAATTCTATTTAGAAGCTGTCAAAATCGTGTAGTCCCGTTGTCCCTCGCTTCCGTTATAGTTATAGCTTCCGTATCCCCTACTTTTTTGGACATTGAAATTGTAATAAAATAAATAACTTTTTGTTAGCTTTTTAATTAAGTTTAAATTAACAAAAAGTTATTTAATTAACTTTAAGTTTCTTAAATTAAAAATTTATTGAATTAACTTAAAAAAATAACAATTTCAACAATTTCAACGGGACTACACCGTTAAAATGCATGAAACATGTGCAATTAGTGTTTTTGGTGCAAGTGACACTAAAAACTAAGCAGAGTTACAAAGTTATAGCTGTCCAACGGTATTTTCGCTTGCGGTGACAGGTGAAAGTCTGTAAAACTGACGATTTTTGACAGGATCATAGCATGAGATTGTTTATAGAAGCACCGATACTATAATAATATTATATAATAGAAGTGACGCCCTCCTGTAAACGTCACTCACACCCCAAAAGATCGTTGGACGAGTATACAAACAACTTGATTAGTATTTGTAATGTAATGTCACAGAAGAGAAAAATAAAATATTATGGACGCAATGAGTGACCTACTAATCTGACCTACTAATCGTCATTATCATCACATTTTAGCCGCTTTTGTTTGATCATTAATCCAATTCCAAATTTAATTTGAATTTACAATATATATAAAATCATTCACAAAGTAATCCATACTGAATCTAAGTATGTCATTCAGTAGTCGTAGAGCCCCAATACTGCTCTTAGCCAGATGTTTTTATGATCACAAATAAGTATTATATAATATAAATAATGTTCAACCCTAATTCGGAAAGAAATATATTTAATCGTAACACTAAACATCTGGGTGGGTACAGGGTGAAGTGGCGTTCAGGAAAGGTGAAGGCTGTAAACTTCATGTTAGGTCGACATGTAAGAACTACAAAAATCAACGCTTTATCGAACTACGCACTCACAGTACATTCGGAACTTAGTTATTTTTCTAGCGAATTTTACAAAATGTGTAATCCCAGTGTTTTTCTACGTGGTTTGTTTAACCTGGTATATATGGAAACTAATGTAAGCACATTGTTTAATCCCGATGACGGGTTATGGGACCTGCGTTAATGTCAAGAAGCTTAGTTAATGAAAATATATGGGGCTATATCCAGTTTCAAGGCTTAAATAAATATGTCTGTACGTTTTATTATAATATGTCGGTGTAACTTAATTAAGGACCCGGTGTTAAGAATGCCCGTTTTCTGGCAGAGCGACAATGTAACATACTATAAATATCTTGTCAATCTCTGTTCAGCCATTATGTATGAACAAGTTTCTCCAGGAAATATTATGGTCGCAAATAAAAAATAGGGCCGGTATCCAGTAACTTGTAATAAGCTGATCGGGTCAATGCACTGAGGAAGGATGAAGTATTTTTCATTTGCGAACATAATAATGTTTCTTGGGTAAAATTGTTTTTAATGTACTATCATTCCCTTAAATATAGTCCGATAATTTAGTGTTGTGTTTATTTTTTAAGTGACACCCTATCAAATAGTTGTGACTGAAAATCAGTGCTGCAACCCTGTTGTAGCCTTATGCTGAGTTGGATCCATTTCACTGGCGAGGCATGCGTAGGTACATCATCATTCTCTTTTGTTTAGAAATTATGTGTTTTCTTCTATAATTTAATGTCTTTTTCCTGCCTCTAAATGATCTTGTTGATGTACTATGTTTTGTTCAGTGAATACACGTATGTTCATGTCCATGTCTATTATTTGCTAAGCTTTATACGAAACACCTCACTTTGGTCCTAAAAATGCACTACTACCGATCACTCAACCCGTCTATTTCAGTGTCTCTCTCAGTATCATGCCGCTATAAATACCATTTGAGCTGGCCAGGTGAACGCGGAAGCAGGTGTTGCCAGAACTACAGCTGCATAATACGTAGATGTAGTCAACAGGGTGTAGGAGAAAAAATGGGGTCTTTCTATACTCCATTCTATATAAGATTTGAAAATGTTTGAACTTTTTTCTGCATATTTCCAATCCTATATGGAATTTAGATATAGCAGTGTGGGAGGTAAGGCTCATTTACACGGACAAAGAAATGCAATGTTATACCATACTTAATTGGAATTGGAAATATGAAGAAGAAATTTAATGTTCTTTTTAGGGTTCCGTACCCAAAGGGTCTGTCTGTCTGTCTGTCCGTCTGTCACCAGGCTGTATCTCATGAACCGTAATAGTTAGACAGTTGAAATTTTGACAGATGGTGTATTTCTGTTGTCGCTATAACAACAAATACCCCTTCTATACAACCCCTTCTCAGCAATCCTCCTTTCTCATCTCAACTTGGTTTGCTGTATGAGATCTCTTAATAGAGATAAGCTCGCCTTTATACACTATTTTTGTTATTACTTTTTTTTTAAATGTCTGTGTGCAATAAAGAAATTATGAAGGAAAAAAAACAGAATAAAATAATTATTTAAGGGGGCTCTCAAGCAAAAGCCATGATTATTTTGCCGTTTTTATGGTATGGTACGGCACTCTTCATGCGCGAGTCTGACTCGCACTTGGCCGGTTTTTATTTTCAATGTTAAATGGAATGGAGTATAAGGAATATAGCATAGAACAAAAGGTTCATTGATCTAAGTATTGCTTATAGTCCTAGACACATAAGTCGACAAGTGCCGTGTCAACAACTAAGTGTGGCTGACAGCCGGAAACTCAAAGTCATGCTATCCTTGTCTTTGGCTTGGTTAAATAAGAACGCGCTGTAGCTAATTCTCAAAATTAAATTAAGTAAATTATAGGATTTACGGGTACAGATTTTTTGTATTAGTTCGCGGATTCAGCTAAAAGAGACAATCAAGATAACATGTGGCATAACATCTCTTATGAATTTATGATAGACTATGGAATTCGTAAAAAGCCTTGCATCAAATGAGGTAGTTTTGATTTTTTTTATGAGTTGGTAGTGGTGAAATGGATTATGACAAATCCAAGTTTTCCACCTCGAAAGCCCTCCGGATCACAGTTAAAAACTTAAAAATTCATTAAAATTAGGACTTTTTCCGGTTTTTGCAAACTTTTAACACCTGGAACTTGTGTTACAGCAAAACATACTACACATTAAAGTAGACTAAATTTTCAATTAATTAATTAATGATAATAATTTGGATTTGGTAAGCCAAATAGTTTCTATGATCTCATAGATACTCAAAGATTTGCAAAATTTCAAAAAAATAAAGTTTTTTGGTTGGATGGTAAGTTTTCGAAGGCTTGAAAAGATATCGTCCGATAAACTTTGGGGCCCAGACTTGTAACCTTGAACATGCAGTAGGAACTCATCTACCAGGTGACATGGCATTAGTGGCTTTGCAGGACCTGGATTGTATATAGCTCGTATCTATATAGTCCTAAGTAGCGAATAAAGTTGGTATTCAGAGCTCTGAACGGGTATGGTCCAAAACCTTTTAGATCTGGAAGATAATCTGGAACATATAGTAGGGATGATCATGCAGATAATCTAGAAGATAATCTGGATCATGTGTCGCAAAAGTTACTATGCAGATGTGGCCTAGTAAATACAAGATGGAACACATACTAATTCTATACTGAAAATCCATCTTGATTGTTTTAGGAGTATTTGACCCCCCATAAAAGTCAAATTACCGGACAAATTTTAATAAAAAAAATGTCATCGACGCAAAATTTTGTCTTCTTTGATGTATGTACATCTTTTAACAAGTACGTAATACTGTTTTCGGATAAAAAGTGAAAAACGGAAAAAATACCTATATTTTCTAGTTTTTAACTGTGATCCGGAGGACTTTCGAGGTGGAAAACTTGGATCTGTAATTACCAATTTCATCACTACCAATTCATAAAAAAATCAGAACTACCTCATTTGATGTAAGGCAAAAGTACCAATTCCATGGGCTATGAAAACGAAGCGCGGAAATTATTTTGCAAGGCAGGCGATGCCTTTGCTTGACGAGCTAGTTTGCCCTATATTACTTGTGGTCGTCAACCATTCTGTTACACCCTGAAGATAAACCTGACAGCTGTGATTACTCATTGGCCTGAGCAGTAATCCTGAACGCTATTGCAATGTATTAGGTACCGGGCAGGTGGCGGATGTAATGGAGACACCTGAAGGTCATGACGTCATTTGAGAATGTCGTGAAATTTAAATAGAGATACGTATTACTACTTTTGGTTGAATCATGAAATTGGTTCCTGGTCCAGAGAATCTAGCTTGCTGTGCAGAGCAGTAACGCAGCCAGTGAAATGGGCACCTTTAGGATTCTTGGGGCGGTTTATGCATCGATGTTTACAACAGGTAACAGTACCCGGAGCCCTATTTTTGAAATCGCTCGTGTGATATAATCGCTCGTATGACTTGCGCAACGAGTGGTTCTGACCAATCGTTGCAGAGCGAATGAATATAACGAACGAAAATCATTCGTTATGATGGCTCGTTTTAAAATTATATCACAAGAGTGATTTCAAAAATAGGGCTCCCGGCCATTGTTTTGACACGTCGGGGCGGGACCCATCGTCGTACCCCGAGTATGATACTCGGCGTTTGACTTGGCGGGAGAGAGAGAGAGAGAGAGAGAGAGCGAGACGAGACCCGAAGACATGCCAAAACAATGGCCTGGTACTTTACATGTCTACATCACCTATTCGAAGAAGATATTAAACTTAACCTTCGTACGCCATAATTCCCGCCAAGACGATCGAACAATTCGGGCACTATATTCAGATCAACTAGGAAAATATTATTTTGTTGCCTGCAGAATTGGCTTAATTACAAAATTTTAAACTTTGTCTCGTATAGGTATATTTCTCGGTCTACTTTTCATAGAAGAAATCCGCACCGCCTAAGTTCCGAAACTTTTTCTTTAGAGTGCACTGAAAATTTCAGCAAGATAAGCCAATGTTCTAATTAGTGTGTGTGGTGAGTTTGCGTTTGTTCGTACTCTCAAGTTGAAAAGTTGCTGGTTTCGCTCGCTCTTTGACCGGTTCTTAGGTTAGTTTGTAAAAAGTTCGCGTGGAATCGTGGCTATTGTACTAATTGGTTCGAGAACCAATTACTTAGCTGCGCATGATATTTAAACTGCATTAGGGCCGGAGAGGAAACTTTTAGAACTCTCTGAAAAACGTGCACGAAACTTTTGACAAACTACCAATGGGGAAGAATGCTGCTATAAGTAGTAGTTCCACGTAAAACAACTTTTTTTTAATAATGAATGATTTTTTGACGACCTCTTTGGCGCAGCGGTTGCGCATCTGCCTACCATGCGAGAGGTCCCGGGTAAGAACCCCGGATGGGGCCAAAAAAAAATCCCTTGGCCGGTTACACAAAACATGTTTGTGATGTCGCTGTTTCTGGTTCCCACGACACAAGGTATCCTAGTGTGGGGCCAGAAGCAATGTATGTGCCTGTGTGTTAATGTTTTCTGTATGTAAATGTTTATACATTTGACTATCGACGACCGCCCCGCCCCCCCGACCCGCTAACTACCCATCACCATAGTACATCACGCTGCCGGTGGTGGTGTGTCGAAACCTCTAATAAATTAAACTGACTGCTTTGAAATGCAACAGTTTCTAGGGTTCCGTACCTAAAGGGTAAAACGGGACCCAATTACTAAGACTCCGCTGTCTGTCCGCCTGCCACCAGGCTGTACCTCAGTAACCGTGATCGTTAGACAGTTAAAATTTTCACAGATTATGTATTTCTGTTGCCGCTATAATAAAAAATACTACAAAGAAGTATAAAATAAATATTTACAAGATACATGATTTTTTTGCCATTTTGTAGATAATGGTGCGGAACCATTCGTGCGCGAATCCGACTCGCACTTGGCCGGGTTGATTTTTTAGTTGCCAAAGGTTAGGCTTTTAATCAATGTTGTTATAGAGCTTCTACAACAGCGGGGCAATACTGGCGCTAGCGAGATCATGTCCATGGTCGAAATATCGATTTTGAGATACCGAAATCTCTATCAAAAACAAGAAAAAGCTGTTCTTACGACTAGCCTTTCGACCAACCGAGATATCTCGACCCTTTTTCGATAGAAATAAATGTAAATCGAGATCGTTTTCGATTGATTCAGGCGGTATAAAATTCGATATGTCGACTGGGGAGATGATCTCAATAGCGCGAGAATCGTGGGCCAGGTCTGAATGACTTCATTTCTCAGAATGCAATACCTGATGGACTCGATCTGAAATAAAAATAGTTTTATTGTACGCGCAATTCTTCCCCTTACCTATCATCTCCGTCTCCTACCCAACATGGTTTGCTGGAAGAAATATCTTATTAGAGATAAGCTCGCCTTTGTACATATTTTTTCTATGTTAAGCTATTTTTACTGTCATGTGAGTACAATAAAGAAATTACGAAATTACGAAACTACAGAAATATCTACTAGCCAAGGTTACACCTACCTGTAGCTAATCTTAGCCTTGGTAAGCTGTTATGAATACGCATCTCTATGTGTGTAGGACATCATATCATCGTTTTGGCATTGAAACGAAGATGTTACGTGCGAAATTTTTCAGCACGTTATTATCGCGTGTTTACTAGAATATGCTTTTGAGTCAGTGGGTAGAAGAGGTGCGGTGTGTATGCGTAGGTATTTTGTGGCACTTTACATGTTGATCATTTCTGGTATATTCTGGCCGCTGAGAGAATGCGATCCTGACACATGTATATGTTCCTGTCTGTCCCGCGCTACTTTTCACTCTATCTCACTCCCAAAAGTGAGATAGAGTGAATAGAAGCGCGGGACAGAATGGGACATGTGTCAGGATCGCATTCTGTCAACGGACATGGATAGCAAATTAAATAAACGTATTCATTCTAATAATAATAATAATTCATTCCAAATCAGATATTTGAACTATTTGTAAGAAATATATCGAGTCGCGTGGTTTAATTATGACAGTCATTTTCTTCTGACGAAATTTGTAATATTTTCCGCAAAAATAAAAAATCCTACTAAAAAGGATGATATTTTTAAAAGCTGTTTCAAATAAATCTTTAAATAATACGGCAGATTATTTCATTCGCAATTCACAATTCACAATTCTTTATTGCACACAATAATTTAAACAGTTACATTAAAAGAAGACACATGTACAAAGGCGAGCTTATCTCTATGACAACAACAATTTTTTGATTTCTACTTCATTATATTTCATAATTTCTTCGTTTAAAAGAGGCTCATACCCAACAAAAGAATTTTGAATAATAACCGCATACCTACCAAACAAAAGAGGTCCCGTAAAACTATTGTAACATTTGGAAATTGCGATTTTCATTGAAATTCCGTTCTGTGGATTTCAATATTACCCGTCAATATAGAAGTGATAGTGATAGTATAATCCAAACGAGACAATTCCGAAGACTTCAAGCCGAGTAAATCAGACAGGTTTCATTCCTATCGATTCACATTATCTCAATATCGTTGGAAAAGGTGCTAATTCAGCGACCATATTTTATTTTCACTGGACTGACAATTAATATTTTAATGGATTGTGTACGGATTAAAACTAGCTGGCTGATTGATGAAAAACGTTATGAACAACATTTCTGAAGTTAAACCGTCTAAAAAACTATCGAAATCGTATAAGAGTAAAGATAGATAAGTCAGAACTGAAACTGTAAAAATTATAATAAAATTCCTAATTCTGGGCAATTTTGAGTTGACATTTCATGTTTTATGTGAAATGTAACATTGATTGCTCGTTTGTTCGTGCAAACGTACAGGCTGGTGGAATTATTGTGTGTCTTTATTCCACTTAGCCCGGGTCTCTCAAAAGACGGATAAACAGTCAGTCAGAATATTTAGATGACAAAACTGCATGGTCTTTACCATCTCAGAGCGCACAGAAATCCAAAGAGGGGCGATGGACTGAGTCAGTACGTCTCTCCTCGGTGTATTTCCCTAGACTTAAGTAGAAATACATAACATTGTATTTTTAAGGCTCTGATATTTTAAAAGAGGTACGGGGGAGTTTCTTGCCCTTCTTTGCTCCATCCCTAAGCCCACAACTTCCGAACGGGCGGTAGTATACAAAAATATTAATATTATATTGACGTTGACTAAGTAATATGTATGATTTTAGGGTCAATAAAAAATTTGAATTGAATTTAATTGATAACTTTATTTGACACTTTTTGAACGTGTGAAATGTGAAAAGCCTCAGATAAACAGATAGGTAAACGCTATCTAGGGAATGAGAGAACGGCACTTACGAAATAAACTTTACCCTAAGTAGCTTTGACAAACTTTCATCATCTAGAAAACTATATCAAACAGTTTCTGAATCAGGTTACCTCTGTAAGCCACAAGTAACGATGTAGATCGGTCTAGCCTCCAACGAGCTTGTACCTATATTGCAGCTGTCGGCAAAATGAATGGTTAACTGCTGACTATAGGGATTTCGCTATTCTTCATATTGGGTGCACTGACCTTTATTTTACGAATGGGCTCCCTTAACCCTTCCACTTTCGTACCGCAGTACGATGGATGACATCTAACAAAAATTACCGTTGTCTCGCGTAAAGACACCTTCCATACAGTGAGCTCAGCTCCCGTCCGGTTTCGGCAAAATCCTCTTGTGTGAATCTCAATGTAGTTTTTTTTTGTAATTGCAACACTGCCGGGAATAGCCAATGAATCTATCTTCCGGTTGATATCTCACACCTGATTGGTTGAGAGATCGGTTGTTAGGATAAAAAAAATGCAATTTATTTTTCGCGCGTAATTTCCGCCATTTTCGAAATTTGCGACGTGGTATTTCGACATTGTTTATAAAATTATGGGACGGGAAGGGGTTCAAAAAAACTTTAACAAATTGACAAACTTACCGTTTACGCGAAACCGTCGCAGCGTTTTCTTTTTTTCACACCACACTCTATTGTAACACTCTTGGCGGCGCACCTGTAATAGGTACCAAATAAAACTTGTTGAATATTTAATAAACGGTCAAGTGAACGAGTAGGACTCGCACACCAAGGGTTCCGATAACACTCTTGTAGATTGTTACCTCGTAACTGGTGTAATTATAGGTTTCTGCATATAAAATAAAAGTATGACGATCCATTAATACCAAATTACAATATGTTTGCAGAAAGACAGAAAAAATTCAAATTCATATCGGTCTCATTACTTTACTTTTTACAATTTTCAGATTTTTCCCTCTACTTGTGCTAAGGCCTTGCTTTGTACCAAATTTCATGATTCTAGGTCAACGGGAAGTACCCTATATAAATCACTGCTTCCATCGATAAAACCTTAGAAAGTAAACATTTGGTTTGCTTGCTCCCTTTTAAAGCTGACAAGGTTCCAACCAATGAACCAAATCTAATAAAACAAATCTAAGAACAATCACACGCAGTTAGGTATACTATCAACTACAATAAAACACATTTATACCCGTTGGTAGACCGGGAGTCACAGAGAGACACCGTATGGACTTCAAACTTAAACACCCTTCTTTTTCGTCGGGGGTCGAAATTATTTATAGGATACATGATTGGCTGGATTTTACCAACAACAAGTTATACGAGAATAACTATCACGGGGATAATTTGTATGACAATGACAGTTCAAAATGAGGTGATCTGATCCTGGTGTCTATGAAAAAGTAGAAGATACTCTCGAGTATTTTTATTTTTATTTTATTTATTTTTTATTTTATTTGTCTTAAAAAATCCACAGCTAAATTACATTGTTTTATACGGCTAAATTAAAACTTAACAAAAGCCAATAACGGATTTAAATTACTTAATCTAAACATTTTGACATTGTACGGAGGTAAAACAGTGGAACAAACACAAAAATTATAAATTAAAAAGAAAATGAAAATGAAAATGCACAGGTGAGAAGTGGGTGAGTGTGATGTGTACCTATAATTGTAGAGTAGTGTAGTGTAGTGTGGTGGTGTACACACCTGCTTAGCCCTACGACAGTAGTCTTGGGATCGGATATTTGGCAGCATTTGCCACTAAGCAGGGTGCGTGGATTATGAGTCGGAAAATACTCTTAAATAGTAAAAGTTACTCTTTCGTCGGTAAAATCCAGGCTAGCATATTAAACAAAGCACATTCAGATATGAAAGGCAAGAGAAACTATGGCTCGGTCCACATTATCGTGTCGTGCTGTTACCTTAAGTTAAGAAGTTTAAAAACGCCCATGCATACTCGTACTAATTGCAATCACTTTCAACCCGCGAGCAATTCGAATTAATTTCAATTGAAATAATTAAACGTGTACCATGTGTCAGGCAACCGCTGAAGATAAATTACGAGGCACAATCCTAGACGTTTTCTTGTGAGGGACTGGTGAAAGTGCGAACTTTGTTACTTCAGTAAAAAGTACTTTCTCAGATACATCGAAATATACGCGCATTTGCGGTGTCAATAACGCGCGTTTGTCATACATATGCACGGCCGGCTAATGAAAGAATTCATAATAACCTAGAAGCTCAAAATCATGAATATTTTCATGCTGTCTGCAAATTCAATTGAACGTGGAATTCCACTAGTCTGCCAACGAGACACAAATGTTTACATGATTCTTCTGCCAAAACAAAGTTCAAATTAAATAACAGTTAATGTATGTACAGTTCTCACTACATAAAGATAGCTTTGAAGTTGCTATTTACTTAGCAATGACGAAGAATTGGTAAGTATTTTATAAACACAAATTAACCGACTTTTTACATTTATTAAAAAAAAATGTCTTTCAAGTGTGACATACAAACAAAGATTTATTTGTAAGATAATTAAATTGCTAACCTAACAGCATCTGTAAAGTACAATGTTCATAGTGTTCGTGTACTCTCACAAACACATTAAGCATGTCTTGTTGTAGTTATTTCGTTACAAAGCCCGCCATGTAAATTGTTTGTGTAATGTAACGATATCTTAATTTTACTTGTTATCGAATCGTAAACTATCTGGAACTGAGTTATTAAATTAATTTGTATTTACGCTTCAAAGTACTCCTTGAAGAGATAGTTAGTAAACACGTGCTTTACAATCAGAGGATCACATTTTGTACATGTAAATCCGCCAATCCTACCTACGTTCTAAGCTGGCAGCGATCTCGCGAAATTTTTAGTCAGTTATACCTAGCTTAGCTTGGTTGTAATTATATATTTTTTTGGTATGAGTTTTAAGGATTATCTGTATTATATAATTTCTACATACATACTGCTACTTATAAACACTTTTTTAATAAAAATACTAAAGACCTCCACCTACTTTGATCCTGGCATACATATCTCGCATCTATACAACATTCATAATTATTGTTCTGCCTAATTTCCTTCATTTAGGCTTTTCGGTTTCGGCTACTCTGATTATTATGTCATAGCATAGATAATGTTGCTCAATCAATAACAAGTACCTGGGTGGATCAAATAGTACCTGTGTTTGATGGCAGGTGGCGTTACTTAGGAAAGTTGGCATTACCGTCGTGTAGTATAGACCTTCTCAAATAAAAAAAATGAAAATAGGCAATTGTCTATGGTTCAGTTTTTTTCTGGCGGCAAATTTTGTAAGACTTGTTTTGTTTTTCGCACAAAATGGAGAATGAGCAATATCGTTCCGTAATTCGCTTCTTATTTTTGATCCACCCACGTAAAGGTGGATTTCTAACAAAGAGAGAAGAGCTAGGAATGTGCTATATTATAATGTGCTGACACATGTATAATGTCCCCGTCTGTCCCGCGTTACTTTTCACTCTATCCCGCTCCCACTAGTGAGATGGAGTGAAAAGTAGCGCGGGACAGACAGGGACATAAACATGTGTCAGGATCGCATTCTCTCAGTGGCCAGAATATTTTCTATATTATCATAGTGTTATTGGTGGTGGTCTATTGAATTCCTTTAGATTTTACAACGTATTCAATAATCGTAATGTATTCAACCAGAAATTTATGGATTTAAAAATATTTAAGTATATTTTACGATTAGGCCTAGTATCCGGGACAACTTGTACATAGCAAGCCAATTACTCCCACACATACATTTCTCATTCCAATGATACACATTTAACACCTCGTAATAATCTTAAAATAGAAAACCTTAGGCGATATCATCCAAAACAAAAATACATTTGCACTTCAGCCACAGTTAAAAACCTGACACTTCACTTCACTGCAACCACATTCATAAACTGATCAGTTAGATATCAACATAATTGACAATCAATCCGATGATTTATAAACACCTGTTAAAATATTATTTTTTGAGTTTGTTTTTATATTCAAGCAACAAGTATTACACCAAAGAATACAAGGAATTCCATCAACGAATAGAAGACATTTTTGAAAATCGAAAGTTTAAAAAATTCGAAAGTTTTATTTATTTTTAAACTTACAGTGGTGCGCGCGCCTATCGGAACGATACTGTCTCTGGTAGGTGGCCAGTATTATTATGCTTGCTGAAATCTAAAAAAAGCAACGACACACTCATTCGTGAAGATCGCGGTGTACATTTCTGGATGGCCGCTCTTGTAGTAAATATCTGTAGTAAGTATGTGTCATCAAAAAGGGATAACTTTAAATATTCTAAACGCTATTCCTGTTTTTTTTTTTTTTAAGTTAGTCTTAGTTAAAAGAAAACAACGCCTAGTCTAAATGTAGTTGTAGTTTTCGTTTAGCTTCTAAAAAAATAAAATAACTAGAATTTAAACATTAACAAAGCGGGGGACAGTGGTCACACATAAACCTATTAAGGATTTAGTGGCCACCTAATTTTATGATTTTTTTGTGTAAATAAAAAAAAGTGTCGATAAGCACTGTATCGGTATTTTCTCATAAAGACATAGGCCGAATAAACTTACAATGGAGAACAATTAGACGTCGGAGCTAGGGAGATAAATCTTACATTTTGCATGTAAAACGACAGATGAAGCTGTGACATACAGCTTATATTAACTACTCAAGCATCCCTAGATACGCAATCTTTACTAGCAATTCGCAAATCAAAAAACTCAGTAACAGTACTAACATCAGAAGAGAGTAGAGACGATAAATCTAAAGATATATGTAAAGCTTGAACGAAAAATAAACTTCCAGAGATGCTATAAAGATAGCGTTTCCGAGCATATCTCACGAGGCAATTTATCATCTGAACTAAATGCATCTACTAAAAGCAGTGTCATGGTAACTGCTAGCACATTGTAAGACTTAACGTGTTAGTCATCTATCATTTGAGCACATCATTCATGATAATATTTTTAACATTTTGATGTTAATCTTAGCCTAATGTACCATCTCTAACGTGGTGGCTTTGTGTCATTTTTTGGGGTCACTCCCATTTAAGCAAGTACTGTTATCTCTACTACTTTATCTGGGTGGTGAATGTACATTTCGTTGTTCAAATCACGTTTATACAGGATGTGTTAATTTATTTCACCCCTTCCATGAACCCGCTGAACTGCCTTGTGATTCTGTAAACCTCACTTTAGAGTTCGAACCTGTATCTGCCGTTGGGTATCTTGATGGCCAATCCAAACACTTTTTTGATAATTTGAATTTACACTAACGCTACACTTTCGAGCGTGGCAGCGAGTTGAACTAAATTGAATGTGAGATACAAAATAAAACACAAAAAACTTTATTTCCAAAACAACAGTTTGCGAGATTAAAAATTACTGTTGGAATCCACACTAGGTCTAACCTGTATCGTGGGCCCCAGCTTGGTGATTGGCGGTAATGTTTATTTGAGCAAACAAGATTTATATATTTTGTGGTATTATTTAAGACCTACAGATAAATTGAGTTAATTAGTGTTAGTTGTAACGTGTAGTTTAGGTATTTATGTATTATGTAGTAATATCAGGGACAGAAAGGACAAATAAATAGTAATAATTTGTATGTATGAATATAAATGTGTGTGTAAATATATATGTGTTATGTATGTGCATGTGTGCAGTTTCTCAGCGCCGGTTACCCAGTGACCCCTAGCAATTTTTCAGTCTCAGTACTGCACTTAGATTTTGACAGATATAGTATGATATGACGTAAGAAGTGGTATACGGTAAGGGTCACTTCGACGCTCACTTGATACTCGGACACGATTCAAAGTGTCAAACAAATTCAAAGTGAAAGTGATAGCGAATGTAGATGCGAGTTTTTGTTAAAATTTTACAGAATATACTTACTGAGCTTGGTGGAACCTATATGATTGAATCCTGGAATCTGGGTTAAAACCTGAACCTCTCATCGAAAACATAAACGGGCTAAAGTAGGAATGACAAGAAAATGTTTCCTCAAGTAAACAATATGACTTCCTTATAAATCTTCGGACAAAGTTTTTCAGAATAGATAGTGCTAGCGTTTATGTTGGTCCCTCTCACTCGCACGTCTTTTGTTCGCTATTGCTAATTTGGCCCGCATGTGTCCATGCGATTCAAGCAACGATAATTACTAAAAGGCTATAGACAGTCATCCTATTTCAATGCACTCTTGGCTGCAGCACCATTGAATGATCTGTTTGGTAATGCATGGAGTGATATTGTGCGAGAATGTGGAAGGTTCTGTGAGAAGATTGGATGATAGTGTTGTCATGTAATTATTATCCCAAATGACTAATGGACATAATGTTATTGAATAATCGAATGTATGTAATTGACCTGACTAATAATTTCATGTGGTGTTTAATGTAATCTATTTTATAGTTTGGATACTTTGTACGACGAATTGGATTTTTTCTGTCATGTTGTACGAATTTAAATAAATAAATCCTAGTCTTAAAATACATTGTTGAAAATTCGAAGAAACCATTTCTAATAATGATATTTTTGCAAGATGGCTTCCGTCGATTTAATACTAGCAAAAAGATTGCGATTTGATGACTCTGCTGACGTCATATTTCAGAAACCAACTTAACGGAACACTTCGATTAAGATTTCCCCGTCGTTCTCACCAAAAAGGAAATTAAAAAAAGGGAATTTGAAGATAAAAGGAAGTGTCTTAAGCTTAAGCTGATGGAATAACAATATTCGTTTCTGGAGAATATTTTTACAGGAAACGCTGATATTTCTTATCCGTATGAAATATGAGTTTGTAGTGACAACATTACATACAAATACATACCTCGAGACATTATTTATTTAGTTTAGTTAAAGATTTTTGTTTGAGTAGGTAAATTTTTAAAATAATTTATTATAAAAGTGTAAATTGTAATCATATTAAAATAAATAATAAATGTGAGCAAATTAATATTTTTGTAAGCTTTCCTATCGCCAAGACCTGTTTTTAACTACCTCATTAGTTTTTATTAGTTTTCATTATTATCTCAATTTAAGGATTCAAACTAACCAACCTTCGTAAAAATAACGTCCGTGGTCTAGTTCACTCTTGCTTAGCTGTAGATGCAGGTACGATTCCCGATGCTGACCAATATACCATGAAATTATTAATTTATCTAAAGTACCTACACGGATGTTCTAACGGTTATGGAAAACATTATGAGGAAACCTTTCTTTCTCTATAACTGCTGATGTACACCCCTGTCACAATGGAGTATTTAATAGCTAGCTAAACGTGGCCACAATAGGCTTGTGGCCAAGGTAATCCAATAAATCTAGGAACAAGTCTTAAGTTAAAGCATTATGTACAAAATGGCTTGACATTCTCAGAATTGTATATTTCCAGCAGATATATTTTATAAAGTCAATTTTGTGCAAAAAAAGACAGCATTTGATGGCACTTTTACATGACGTCATCCTGTTGTTATTTCATAGAACTCAGGAACAAAAGTTCCGTTTTGACAGTTCATAAAAAGTACCTATTTTCACTTGACAGGCCACAAGCCTATTGTGCCTGTGCCACCCCGTATGGGAAAAGACGTGACGCTATGAATGAACGTCGTAACGTAAAGCCGCGTCTTAACCACTTAGCCACCTCGTCGTCATGTTTGATATCATAGTCCACAGAGTTTCCACAAAAATTTCCTTGACAAAGGTTAGCGCGATCTGCCTCCCATAATCTTTCGTAAGCCTTTCTCATATGTCTTCTCTGATATAAAATGGGTAGGGGTATTAAAAGCAGGAATGTGAAAATAGGTCAAGTACTTACGCTCCGTAGAAAGGGTCGCGTGGATATTTTAGGTAAGTTTTTTATTTGACTAAAATAATACTGACTGGAAAAGACCCGGGTGAAACGTATGAGCAGAGTGCTGTGTCGACAGTTGTGTGGGTGAAGTGTGCTTGACTATGGATGAATTTATGATCGCGCTTTTTCCAGTTGTTCGTAACAAAGTATGCAAATGTTTGTGCTATCAACATTGATGGTCATCTCTAAAGATAATAAAAGACAGCAAATTGAAACAGAACAAAAGGTGTATTTAAATTACATTTTAAATTACATCTTACTTGGATCCGGATAAAGGCATGTGCCCCTCAGTGGGGACATAAATGTGCTAAAACTTTAATAGAAAAGCGATGATCAAAACAATTACACAACAACAAAAAAAACTTTCATTTCCACTTGTTGACCGAATTACCTACAGCCGAATAAGGCAGCCCGCCCACGTCATACTTTTTGTAGGACCGATAATCGGGCAGATTTTTTTCGGTTTTATTTTGGACCGACTTTTTGTAGGACGTGTGCGTTACACTGTTGGAATCAGTACGTTCTATTTTCCTCCTACAAAAAGTCTGTCACCGATTATTAGCGCACGTGGGCGGGGCAGCCTTACCGATACTGAGCAGAAAACTACAAGAACAAATTCAAGTTATGCCGTATCCATTTATTCCCACCTTGTGGACGATAAATCTGTTGGAAATATTTCTTGTGATATTCTAAAGGTCCAGTCAAAACAAAGGTCCATTTCAAAAGAATTCTATATTTATTCACCTTTGACCGTCATTCGCCTCTTTTGCGATATAAAAGAAGAAAAGGTGTAATAAAATAAGCCTATTTCAAATTTGGAAAATATTACGGAGTAACAGGGGGGCAAATATGCGCTGAATGGCTTCCAGTAAAGGATGGTACTGCTGGCGCCTCTACGTTTGCTCTTTGCTCGACATGGCGGGGGCGCTGCCGCGCTCCCAGATGTGCATATTGTTTTGGCCTCGCATTTTAAACGTCACGTAACAGCGTTTGACGTTACAGTCTATTCGTGATAAGAATGCAGTGAAATTTATATTTAAATCTGTTAACACACACTCACAGGACAGGACACAACCTTCGCGTTCGAAAGTTTGCCTTCACTGTGAACTTAGCTTGATAATTGGAAACGATTTGATTGGTTACGTGGCTTGGCTAGGCCGCCGGACAGTGATGACTTTACTGCATTCTTATCACGAATAGACTATAGTTGCTGTTCCTACCTTAAACGCTACCTTTCTTATTTTACACTAAATTCTTAAATTCAGTAGTAGCAAAGTAAAGCGAATACTTTGGCGATGTGCCGGTGCCTAGTAGTCATAAAAACATATGAATTTGCTTTAATTTTGTGTAAATAAGCTGTAAATTAAATTACCACAAACATGACATTTCAACTACGGTGAAAAAATTATGGAACCAAAGTACTCTACAGAGTGTAACAGAAGGGTGTAGTCATATTTTAGGGGGTGGTTAGGGAGACCATTCTGAGCAACTTTTACTATGAAACCTATTTGATCAGAGCAACTTTATTTTTCATTGCTCCATACATTTTGGTCCGGGCGGTCAGCTGATTTGTATAGAGAAGTGAAAATTAAAGTTGCTCTGATCAAATCGGTTTCATAGTGAAAGTTGCTCATAATGATGTCCCTAACAACCCCCTAAAATGTGACTACACCTTTCTGTTACACCCTGTATACTATTTCCATTTAGAAATGGTCCTTCGTTGCCACCTGTTACCAACTTTAAAAACATCAGAAGAGAGCTGATCTAATATTTTTCTCTCTAATACTAGAAGACTGTTTCTCTGGTGCACTTGGACACTTCTAAAGAGTTCACTTTGCCAGTTGACTTTCTGTGAAATTAGATTTGCTTTGAAGGAACTGAATAGAATAGCTGAATATGAGTAGCTACTATAAAACTACCTTGTAAATGTAAAAGGTAACCAACTTCGCTGACAATAAATATGAACCCTAAAGAGGTGCCAATTCAATTCAACTCAATTCATTTATTTTCAGTTGTAATCTTACAGCTAAACCATTGCATTACAAAGTCGGCAAAATAATATATTTTATGTAACTAAATCTCGCATTCGTCGTTCTGTCATTCTCTTACATTCCCTCACCAAGCACGCCATTCCGCTCGTGAATATATCACATTGTGGGGACGCAGCGAGCACGGAGTTGATCAGCGCCTGCGCCTGCGCGACGGGCGTGTACAAGTAGAGGTTAAGGCCATGTGCTATAGATAATGCACTCTTCGATCCCTAATTTTGGTTAAAAAATAAGGGTAAGTTTTGAGATGTTGGAATGGACTCTCGAATATATGGTAGTTCAGTAAAATAAGCTGCTTATTTACGGTGCATCTCGTCAATGTTTTGTACTTTACCAGCCTGCGTAATGTCGATTAAACTAAGTTTTCGAGCTTTTTGAACGTAATTTTGCGATTGCTTCTGAAGTTTTTGTTTTAAGTGGAATTCAGAAATAATTGTAAAATAACCGGCCAAGTGCGAGTCGGACTCGCGCACGAAGGGTTCCGTACTATTATCTATAAAAAACCGCAAAAAAAATAATGTATGGGAGCCCTCCCTAAATATTAATTTAATTTTAAATTAATTATTTATTTTTTAATTAAATAATATACTCAATATATTGTGAACATTTTAAGCGTCTACCTGCTACCATTATCAATATCGAGCAAAAAAAAATCACATTTGTTGTATGGGAGCCCCCCTTAATATTAAATTTATTTTAATGTTTAGTATTTGTTGTTATAGCGGCAACAGAAATACATCATCTGTGAAAATTTCAACTGTCTAGCTACCACGGTTCATGAGATACAGCCTGGTGACAGACAGACGGACGGACAGCGAAGTCTCAGTAATAGGGTCCCATTTGGCACCCTTCGGGTACGGAACCCTAAAAAATGGTGAGCCTCTTTAGATTTTTCGCCGCTCACTGGACGTGAGGGTTGTACTAAATCACCCATTTGGGGATGCGCAGAGAGCCTACCCATTGTTGTCAGAATAAAGTCCGCATGGCTTCGTTGTTTGTTAACAAGTTGACGTAATAATGTATCTGGAAAAACAAACAGGCACTATTTGCATAATTAATAGCTACAGGTTTATTTTTTTGTGCTAATATATGAATAGCAACACAAGATTATTTACACATACACGTTAGATGACATAGCCTTAGAGCGCAGGACTATTGCTAGAGATCTTGGCGTGCTTTTCGACGCCGAACTATCTTTCAGACAGCATTATGAACACATAACTAAAAGATCCCGACAACTTCTTGGTTTCATAATAAGAAACACGAAGGACTTCAAAAAACCCGGTAGTCTTATTTATCTATTTCAGTCTCTTGTGAGAAGTATTTTAGAGTATGGCTGCCAAGTTTGGTCTCCCTTCTATGCAGTTCATATTAGCAACATTGACAGTGTGCAAAACAAAATGCTTAAGATTTTGTCATATCGCTTTAATAAGAGTAATTCTCTTCTGAATTATGAACAACGATTGAACCATTTTAAACTAGTCTCCCTCGAAAACCGAAGAAAGGTCCTTGACCTTAAGCTTCTTCACAAAATCTTACATTCTAAAATCGATTCCCCTTTTTTGCTTAGCAAACTCAATTTCAACTGCTTTACCCGTACTCGTACTTATAAACCGTTTCACCTTCACACTTACCGGAACAATACTTCTTACTATAACCCCATCTCAAGAATGTGCCGTTTGTACAATGATCTCTCCTCGGAATACCCGGAACTTGATATTTACGAACCTCGACCTTATAAATTTATTAAACTCATTAACTCAGCTCTGTTCTAGACGTCTTCAACCTATTAGGATTAGATTTGTATCCTTTCTTTTTCTTTTTTCTATATACCTACTTCATCAATAAAACCCGTTTTGCTAGTATAGGAATCATAAACACACTAAATTAAGTTTTCTATGTACACATAGTTTGGGCTACAGTCCAACACAAAGTCCCTTAATGACGTATCATTGTTTCAAATGACTGTATTCTGTTTTGTGTACTTATTGTAAATAAATAAATAAATAAATAAAAAATATTCGCCATAAATTTGACCAAATGTACCCGTTCTAAAATAGCAACTCGTGAGTAACGTTGCTAACGTTCCCGCGTCAAAGGGACAGCACTTCTCGGCTAATGTGTGTACTCACCACTTCTGTTAGTCGCCTTCGACTACTAAGAATTGGCCATCAAAAAGGAAATTTCCAGAGCGCAAGGAGTTTGCCATGAGTTCACGAAACGATTTCACCTTACTGATTTAAGGGCTACAATCTAATACGATTGTCATTTGTTTCTAATAATGCTAAGGATATGCTGAAATTTCAACTGCAACTCAGAGTTAGACTCTCTTCGTCGGTCTATTTGAATCAAAAACACTAATTACGATTAGCGTCTTAATTCCATTTAGAAGCTGTCAAAATGTATGAAACATGTCAAACTTAAATGCGACGTTACGTTTGCTGACATCTCATGATAAACAAACATGCTTTCTCGCTCTTTTTTGTATCTTTTGTCTCTGTCTCTGTCTTAGTGAGTGACACTAAAATCATAGAGTAAACCGGAAGTCACTCAATCATTCATTCTTCTAGCTAATTAGAATTAAAAAGTAGTGGTGCAAGACAAAGGCTAAACACGTTTAAGCTAATTGTGATTTAGGGAGTTAAGATTTCCCCCAACGTACGTCTAATCGGTTGGTAGGAGTGTTTTTCCTTTTTGAGTTTCGCGGTTGACTTAATTAAGTGGAAAGCGTAATTTCACAAACAGATATTCTCTGTAGAAAGCATTTTTTGTTGTTGAAAATATATCTTAGTAACTGATCTATTTTTATAAAATAATTCACAAGGCTCGGGTTAGGTGTTACGGTACAGTATAATCTATTGTCACAACAACGTTAACGTAATGTTCAAATGCTGTTCTTTTTCTTTTTTGGATCTTCCAATCAGATGATCGATATTTTATTTAATAAACATTCTTTGAGAAAGATTTCTAAATGATCGGTACTATCAGCACTTGCTTTAATATGCTATAAAATATGAAATATTCAATGTAATATTATAATGTGTGCAATATTAATGTAATAATATACTACACTATCATATTAGGTTAAGCCTGTAAAGATTGTGTATATGTGGATAACTAAATAAATAAATAAATAAAATAAAATCATTCTCCGAAATATCTTCAGCTAAATGTCACACTGTATTGTAGCAGAAGAATAGTATAATAGTATAGTAAGAAACTCGCCGAAAGTTCCTTTTTCTATAGGTACTTTTCCATTCTACCCCTGACAGTAGGAGTGACATACAAGATCGATAAACGCACCATGGCAGAGGTTGCGAAAACTTTTCTCTTTTTCCTACCACGTAGACAGCGATTGACAGACCCTAATGATTATAAGAGACCTTTGATGGATGGCACTCTTGAAGTTCAGACACTTTATTTTAGTAGCAAGCATTGGTCTGGTAAAACTTCTATCGTATTGTATTAGGAGGCTTCTTACCTGCAAGATGCGTTAAACAGAAATTTATTATTATTATTATTTTATTTATTCTTTGTAGGTATCTTAAGTAACATATATGATTTCGTAAAAAGTACTCTTAAACCACTGAGGTTTGTCTGAGCACAGAACATTCGTAGTTGGCAGTGCGCACTTTACATAGATAAATTACACATAACTAACCTAACACTGCCAATTTATTATTCTAGGTAGGTAGACGTTCGCTTTATTTGATTTGGGCTCAACTAATAAATACTCATTATAAGTGAAACGCAGGTGCAGCAACATAATGCACAATCAGGTAGCAGGTGGTAAGTATTTCGCATTTGTTCATTGAGAAGCTGTTTTGTGTTTAGTCTAGTCCGTTATTTTTGAATTAGGTACACATTCTTATATTTATGTAAATAGAGGTAGAGTGAGGCTTAAATTAACATTAAATCTCTCAGTTAATATTTCGGTTAGGTTAAGTTAGTCAGTTAGTTAGTTAGCTCGTTCAAATACATTCATTGCCATAATATAATGTTATAAAGTTTTTGTGCAATAAAGTATAAATTATTTCGTCCATTGGGTGTGAAACTCTACATTGGATAGTTTGGTTACAACAGTAGCGCAATAACTTCTAGTGCACTCAAAGTTTAACGCCAAAAAGTATCCTGGTCACGTAGTACAAACAAACTAAAATAATACCATTACAAATATATGAACCAAAAAGAATGAAGCCGAATAGGCTAGGCATGGGCATTTATATTCGTAGCATATTCCTTCCAATCGACTGGCGAAAAAAGTAGAAGTTGTTGAATATGTTATCGGCTCAAAGGGTGGCAACGCAAAGGCCAAATAATGCTTGAAATTATAAGTAGGCATATTGTTACTTTCAGAACAGAAATGTTTCTTACTAGGAAAATAAGTTTCGGCGATATTGGAGGGGGGTCCGGTAAAAAGGTCAGAGAAGTAGGTAACATACGTGTTTGATTTGTTGTTTCAATACCACAAATTATGACAAATGAAATAGTAGGGATAGCACGAATCAAAGATCGTATTGGATCCAATGTATTTTATTGCTCGGATGGGATGGGATTGGTAGTAAGAAATGGATCGCAAAGAAAAAATAAATGAAAAATGAAACAAGTTGTAGACTTTTAATCAGTACTCATAATTGTGAACAACAAGCAATACTTAATATCCAGCTATTTCTATTTCAACTCTTTAAATTGTCTGAACAAAGTAAATCGAACAAGGACCCAAGGGAGCTTTTAAAAGTAAAAATAACAGAAACATTCTTCGATACAGCCTCGAGGGTCTGTGTTTCTGTTAAAACTTCACTGAAGATCCTTTGTTCATTACAAATAGTTTATTCTCATAAGTACCTAGAGTGGTAAGCTTTGATAAGCTGTGTATATAAGTACACAAAGCGACACGCCTGGGTGGCAGAGGCACAATTGTACCCACGTTTAGCTATAAAATAATCAACTCAGAGGCACAATCGTGCCTACGTTAACTATAGAATAATCAACTCAGTGGCACAATGGGCCCTGCGTTTAGCTATAGAATAATCAATTTAGAGGCAAAATTGTGCCAACGTTTAGCTATAGAATAATCAACTCAGAGGCACAATTGTGCTCACGTTTAGCTATAGAATAATCAATTTAGAGGCAAAATTGTGCTCACGTTTAGCTATAGAATAATCAATTTATAGGCACAATTGTGCTCACGTTTAGCTATAGAATAATCAATTTAGAGGCACAATTGTGCTCACGTTTAGCTATAGAATAATCAATTTATAGGCACAATTGTGCTCACGTTTAGCTATAGAATAACCAACTCAGAGGCACAATTGTGCTCACGTTTAGCTATAGAATAATCAACTCAGAGGCACAATTGTGCTCACGTTTAGCTATAGAATAATCAATTTAGAGGCAAAATTGTGCCCACGTTTAGCTATAGAATAATCAATTTATAGGCACAATTGTGCCAACGTTTAGCTATAGAATAATCAACTCAGAGGCACAATTTGGCCTGCGTTTAGATAGATAATCTACAGTCCGTTTCGCTCGAAAGGGAGCTAGCCCATCGTAGCAGTTATGGAGTTAAGAAGGTTTCCTCACGGTTATGATTTCAGCGGTAGGCCTGGATGCACAATTACAGAATTGACAATTCAAAATTACGCAATACACTAGAAGATTATTCAGTCTCTGGCCGGCATATTTAAAATTATATCCTTTAACTTTTAATATTTGAAGGAAAATCATCTTTATTTTGATGACTGACGTCAAAAATTTACCATTTCCTTTCAGTTCCTGCTTGCTCCGCCCGGTATAGTACGAGTTAGAGCGGTAGATCATTTTGAGAAACGTCTTCTTGATAATATCATATAGACCGTCTTGTTTGTTTCCTTGTCTAACTTGCCTTCGTTGTTTAATTCCTATTGTAACAACAAGAGTCCCATAGAACGGGCTCGGCCTAGTATGGGATCCGCAATTTATATTCTAGACATCTCTAAACCTGTTTTTATCTTTATGCATTTTCGTACAACTTCGAAGACGTATACTTTATTTACGTATCATATCAAGCCGTGCAGTTACTGTTGTAAGTTTAGAAGCTTACATGCAAAGACGCAATAATTTCAGAAGTAGTTTTGTTGACTCATAGCATATCCTCTTCGAGAGTGTTCTAGAGCGCTTTAGAGTAAAGCACTCTGTACCTCCTTATTTGCCGTGCAAAGTAAATAGTGTACCCAAGCCAGGCAGCGATATGCAGAATACAAGCTAGCAATCGCAACATGTAGGGCAATAACGACTAAGTAGTACCGGGATGCACAAATTGCACAAACGACAATGTTATTCAGAGTAAAGTGTATGCAACTCGCATTGTATCTGTCGGGCCTATAGGCTTTGTGACGTCCTCCTATCGTAATTTAGAATATACTTAAAATTTCACAACACACCTATAGGTACTTCATTCTATAACATTGGAAACATTTTGAACTTTTCTATTTTATAGTTGCAATCCTTTGTGAAATTCAGTTATATGGAGGGCCTCCTTTACACAGATACGCAATGCAGTGATATACTATACTTATTTCCATATAGAAAGAAAGAAAAGAAAGAAATAAACGTTTATAGGGTTGGAAATATGAAGAATACAAGTTCAAAATGTTTCCAATGTTATATGGATTGAAGTTTAAGTACATAAGTATGTACATAACATACCTACTTTAATAAATTCCATAATCAACGCTTATGCTCATGATTATTCATGAAATTCTAACAAACAACGTGCAATTATTTTCACAAACGCTCCGTAAGTAAAGTATATCAAATAACAGCGATTTCGACTACTCCTGTGTTTTGAGGTAAAATAGCTGAAATCAAAATTATCCATTGTGTGAACATGTAGGCGGGGAACTCCGAGAATTTAGCTCTGTCAATCTTTGGAAAGCAGGATTTTGATGATTATACATTTCTGAACATCGGTAACTTGAGGGTTTCGTGCGGGTGTTATACCCAACTGAGCATGTACAACTCCATCGAGTTACCTAATTCGATTCTGATCTCTGTTGCTTTGCAAATTGACTTTCTGCCTCTCAATCGAGAGGTCCCTGGATTGAATCCCGGCTGGTGCAGAAAAGAAAGGAATCCCTAGGTATTGGATGTTTTCGTGAGACATCGCTGATTCTGGTTCCAATGACCAGGGTATCCTAATGTTGGGTGGGAAAGTTGCGGGAATTTCTCCTTATTATATATTTTTTAGATAATATACAGAAAAAAACCCGAGTTATTATACGACCATAATTTTTGCAAGAAATTACCCTGGCGTTGACTAGGCTTATATCGTTAGAAGATCTGGCGTAAATACATTGCAGAAACAGCTGAGAAACCAAATCGCTCGATTCGTGACATCGCATCGTATACATCAAAATACGTATACCTTTAGGTAGAGAATGTATGCTCGTCCAAAAAATAGAAGGACAAAAATAGGGTGCAACCACAGATATCTGTGGATGTAACAAATGTGCAAAGTTACTGTGCAACGAACTTAGCATGCGCATGATCATCATTCAGGATTATTTTGCTGAAATACATGTTGTTATATACAGAAAACGTTTAAGTAATTTCATTCATATTTTTATATAAATAATTGTAAAGAGGTTGCAAAGAACCAAGAAATTTTACCTATGATTTTCGAAAGCATTGTTTTCAAAATTCTTAAGTTTTATTTTTTGAAAATGTTTCTTATCCTGGTAGATTATGTTATATTCAATTCTATATACTGGGGGCTATTTGGGAGGTGACAAAACCACTAAACTAGAGGAACTAAAGGCACTAAAATGACAACCTTCAAATCCGACAGCTCTTGCGCGGTGGCCACAGATTCCAATTTCAAACACACCATTTATAATTAGTTTAGATAGTATAGTTTGTGTCGCTTCCCAAATCGCAGGCACTAAATGATTAATCCGTAGAACTCAAATTTGCTAAGAAAATACGAATCAAGTATGGGCGGCAAAATGCTCCCCCACGATCACTCGCGTTTCACGGGAAGGCGCGATTACTCTACGGTTAAACATAAATCATACATAACTGAACATCTTAAATAGGTCCACGAAAACCAGATAACATTTTCGCGTGATATTCTAGCAGACACCAGTCCCAAGAGATCGGGACCGATTGGATGAGCTCAATATGAGACCGGAAAAACGAGCGTCTGTACTTAAAAGTGAGTGCATGATAACTAGATGGATAGAGATAAGTTAGATAGAACTTATGTGTGCGACTGTGTGTGGTACTAAATGCAAAATTCACAATTCGCATTCTATCAACCAGTCTGTGTAAACTCGCATGAATTATTCACACTTTTGTAATGCAATCCGCCGCCCGCCGGTCGCGTATTGTCGAAGCGCAGTTCGCTTGCGTCTCGCTTCATTTGAGAGGGACAAACGATGTCTGTGTCTAACGACCCGACTGTCATTCGTTGATGTTTTGTAGGTATCTTGCTATCGGGATGTGGAAAACCGAGGAATAACCGTGTTTGATGTTCCGAGAAAACCATTGATACTCGATTATTGAAAATCAACTTCAGATATGTTCATCTTATACGTGTATTTGTAATAAATAGTTAGCCGGAGTAAAATGAACTCAAACACAACAGCAAAATTTTGGAGGCATATAATAATACGGATAAGTCACCAGCCCCTTTTAACTACAATATTTATTTATTTTTTCCGAAAACAGTTTTTTACTTTGACACAAATTGAACCGATTTTGCTGTATTTTGGAGTTACCATTGTTTGACTTTGTTTTATCTACGGTTGAGTGAGCGCCGACCGATATGACTTCATACAAGATTAACACTCCGCTCTAACTAGCGATGTCAAAAAATATGGAAGCTTCACGGTTAGCCGCTGACTGTCACCCGTAAGAACGCTTTATCTCGTAGCAAATAGGTAAACAATGGCCAATACAAAAATATAATGTGATTGTCAAAGGATTTTTCTGGGGTACACACTCAGCCACTTGGGTATACCGCGAGCCCAGTAGACATGTGTTCTTTAAAAAAAAACAAGAAACTTTCAGAACTTTCAAAGCCTTCAGCGGCAATAGTGCATGCCGCTTGCGTTTTAAAACCCTGAGCTTGTCTGCGTCATTTGTCAAAGAAATGGCTCTGTGAACACTAATTGGTACAGCATTCTATACTCTTGTTCCACGGCTAGAACAACCTCCCTTAAACAAAGCGGCATAAAGAGCAAAATTGTAGTGTAGTTTCAGCATAGTACTTTTGAAAACCGTTCAGGAACTATGCTCGTTGAGGATGAAGTTAAGCGAAAAACACGTCCACTTAGACGTTCATTTGGTGGATATTTTTCATAGGAACTTCATGAAAGCAAAGGTACTTTACGTAATTTACTTATAAAGTGAACTCAATCATATTATTCCGATATAGCTCTCTTTACTGATTTTAAAGTAGACTCTTTGTTGTGACTAAACAGTTGTATACTGAAACAAGACTTGTCCTACATAATGGGTTAAATTTTATCAGTTCCTTATTCTCAAAATATGTACCGCAAAGTACATTGACCTCACAGTTTAGGTACCTATAGTACATATTAGGCCACAAAAAAATATCTATAGGTACATTGCATTGATTGTCTTCGCAAGCTCGATATAACCCTATACCACAATCAATTACTTACCGCAAGAATGCATTACAATTCCCCTGTTAGGTTCAAACGTAATTTCAGTTACAAATAAAATTGCATTCCCTTTGATGCTTCTGATCGTTTAGTTCTCGTTTTAAGGGATTCGAGTCCGAAGTCCGCCGAATGGGACCCCATTACTCAGTCTCCGCTATCTGTCCGTCTGTCAGCGGGCTGAATCTCATAGACTGTAATAGGTAGTTTAAAATTTCGTAGAGCGTGTATTTTTGATGCTCTTAGGCAACGAAAAGTCAATAACTTTAGGACACCTTTAGGACAGTGAGTTTCAAAATGGTCGTATTTTTATTTATTTTTAACCGACTTCCCAAAGGAGGAGGTTTACAATTCGTCCGGATGTTTGTTTTTTTTTTATTTTTTTTTATATGTGCCCCGATAGCGCCTAAACGGGTGGACCGATTTGGAAAATTATTTTTTTGTTTGAAAGGGTTTACCTTCCCATTGGTCCCATTGACACCAGGTCAGGATCTGATGATGGGATCTTGGAGAAATCGAGGGAACTCTTCAAATATTATAGGCAGACCTATAGTGATTTTTATGTTTTTCATAATAACTCGTGCAAATGCACATGGTAAGCATAATATTGTGATGCGGAACTGCTGATGAAGACCACATATGGCTACCAGATCTGCTCAATACTAGGTACAAATACAATGCGTGGCTGCCGGGCAGGCAACGCATAGCCTAAACCGGTGGACCTAGAGCCATGAAACTTTGTACAGGGGTTCCTTAGTAGCGTGGGGTAGCACTGATGTGGGATTTGACAAAATTGATTTCCCAAGGGGGGGGGGAAAGGGGTTACAGTTTGTATTAAACTCAATCTAATCAAATAGGGTTTGTGGAAGTCGGTTTTTTCTAAAGTTTACTTTTTTTTCAATTATTTAATTTATCCTATGGCTCCTGGCTTTTACCATACGCCATCCTCTCCTAGCAGCCAATTCCAGATATGGTGCTGTTATTGTCCGTCCATCTAGCCTGTAGTCACTGGACATCTTCCGCCGTCTCTCCAAAATTGATGTTAAAAAATGTAAATGTAAATAGTATGTAGTATTTTTACGATGTCACGGAACCCGCTGACTCGCAGTTGACCGGTTTTTACTTGGTTTTTACTACTTTTTAGGGTTCCGTACATTAAAAGGAAAAAAAGGAACTCTTAAAGGATCACTTCGTTTTTTGTCCGTCCGTCTGTCCGTATGTCCGTCTGTCCGTCTGTCCGTCTGTCCGTCTGTCCGTCTGTCCGTCTGTCCGTCTGTCCGTCTGTCCGTCTGTCCGTCTGTCCGTCTATCCGTCTGTCCGTCTATCCGTCTGTCCGTCTGTCCGTCTGTCCGTCTGTCCGTCTGTCCGTCTGTCCGTCTGTCCGTCTGTCCGTCTGTCCGTCTGTCCGTCTGTCCGTCTGTCCGTCTGTCCGTCTGTCCGTCTGTCCGTCTGTCCGTCTGTCTGTCTGTCCGTCTGTCCGTCTGTCTGTCCGTCTGTCCGTCTGTCTATCTGTCTATCTGTCTGTCAGTCCGTGAAGTGAAATTGATATCAATTACTCAATTTGGTGGCTTTTTGAAGCTGTGAAAAAATCTAGCTTCTTAGTTAACCCAATCGAACGCTACGACTGATTATGCTGTAAAATTGTTGGATTTTCATAGTAATCGCAATGGACCCAAAACCTAGGCTACTTTCCGTAGGCCTACAATCATGAAATTTGGCACAAAGCAACGTCTTTCAGCATAGGTAAAGGGAACAATCTAAAAACTGCTGTCTTTCTACAAAAATATTCAAGTTAATTTACATGGACGACATCATACTTTAGTTTTTTTTTTATATGGAAACCTAATTACACGTGTAACGCTCTCCAAGTGTGATCGGAACCCTTGATGTACGAGTCCTACTCGCACTTGACCGTTTTTTTCTAGTCCTACCTAGGGTGTCCGCAGCAATCAATTAAAGGCTTTCATGCGACCGCCCGGGACGCTGAATAAAACATGGCGCACGGGAGAGACGGCGTTTGCGGAATCTCTGCCCTATACGGGTACAGTGCTACTACGGTATAAAGATAGACAGTAATTAATTAACGGCTGATTTCTCGTAATATTTTAATTTGACGTATCAGTCAACAGTTTTTCACAATTAACAATCTGTTGTGAGGCAAATCTCAGAAATGGCCCATTTACTAACGGATGATACCTACTTACTTAAATATTAATGCAGCTCACGAGCCAATCCAATTTAGCTTTTGCTGAATTGGAATGAAGTAATTCTCTGAAAACAAATAACCTAACATAGGTGGAAATCTACAGTTCGCGACTACAAATGATTGCGCTCTACAGAGTATGAAACTTCATGACCACCGTAGTTTACCGTACGGACAAGACGCTTGTTACTTTCCACTTCCTATTTACTCCTATGTACTGATAATGTAGTTACATAAGATGGTCTGGTGAATTAGATAACCACATAAAACACAACCGCTAAAAATAGTATCTTGATTTAAGAGCAAATTTGAATGTATGGAAGCAATAAACGTAATTCTAATTCTAAATCTACCCGGCTTCGTAGTAAAAACTGCTCTGGTAAAAATACAAATTGTGAAAGAAACGCACGTTTAATCAAAGGTTCCTGATACCCTTATATTAAGTTTAGTTAAGTCGATTCCTTTCACAAATGTTTTACTAAAATCAGGTTTTTTAAACATATCCCGCCCGCTCTTTTCACTTCGCAAGGGATGCTTCGAAAGAGATGCCAGTATTACGGGAGGAACCCCATATCCTTTCCCGTCTCTCCATATTCAACATACGGATTCGTTTCGTCGGAACCATTCAACGTTTCCGTAGAAATCCTGCCCAAGCTAGGATTATGTAGTTTCCAGCAGGCATCTTCTTTTTTGCACCTGCTGCGTCTCAAAAATAATTTTTCAGAAATCCGATCACGGGAATGCGGGGCCCAAAGCGTTTTCGCTTTTTCGGACTTCCATTTCGCGTGTATTTTTAAGACCCTGTTAATCTTTCCAGTATTCGGGTTTTTTGGTTGTTGGGAATTCGAATTTTTTTGGTGAAACCATTTGCCGTTCTAGAGTTAAAATTAGAAGACCTAGAATTAGAAGAAGTCTCCAAGCCCGTCCATCTTCCACAAAAGACCCAGTTATTTTGTTGTGTTTTTTCATAGGTTTTGAACTTTATCACGATGTTGGTAGATTGAAAAAACGCGGGCCACCCAAATTGGACGGATCAGCTAGTAGGTAGAATAGAATAGAATAGAATAGAATATTCGTTTATTCAAGCGTAACAACAGGTAGGTACTAACAGTAATTTTAGATAAGAGATAAAAAACCTGCGAGAATTTATCTCTATTCTACCTTTCTTTTCATTACATTCTTCTCCCAAGAGTCTAATGTAATGGAGAGGCTTTTAATATTTGACTTTAGCGCCCCGCCTTGCCCCATGGGGCGTGACAATGTACCTCATTTGCGCCCAATTTAGCCAGTTACGCATCCATTTTAATATCCCATTGCCACTATATTCGACTTTCGAACGATATTGAGCAAACTACACGGTGGTTAAGCTTTTAGAATTTAACATTTTCAACGCCCGCTCCGGTCAATCTAACTAATAGACTTTATGGAGCGGCAGCGGACGTCAACTAATAGGTTAAGTGCTTGTAGAATTCTCTGGTGTATTTTCCGTTGGTACATCGGTGACTGCTCGGTGTTTGAAAAAAAAGGTACGAAAGTCACGAAAAAACTACCCTTATTAAGTTGGTTTGATAGGTCAATCGGGATCCAGCGCACAAGCTCTATTCTCATTTGTAACATTTTACTTTACTTTTCATTATACTTTATTGCACAAAAACTAAACACAGACACTTATAAATATTGAACACACAACCCACAATCACAATCGCTGTGAATTTTATGTATTTTTATTTTTTTATTTATTTATTTACTGGCATCTAATTACAAACAGAGTTTCATGTGATCAAGACACCACTTAAACCACTGAGGTTTGTGTGTGGTGTTATCTACCCCTTATACAGTTTTTATGTTTAAAAATAAGTAATGTAGGTACTTAGGTATAATTCATGTTCAAATAATTATGGCTATTCTAGTTTTCGGGTATAGAATGTGCAATTCTCAAGTTAATAAAAGGGATATAATAAAAAAAAATATAATAATTAAAGGGATGTTTCATAATTAATAATTTCTTTAATGTACACAGACATTTAAAAAAAAACATGTTTCATTATTTTCCTTTAGGCAAGTAGACATTGCAAATAGGACATAACTTAGCACGCTTTTTCATGTTCGTGAGGGCAGAGGCACATAAGAATTTTCTTACAATTACAATTCATGATCCAAAATGGTAGTCCAGTCACTTTAAGCTTAAAAATACGGGTACCTTGCATAAATTCCCAGCAAGCTGAAAGCATGGACGTTAGGGACACCATTATAATGAAATTGTGAAAAGTCCCCTTTAATTCCATACGTGCAAAAAGTTATGTTCAAGGTCAAAGTTCGCAAAAATGGGTTTTTTGAATTATTCAGCGAAACAGCGACATGTAAATATCCATAGTACTTCCACAATAAAGTGACATAAAAACACTTAAGAGAGCAAATAAAATAAAACCCTCAGGCAATCATTTAAATAAATTGAACCGATGCCCGCGGGAATTGTATTTCTTAAATTCTTATTGTTATTGGACTTTTTTCAGGGTAGAAGGATAATTGAAAAAAACACGGCCCTATGGAAATGGCTTTTCGATTGCTGAGGTAAAAATTGTGGGATTAAAAGTGTGGGCAATTCGGGTTGCGGCTTTATTGATGATTTCTGACCATTTATGAACTACCTACTGTGAAACATTTCGTTAGGATAGGTACTTACCTTGGTGAGGATATTAATGGGCTACCTTTACTTTTTTAGGGTTCCGTACCCGAAGGGTGCCAAACGGGACCCTATTACTGAGACTTCGCTGTTTGTCCGTCCGTCCGTCCGTCCGTCCATCCGTCCGTCCGTCTGTCTGTCACCAGGCTGTATCTCATGAACCGTGGTAGCTAGACACTTAAAATTTTCACAGATGATGTATTTCTGTTACCGCTATAACAACAAATACTTAAAATACAACAAACGTGATTTTTTTGCTCATTTTTGCTCGATATTGATAATGGTAGCAGGTAGACGCTTAAAATGTTCACAATATATTGAGTATATTTTTTACTTAAAAAATAAATAATTAAATTAAAATTAAATTAATATTTAGGGGGGGCTCCCATACATATTTTTTTTGCGGTTTTTATAGATAATGGTACGGAACCCTTCGTGCGCGAGTCCGACTCGCACTTGGCCGGTTATTAAACGCTGGAGTTGGTGGCAACAATCGTATTTACTTTGGCCCCAGACAGCTGTAGGATTTTTATCGATGTGAAAATAAAATATAATACTATTGTAGTTTGAAATAACTTGATATCATATTTAAGACAGAAGTATATGGAAAGTTGTGTAACAGCAGTCGATTTGACTTGCGGCCAATTTTCCAATCCTGCCATAACGTTCACACAGGAATTTCTAATAAAGCTATTATCTGTTTATCTGGACGCTGCAAATACGCCCCAGTGAACAAGGGGACGGATTGGATGTCAAAAGTATAGTACAACCCACGTCAAAAGTATCGTACAAGTCTCTTTGGGTCTGAATGAGCTGTAATCACTATTTCTTGCGCTGTAAGTACTAGAACCACTGTTGTGCGTCCGCTTTGGCCCTGGCAGAATACCAGCGTCACAGATTCGTCTGTGACATTGCTGAGTCAGGGCCATTTCACTGCCGTGGTACAGTCACATAACCACACAGCTGTAGGTACCTACTGTTTTTTGTTGTTATTAATTATGTGTGTGTACCATGTCCAATGAATAAATGAGTTATCTATCTATCTATCTATCTGTGTTGTAAAAGAGAGAAAGAGGCGACAACGGCGCGCTCAGAGTCACAGAACTTTTGCGCATCAATACGCTATCGTTAAAAATACGTCGTCACTGAGACGCGAATGTGCCCGCATTTAAGCCTTTAGGCTAAATTGGCGTTTAACTATGCGGGTTCCAGAATATTATGCAAATTTTTGAGTCTCTGAAGATGCTTGGGTCTGATTTACCGGCGGTGTGCGAACAAGGGTTGGGTAGTGGCTGTGTGCGCTTGTAAAATCACCAAAGCCGTATGACGCCTGTGGCCTGAATGTTATGGTGGTTCCAGATCAGTGATGTAGGTATTTATACGAAAGTACGAAAGTATCACACTTTCTCTGGCTCCTGACATGTAGGTTCCCCTAGTTAGGAGTTAGAGTTACGCTATTTCATTTAATTTCATTTGTTTATTTGCCATTTCACAGCCTATGAAAATAAATAATACAATCAATATTAAATACATAAAATGCCAATTACGAAATAGTGCAATTACCAAATTAAGGATGTAAGATTTATAAAAATTAACATTTTCATTTCATTTCATACTCAAGTACAAAAAAAGATAGTAAGAACTTCAAAGTCACACCCTTTAATTCCGCAGCTGAATTTTTTTGATACTTGCAAATCATGACAAAAAGTAAGTTTTTAAGCACAACTAAAGGCTGTGCTAAAGGCAACAATATTCAAAAACCTAAAATACTTAAGACATTGATTTGTGTGGACCCACTTAGCCGGTATTATATCTAAACGAAAAACATTTAGTTCCAATTTGGACACCAACAGAGATCACTATAATGACATCATTATCCAATAAGACTCACTAAAAGCCAAGCCCAAGATTAAAGACGAATAAGGCTTCCTCCCCAAAAGCAATCAAACTTGAACTTCTGGACCCTTTTCTGTCACATGTAATAAAGGGCCATATTTTCGACTCCTCCCTCTAATTTAACGTTGTGACGAAGGTCGCTTTAAGGAACACTGCTTTAATCCAGCCTCATGGAAAAAGGGCCAACGGAATGTAATAAAAAGTATGTAGGGATCAGTTTTTTGGGTAAATTTTCAACCGACTTCAAAAAAAGGAGGAGGTTCTCAATTCGACCCGTATGTTTTTTTTTTTTTTTCTATGTTTGTTACGCGATTGCTCCGCCAATTATGAACCGATCTGAACAAATCTTTTTTCGGCGTATAGGTAATACCTCAAGGGTGGTCCCATTGACACCAGGTCAGGATCTGATGATGGGATCATGGAGAAATCAAGAGAACTCTTCAAATATTATAGGCAGACCTATAGTTATTTTTGTGTTTTTCATAATAACTCGTGCAAATGCACATGGTAAGCATAATATTGTGATGCGGAACTGCTGATGAAGACCACATATGGCCACCAGATCTGCTCAATACTAGGTACAAATACAATGCGTGGCTGACGGGCAGGCAACGCATAGCCTAAACCGGTGGACCTAGAGCCATGAAACTTTGTACAGGGGTTCCTTAGTCGCGTGGGGTAGCACTGATATAGCATTTGACAAAATTAATTCCCCAAGGGAGGGGGGGATAAGGGGTTACAGTTAGTATTAAACTCAATCTAATCAAATAGGGTTTGTGGAAGTCGGTTTTTTCTAAAGTTTACTTTTTGTTTCAATTATATCGTATTGGGATTATTGTTGTTGGTGAACGAATTAATGTTTTGGAGTTATTGTCGTAAATATTATAACTTCTTATCATCATCATGATATCAGCCCGTATCATCCCACTGTTGGGCATAGGCCTCTGACAAACTCCCAAAGCACGCCACTCGCATCTGTCCGACGCCACTCTGGTCTACTGTCTACCAGCCACTTTGACAATGTCATCTGACCAACGTCGGGCCGGTGGTCTGCCCGCTGCTCCTCCCTGTTCGCCGCCACCACTCTGTTGCTGCCGTGGTCCACCTTCCGTCTTCCCTTCTGATCAAATGTCCCGCCCATCGCCACTTGAGCCCCGCGTTCCAATATGGTACTGGAGAACTTCCCAATATGGTTTTCTAATTAAAATGTTATGCCAATGAACACAAACACCCATATTCGTAACGTAACGTGATGATTTTATCGTAAGTACTTACATATACAGATGTAAACAATTCGTGTCATTCTTAGACTGTAGGAACATATCATCATCATGTATGTATCATCTCCGTCTCCTACCCAACATGGTTTGCTGGAAGAAATCTCTTATTAGAGATAAGCTCGCCTTTGTACATATTTTTTTCTATGTTAAGCTATTTTGGAGCGCGATGCATGGGAACGGGGAAGAGAGGCCTTTGCCCAGCAGTGGGATGCTATAGGCTAATAATAATAATAATAATAAGCTATTTTTACTGTCATGTGAGTACAATAAAGAAATTACGAATTAAGAATTACGAACATTTTGTAAAAACCATTCTAAATGTTATCATATCAGTAACTTAATGCTAGGTAATGAGAAACTTTTGAGCAATCATATTCCTAATATTTCCCAGAACGATTAAACAAGTACAAAAGTATCACACTTTATTGGAAGCACTGGAAGCAAATTAATCAATAGTAATGATCATTTTCAACCGACTTCAAAAAAGGAGGAGGTTCTCAATTCGACCCGTATGTTTTTTTTTTGTTTTTTTTTTTTTTCTATGTTTGTTACGCGATTACTCCGCCAATTATGAACCGATTTGAACAAATCTTTTTTCGGCGTATAGCTAATACCTCAAGGGTGGTCCCATTGACACCAGGTCAGGATCTGATGATGGGATCCTGGAGAAATTGAGGGAACTCTTCAAATATTATAGGCAGACCTATAGTGATTTTTGTGTTTTTCATAATAACTCGTGCAAATGCACATGGTAAGCATAATATTGTGATGCGGAACTGCTGATGAAGACCACATATGGCCTCCAGATCTGCTCAATACTAGGTACAAATACAATGCGTGGCTGACGGGCAGGCAACGCATAGCCTAAACCGGTGGACCTAGAGCCATGAAACTTTGTACAGAGGTTCCTTAGTAGCGTGGGGTAGCACTGAGATGGGATTTGACAAAATTAATTCCCCAAGGGTGGGGGGATAAGGGGTTACAGTTTGTATTAAACTCAATCTAATCAAATAGGGTTTGTGGAAGTCGGTTTTTTCTAAAGTTTACTTTTTGTTTCAATTATCCCTCAAATATTTCATGTTTCTTCATTTCTTCGACCAAAAATTATCTCGCCCCAAGCTTAGTTTTCATAGTTTACCTTCCATTGTTATAATAACGATGTCCTAAATAAGCCACCACACAAAGGTACTCTAACCATTACCAAATATTGTAATAAACCCATAATGAACGAACACAGTCTGGGTCACCTGCAGGTAGACCCAGCCTGAATTGATGATATGGGTCTCATGTCTCAACTCAACCGTTTTCAATTACGCAACTAACATATTTTATACATAAGTACCCATGTGGGTCCATAATTCAGTATGCAAGAGTTAAACTACGCCAGGTTCACTTCAAACAAATCAGCGAGAACAGCCGCACACACACAGCTACATTGCATACCGTATAAGCACGCGCCGCCACAAGCACACATTGCCGAATCTCGCGTCCTTCGCGTGCTACGAGACAGGGCTATGCAAGCAATGCATGCGACGAGTCAACGTCATTCGTCCGGCCGCCGCGGGCGGCACGTGTTAACTAAGCGGCGCTAAGCGACAACCCTAGCCGTTTGAGCAAGAGTAGGTAGTTATCATGCGAACAGGGGCCTAGTGAACTTACTATTTCTTATTTATACTATGGTTAAACTATGCTAATCGCGTAGGTATACATTAATAACTTAGTACAACATGTATCATGTAAACATGATGTAAGTTTCATAGACACTGCGTACATTATAAGTTATAACATAGGTGCTATTTCTTGGATGTCTACATGTTTGTGTTGTCGCTGTTTCTGGTTCCCACGACGACACAGGGTAACCTAGTGTGGGGCCAGAAGCAATGTATGTGCCTGTATGTAAATGTTTAGGTTATTTTACGATTAATATTGATTTTAACGTATTTGAAGTTGAAGAGATATTTTGGATCTGCAATATTTTAGTTAGTTACAATATAATGATCAAACTACGTCATAATAATTAAATAACCGGCTAAGTGCGAGTCGGACTCGCGCACGAATGGTTCCGTACCATTATCTATAAAAAACCGCAAAAAAAACACGTTAGTTGTATGGGAACCCCCCTTAATATTAAATATATTTTGTTTATTAGTAGGTATTTTTTGTTATAGCGGCAACAGAAATACATCATCTATGAAAATTTCAACTGTCTAGCTACCACGGTTCATGAGATACAGCCTGGTGACAGACAGACAGATGGACAGCGAAGTCTCAGTAATAGGGTCCCGTTTGGCACCCTTCGGGTACGGAACCCTTAAAAACAACCTCCTAACTACTTGAGGTATAATTAATAATGTATAAGTTGGTTGTTTTTGGTTTCCAATATTATTATTATTGTTTTCGTAAGAAACTTTGGTGCACGACGGCAATCCATGCCAACGGTATAAGAACACAATTAAGGCCTGGCCTTCAGCATATCGCTGAGTCAGTTGCCATTTATAATGACAGTGACACACCACGACCGTCATTTCATGTGTTTTCAACTATTGATGATATTGTGTGTGTGTCTTACTTTCTGCTTTTGGTTTCTTTTGTCTAACTGTAATGTGTTCACTGTCCTTGTAATAAACGTTTCTTTCTTTCTTTCTATTATATGTATGCTGATTTGCTGAAATATCGCGATACATACAACGGCTTGACATGCAATAGTTTCTAACCCTGTTACTAGTACAGAGGGAGCATTGCTACCATCTCCGAGATTTGTAACAGACACACGTAGGGAATACACAAGTAGAATTTACATGCAAAATTGAATGTTACGGACGTCTCCTGTATTTGCAGCAACGGATACCTAGATGTTTGAATTGTACGTGCTTCTAACTTCTGATATATTGGTTTGATAATTCAATCTATATGTAACTTCAGTTTTCATTGAAATGGCTTCTGTTTTTCTTTGTTTGTTGTCTGCAACTTGGGTAAATATTTTATGATTTTCAAAATCTTTGGTGAGAATCGTGCTAGAAGATCCGATCAAATAATAAATCATAGCATTCTGGCATATTGGTAAAAGGGCTATTAGTTGCAGTGAAATAATAATAACAATATTATCTTGGACATATTCATGGAAGGGTTTTTCACAAAAACAACGTAGCTTTTTAGAGGACATTATACAGGGGAGACAAAAAAAACATCTGCAATCAGCGATAACGATTTCAGATACTCGTGACACCAAAAACAATGAAACAGTCAAGTGCGAGTAGGTCTCGCACACCATGGGTTCCGATCACATTTGGAGAGCGTAACACGTATAATTAGTTTTCTACATCAAAAGCTAAAGTATTATGTCATCCATGTAAACTAAATTGAATATTTTTGTAGAAAAACAGAAATTTGCAGTTGTCAGATTTTCCCCTTTACTTGTGCTTCAAGACCTTGTACTATGCCAAATTTCATGATTATAGGCCTACGGCAGACCATAACAATTGGTATAAATTTCAGCTTGATTCGTTTACGCGTTCTTGACACACGGACAGACGGACAACAAAGTGATCCTGTAGGATTAGTTTATTTTTCATTTTAAGGATCGGAACCCTAAAAATTATCAAATTTGTTAGATACGTTGTTTTTGAAAAAACCCTTCAATGAACAACATTTAAGTTCATATAGTTTCATTCTTGTTGTTACAAATTAGTTATGACTAATTTAATATTATTATTTAATTTATTGTTTTGAAAAATTTGATGTATAAAAGCACTTTCATTGATAAATATGAATATAGTAAAATAAGGTAAATATTGACCACCGACGGGCACACGCAGGCTTTCACCCGTATACGAGTAAGATTAAGCTTGACAAACTGGCTCAGTGCGGGTTGAGGATAGGTTTTACGACTACTACGTTTTACCAAGTCCGTATAGCGATAGTAATCGGGACCTTCGTGTCTCCAAAACATAGAACGTCCGATGGAACATTACAATGAACATAAACCATCCAAAATTCCAGTTAGCAATCGACTCAAACTGAACGACAATAAACGTTAAACAACCAACCAAAGTTACAATTCCACGCGATAAATCTATATGTACTGTTAACAAAAACCCTTGGCTTAAAATACAACGTTACATTACCCTTCACAACAATCAATTTAGGGCCCCGACAGGATGATACCGGCTATACAAAGGGAAATTCATTTAGAGAGCACCTAACTATGGCATAGGATAATTTGCGCTAAATCCTGCTACCCCCGACGGCGACGCTAAGACCCGGGGCGTGAGACCCGACCACTGAATATGCTACTCTTGCATAATATATTTTATCTACTCTCATGTCATAAAGTTCGAATTACAAACTTGAAATCGAATTCATAATGACGTACTTTATAAACGCAATATAGTTATCAAATTAAACATTTAATAATAACACTATGTACTTCCCGAACAAAACTAATTTTATTATTAAACTTTTTTTCCATAACGATACAGTTCTACTTTTTTTGGGAAAGGCAAGGGTCTTGAAACCGTGCAGCCAAGGTGTTGATAGTCTGTATCGTTGGAAAGTTTTTTTTAGCTATAGTTGACAACCAAACAGCCACTCAGTGTTTGATAAGTACTTGGAGGCAGGAAGATTTAAACAAAGAGGTTCATTGATCTGAGGTTTGATACTGTGGCCCATGCTCCGCGCATGCGCTGTGATATGCTGGGTTTTGGTGGTAACCAAACGTCAACGTGACGTGACAACGTTTTGTTGGTTATGTCTAAGCAGTGATCTATGTGGAAATATTGTTGTGTTTTATCTTTGATTTTTGTAAGAGAGACGCTTAAGTATGAGAGTAGATAAAGTAGTGTATGAAACTGCACATAACTAGGTATTAAAACTCTCGTGGGATACTATTAATGCCCCTCATTATGCGACAGTTTCATAAACTACTATTATTTTAAAATAAGTAAAGTTTTGTGTTACGGTTTGGTCGCTAATATCGTCGTCACAGAGACATTTGAGATCGTCTTTGTAAATAGAGTGATTTTTTGCAGTCTACCTAAGATCGATTTTATTAGAGGACAATAGAGGACATTGTGAGATGGGCCAGGGTCTTGTTGGTCGTGTAACAAACCAAAAAAATTATGAAGAAGCGAGAGATCTATGCCAGGAACATAGCAAGTGGAGGTTGTCTCTGCCCACTCCTCTTCAGAAAAAAAGGCGTGCGCATATGTTAGTAACGAAATTTTTACGAATAAGTTTATACTAGTCGGTCACATAATTGGAGGATCAGCTTAAAGTACGATTATAAGTTACCCTTGCACAGGTCGAAATAAGCCAGGAAAAACTTTACAAGTTTAATAGTTATGCAAGGATTCTTCTGGGATATTTGAATATAATAAATATGAAAAAGTTAAAATTGCAGAAGTCTTTCCTCATAGTCGATACTTTGAAGATAAAAGGACTGACTTTGACTTTAGAAAAGTGATGATGATGATGATGGTGCCTCTCCAGCCAGGGTTTTAATCCTGTTCCGGTCTTACGGCCGGCATACCAGAGGACACAATTTTTTGATAGGGGCTGGAGAGACCTGCTCGTTAGGATGGATATAGGAGGGCATCTCTTTTTATTAGGGTTCCGTACCCGAAGGGTGCCGAATGGGACCCTATTACTAAGCCTCCGCTGTCCGTCTGTCCGTCTGTCACCAGGCTGTATATCATGAACCGTAATAGCGAGATAGTTTAAACTTTCACGGATGATGTATTTCTGTTGCCGCTATAACAACAAATAATAAAAAACAGATTGTAATAAATATTAAAGGGGGCTCCCATACAACAGACATGTTTTTTTGCAGTTTTTATAGATAATGGTAAGGAACCCTTCATGCGCGAGCCCGACTCGCACTTGGCCGGTTATTGTATCTTTTCAACTGTGACCTGCCGTTATATATGTGCCGTGATATTTTGTTTCGTTTATGGGTCGTATTGGAACTTGGTCCAATACTCTTTATTAATCTGTGCCAATACTATAAGATAAGATAACAAAAGATAAGATTAGATCTTATCTTATCTTATCTTAAGTGGAAGCACAATTTCGTCATCTAGATCCAACTTTATATTTGGGATTTCTTCTTCCAGTGTTCTGTGGACTTCATCCATTTATAGTATTGTGAAGTTTTGGTGACAAGGACAATCTTGTTTGACTCCTTTGCCTTTTGTTGGTCCACTTTGTTTGTTGGCCGAAACATATTATGATGCATGTCCGATCAATCATGCAGGCTTTTATTATCCTGGTTAATATTTTATGGTTCTTGATAAGAGTATAGCATGTCTAGATTGACCGTGTCGAAAGGTTTTGCAATATCAAGCGTTAGAACATATTTTCTGATGCCCGCGCGCTGTTCCTCGTCTAGTAGGTACCCTAACTGACTTTGACTTTAGAAAAGGAAAAATTATTTACAGCTACAAACTTACACTGACACGATGGCCAAAATGAGAGCTAGAGTACCTATAAAATGTTACATCACTGAAAGCGAAACACATATTTGCAAGAATTTAAGGAAATGCAATTCCTATATACCATGAAGATGGGAAGATGGTAAATATTGAATGTAAGTTACCTTACAGTCCATAAAGAGTGCTTCCCGTAATGACATATATGACATATTTCATACATTTAAAATGTTCAGTAGAATTAAAATCAGTCAATTATATCTACATAATTTTATTGTATGGCGGTAACTTCATAACTTAAGGGAGAAAAAAGTTATGATCAAATGAAATGTCCATACAAGTCTATGTAAATCGCAAACGATTGTATGGGTAAAGCAAACATATATCGTAGACGGTAGCTTGATGGGTGACCGTTTCTACGGCTCATTTGTTTCAGGCTCTTGCATCTGTCAGAGTATAGGATAATAGTAGGTAAAGAGCCACCCATTACCCGATAAGAAGCGTTTCTGCTTGCGCGGTTGGTATCATTTATATGGCCTTGTTTAGACATTTGATCACACTTCATTTGATCATTACTTTTTGCACCCATAAAATATGAAGGTACCACCATACAATAAAATTATGTATTTCGAAAGAGCTTTCAAATAATATATACTTATACTTTACTTTATACTTTATTGCACACAAATCAATAAATTATGACAATTAAAAATGGTAATGACATGTACAAAGGCGAGCTTATCTCTATCGAGAGATTTCTTCCAGCAAACCCAGGATGGAAAGGATAAATAAATCAACAATAGGTAGATCCAAGTGTACAACATCAAATACAATACAATATATATATTACTTGTTGCTGCACCGGTGGGCCCAAATTGGGCATAGTTCACCAGTTGTTGTACGTACATTTTTATCCTCGCCGAAGCTCTCTCGCAGATAAAAACTTATTTATCACCAGAATGACCAACCGATTTCGAATTCAAAGCACTGAGTATCGAATCGGACGGATCTAATGCATTATTCATGGCAACGGTCTTTGCTGACTGGTTTTGCAAAAGAATTAAATGTAGAGATCCTGTTGTGTGTCTTGTGTCGTTGGGGGATAAAATATTGCATAATGAATGAACCAATCGTTTATTTCAGGCTTGGTATAATACCTGGGTCAATCAACTTTTTTTGTTTCCCTGATATTTATATTTAATTCTTTTTTTAGGGTTCCGTACCTGAAGGGTGCCAAACGGGACCCTATTACTGAGACTTCGCTGTCTGTCCGTCCGTCCGTCCGTCCGTCCGTCTGTCTGTCTGTCTGTCTGCCTGTCTGCCTGTCTGTCTGTCTGTCTGTCTGTCTGTCTGTCTGTCTGTCTGTCTGTCTGTCTGTCTGTCTGTGGTAGCTAGACAGTTGAAATTTTCACAGATGGTGTATTTCTGTTGCCGCTATTAAAACAAATACTAAAAATCAAATTTAATATTAAGGGGGGCTCCCATACAACAAACGTGATTTTATTGCTCATTTTTGCTCGATATTGATAATGGTAGCAGGTAGACGCTTAAAATGTTCACAATATATTGAGTATATGATTGACTTAAAAAATAAATAATTAAATAGTGTCCACCCTATTTCACAATCCTTAACTGCAAAACTGCAGGTACGTGACGTGACAACTTAATAACAATAACAAAACGACAGACCATTCAAACTTTCAGCTAACTAGAGCCAGGACTCGAAAATTGGGTGCGTCTCCCTCGAGAAAAACAACAGCCACCTATCCTACTCAGCCCCGGATGCAAAAATGCCATCAAAGTGTTACCGCCGCCGCTCGCTGTCTTAAAAACACAGCGCGCGCATATCGTTTAAGCTGAAGTTACGTTAAGCAGGAGTTGTTGGTAGCTGTCCATTCGGTCAAGGCATCATTGTTGGGACTGACCGCAAAGTTTCAGCACGTCTACAGGGACGGTCCTTGTATTATTGAGAAGATGACTCGCTGGTGGCACATGGTGCATGGTAGATTTGTTTGGGTACAATTGGGTAAGGGAGGGTCCGCGCTTTCCTTGTTGTAATTCCTTGGATGCTTCATTTAAATGGAAAATGGTGTGGTTACTTTTTTGTCTAATTATTCAAACAAAGACTGGGCGAAAATGATCGTTTTACCAATAGTAACAATCATAACTAAACTTGATTATACGTTGGTACTGGGTGTCTTTATAGACATATAGAACTAGGGAAACAATAATAACCCGTGTATAGAAAGCAGGAATAATTACGCATCGACAAAGAATTGAACCTTCAGTGACCCTTTTGTCGATTTCCTGCCTTTGAAAGTGCCTGTTGATGTACCCATGTTTTCTTCAGTGAATAAACGTATGTCTATGTCTATGTACAATGACATAAGGCTTATTTCATATGAGCTCGAACACTTTTTCACTCTGGTAATCATTCCTGCTTGAGCCACTGCTCTTAGCTTTTCCCAGGATTGGTTTCGCCATATCAAATCATGGTTATTGTTTACGCAATTGAGTTAAATCTCAGAGCTAAGCGCGGTTTGTTTTACGAGTTTAGTCAAATAGTATTCATCAGTAACACTCGTTTTGTCACCTTTCAAAACCTTTACCTAAGGTCGTATCCATATTCTCAATTTACATACAGCAAAACTTTTTTTGTATCTCCTCTATTACCGTAGCTCTGCTTAAATTGCTGTTAAAAGTAAGTAGTAGTAGATAAGTTAGAGAAACGAAGTAGACACGCCCAGTCGCGTAAGGACAAAAGAGTCCTTGGAACAATATTGACATTAAAATTATTAAAAAAATAAAATTGACATTAAAATTATTTTGACAGTGGGTACCAAGACGTCAATGAATGTCTAATTTTTGACGTTGGTACCCACTGTCAAACTAATTTTAATGTCAATATTTTTCCCTTTTCGGCCAGGAGAATGACAATGGCTTGACTTATTAGTTCAATATAATTGAAACAAAAAGTAAACTTTAGAAAAAACCGACTTCCACAAACCCTATTTGATTAGATTGAGTTTAATACAAACTGTAACCCCTTATTCCCCCCCCCCCCCTTGGGGAATTAATTTTGTCAAATCTCATATCAGTGCTACACCACGCTACTAAGGAACCCCTGTACAAAGTTTCATGGCTCTAGGTCCACCGGTTTAGGCTATGCGTTGCCTGCCCGCCAGCCACGCATTGTATTTGTACCTAGTATTGAGCAGATCTGGTGGCCATATGTGGTCTTCATGAGCAGTTCCGCATCACAATATTATGCTTACCATGTGCATTTGCACGAGTTATTATGAAAAACACAAAAATCACTATATGTCTGCCTATAATATTTGAAGAGTTCCCTCGATTTCTCCAGGATCCCATCATCAGATCTTGACCTGGTGTCAATGGGACCAATGGGAAGGTAAACCCTTTCAAACAAAAAAATAATTTTCCAAATCGGTCCATCCGTCTAGGCGCTATCGAGGCACATACATTAAAAAAAAAAAAAAAAAACAAATATCCGGACGAATTGTAAACCTCCTCCTTTGGGAAGTCGGTTAAAAATAATAAAATAAAATGAGTCATGATCACACTGAACTCTACATCCATCCTCAACCCAACACAACTTCACTGCAGGTTCTCCAATGTGTAAAGTTTAAGAGTCCTCTAGTTTCGAAGTTAAATCGTGCAGGATTTTGAGATTTCACATTCAGTTAGTTTTCGGGAAAGTGGAGTAGGTTTATTTGCCTCGCAGTTGGTTTAGATTTATACCCTACGGAGTGGAGTGCGGAAGAGGGGAAGGCTGGCGGAGCGATGAGTGAATGTTTTGTTTTATTCTTTCTCTGCTATAGGTATCGAATTTGCTGAGCACACTCTGTCTAAGGGTTTTGTGAAATTGACAACTCGAACTCAAAAATAACGTCTCTCGCTTTGGATCAGATAGCTCCAGTGTGATATTTAAACAGCACTTAGCTTTGGAGTGGCTTTCTCGAAAATGACACAATTGAGTAACTAACTATATCACTGCCATCTCGTATGATAAAAGGCATGACGCTCGCTATATTTTTTGTGTATTACCTGCTAAGAAAAAATATGTTACAGATTGTTAGATAATAAAAACTTGGTGGAACCGCCATTGCCACAAATTGTGCTACAATTGTGATATCTGAATCAAGTCTCGGTTCGTGCTCAATGTTACAAACGGTGCAGTAAAATTTTAACGCATCATTTCAACTTTTCTCGTCGCGAGAAAACGAGCAAATAATACGAAGAGTCATTGATACAGCTCTGTTCTTTGAAGCTACCTGCAAATCACTTATGTGTGGTTGCATTGTTCTTCTGATAGGTTTATAGAACCTAAAAATATTGAAAGACACGTATGATGAAATTTAGCAACAGATCTTTAGTCTTCTCTTCTGGGAAAAAGGCATGAATATTTTATGCTTAATGTCCTCACGTTATACCACTTTAATGCTGGTCGTTTTTTCTAAGCCGAAAATTTTATTTGATACTTGTTGGTTATTTCGTATCCAGAGAAAGAATCAATGTATGTGCCTAATTCGATGCCTGTGTCTATCAAGCAGATATTTTTCTTCTTTTTAGCTGCAACCGCATCAGCGAGATCTTGTTGACTTTATTTCTATATTTCTTTTATAATAAAAACAATGAGTAAATCTATTGTCAAAGAAATAGCTCACCCCGAGCCCTACCCCTATATGACTCACATATTTGTATCTTCAATACTAATTAGTACACGAGCCAGCTCTGCAAAGTCGTCAACCGCATCATTAGAGCAAGCCTTCAACCGTGGTTTTAACCTACCAGTTACTCCAAAGCATACTACAAACCACACATACTTCACAAGATTTTGTTCGCTATAGTATTAGAAAATAGAGGTTAGGGTTGCTTGAAGAGGTTGAGGGATTTAAGTTGGAAGTCGCGAAGTTTGTCTTTGATCTACAAAACATCCGAATTGCCATGTGCAAAACATTCTAAAACAACACGAACTTCGGTTTTGCCATTTCGATCTCTTTATAAGTCGACTTTGAATTCGTGTATTATGTTTTGAAGGTGTTGTTCATTGTTTGAAGAAAAAGTTTTAAACAGCAAAGTACTTTATTTGCTAAATATTGCTAAAAGATCTTGACTATTATAGTAGTGGTTGTTAGATAGCGACACACCTTTCCTAAACGAGATGGCAGAGGCACAATGGCCTACCATTGAGCTTTAACTTATGTACTTAATTTATTTGTTTCTATGAAAAAAATAAAGAATGTTTCCTGAAGTAAAATGAGCTATCATGGATTTCAGGTGCTTTCCCTCTGGGCCATTCGTTTGTTCCAACCTGTGGGGTTTTAAGAATTCTTCTGAGTCTGGTAAGATCGTTAGCAATTTCTTAAACATATCACTTTGTTGTCCGTCCGTCCGTCCGTCCGTCTGTCTGTTCGTGTGTCACGACCTTTAGGCCTGGACGTATCAAGGTGAAAATATCAATTGCTTCGGTCTGTAGTTGCATAGAACTGTAAAAAAATCTTCTAAATCAACGCAATCGAATGCTACGACGGTTTATGCTGAAAAATTGATGGATTTTCATAGTAATTGCAATGGACCCAAAACCTATAGGGTACTTCCTGCAGGTTTCCATCTTCCTGCAAAACTATGTAATTTTGTTTACATGGTTGACATCATTTTTTTTTATGTGTTAAGTTTAGTTTGAAGTTTGTTTAGTTTAGTTTAGTGTGAACCTAATTACACCAGTTTTGCTCTTCAAGTACTATTAGGACCCCGGCCAAGAAGCCTGCACATAACAAGCTGCAGTGCTTGCTTTGCAGTTTGCTCACGCTTAAGTTGTACTCTATTATATCTTCTGTGGTTGTACCTAAATAAAATATCTGCAGCCAACATGAATGCAACTTTAATGGACGTTCATTTTCACCTCGCAAGCCCGCCAGTTACTCACGCGCAATTTTAATAATCCGCCAAGTGCGTGTCGGGCTCTTACACAGAGGGTTCCACACCATCGTACATGAAAAAGTATAAAGAAACACGTGTCTCGTATGGTGGCACCCGTGTTTTATTATTATTTTGTTTTGTTCATTATTTGTTGTTGGAGCAGCAACAGATTAACACATTCTGTGAAAAGAACCATGTCCATTTTGGGCTCACAGGTGAAGCAACTAGTGACCCATATAATTTGAAAGGTCTTTCGAAATACGTAATTTTATTGCAGTAACTTCGTATTTTATGGGAGAAAAAAGTAATGATCTAATGAAATGTGATTAAATGTCCATACAAGGCCATGTAAATAATACCAACCGCGCAAGCAGATTCGCTTCTTATCGGGTGATGGGTGACTCTTTACCTACTATTATCCTTTAGTTTGACAGATGCAAGAGCCTGAAACAAATGAGCCGTAGAAACGGTCACCCAACAAGCTACCGTCTCCGATATATGTTGCTTAAGCCATACGATCATTTGCGATTTACATAGACTTGTATGGACATTTCATTTGATCATAACTTTTTCCTCCAATAAGTTTTATAGTTACCGTTGTACAATAAAATTATGTATTTCGAAAGACCTTTCAAATGATATGGGTCACTAGTTGCTACGCCGGTGGACCCAAGGTTCATACAATTTTGGTCATTGTTCTTTCAACACTCTAGTTATTACGGGCGCTAAGATAAAGCCCGCTGACTCTGTTTGGCACCCTTCAGGTATGGAACCCTAAAGACCATTCATGCTAAACGACCTGAAAAATACCGGCGCAGCCTTTCACAAAAAATCCGTTTTACCGAGCCGCCAAAAATGCACTTGCTCGGCGAAAACATGGCTGAAAAGAATCTCCGGATCCTAATAAATTAACAGAGAGAAAGAAAAAAACAATCTTTTTAATCTCCGTCAAGGGGCGAGATTGGCAGACGCCTCTTGTCTTTTTTTTATAATCAGCCAGCGCTAAGCTCCCGCTTTCTGTGATGGGTCAGATTAAAAATTAAAGGGAACACAGATTGTGTCGGGCCAACTAGGTATTACCATTACGTTTTAGTGCACATTTTAGGGTTAAATGTGTGTGTGACAAAACATGTTGAATTATAACGTTTGTTCATTCAGCACACGTGATAACCCGTATATACCTAATACGAAATAATAATAAAAGATTGTGAGGCCTTTAAACATGGGTTAGCCTCTGTTAGTGTTCTGCTTAATGGATTACTGAACTGACTGGCTTAGCATGAGCAATTTTTGCGTATCCTGCCACTCAATAATGGTAAAGTGGGTGTCTGGGAGCACTTAACCAGTGGAGAGCGCATAGATACATTTACCTTTGAAACACAACTCACCAATTTACGGGAGGCGGGGGACAAGGTAAGAGAGCTGTGTTTGGTCACTCGCTGCGAAACTGTCTGGCGGCCCGTCATCGTACATAAGTTGCGTATGCGAACATTTGTTGAATACAACAAACGTTTGGCGAGCCGCATTCCCCCGCAGGCGCAGTCAATTGGATATATTATTATAGTCTCTGGTGGGTGTAATTCAATCTTTACCGTTCGTAATCGTTTATCGAAAACTTCAAATATACAATATACTGAGGAACGTTTTACTTTATCTTTTCGCTAGTTTAAACAGATAGCAGCCCAACATCTGTTGTTGACGCCCAAATAATTCACTTTCGGCCAAGATACGAATATTCTGAGTGCTGATTCTATTATTTGTAACTTACACACTTACCTGCCGTTTGTTTGTTTCTGTGTTGCCACTGTCATACAATCTAAATCGTATTGAATCGTATTGAATTGTAGCTATTAAATTATATTGTATTGAATTGAATTGTATTTAATTGTGTTGAATCGTATTGAATAGTATTGAATTTTATTGAATTGAATTGTATTGAATTGTATTAAATTGTATTGAATTGTATTGAATTGTATTGAATTGTGCTGAATTGTACTGAATTGTATTGAATTGTATTGAATTACGTAATGGAATGCATTTTATTAATCGTGGAATACAATTAAATAATGTTTATTGTATTTGTCTAGCGCATTGGACTAACTAGTCTGTAATGCTTTACAATTTAATTTGAATAATAAATAAATAAAATAAATGGACACGGTGCAGTCACTCTGATTAAAAATAAATGCCAGTCCACACAACCGTCCAGGGTCCCCAAAAGACCCAAACTATTGTTATTTTCATAGGTTTTGAACTGTATTTCCATGTAGGTAGGTTAAGAATCGTGGGCCGTGGTCTTTGCACGGACCTTTGAGTGGCTAATGCCCGATTTAGATTTTAGATTTAGGGCACACTAATTTTTTTCTTAGCTGTCTAGCAATTGTTTCGGAGCCCAGACTTTTAAATGTAGGGGATCCCTAAGTAGCCTAGATGACACTTGAACTTAGGTCAAAGAGAAACAACCGCTAGATGGCCATTTTTAGGGTTCCGTACGCGAAGGGTGCCAAACGGGACCCTATTACTAAGCCTCCGCTGTCCGTCCGTCCGTCTTTCACCTGTCTGTATCTCATGAACCGTGAAAGCTAGACAGTTGAAATCACAGATGATATATATTTCTGTTGCCGCTTTAACAACAAATACTAAATAACCGGCCAAGTGCGAGTCGGACTCGCGCACGAAGGGTTCCGTACCATTATCTATAAAAAACCGTAAAAAAATCACGTTAGTTGTGCGGGAGCCCACTTAATATTAAATTTATTTTGTTTTTTAGTATTTGTTGTTATAGCGGCAACAGAAATACATCATCTGTGAAAATTTCAACTGTCTATAGCTACCACGGTTCATGAGATACAACTTACGTGTTTTTTTTGCGATTTTTTTACAGATAATGGCACGAAACCCTTCGTGCGCGAGTCCGAATCGCAGTTGGCCGGTTATTTATTGTATTTGTGACTGACACTCCAAGTCATACTGTCTTCAGCGAAGTAAAGTAAAGATTAGAATCGACACCCTGGATGCCTGCCAGATGAACAATACTGGCCGGCGCGCTCTTGACGTGCCTTTAATTTACTTTTGAAACTCTGTAATTAAACTTTTAGACGATTCTAAATATCAGGCCGAATGAATAAATTAAAGTATTCCTGCCATTGGAAATAGATTACGACTTTTGCCCATATCATTATTGAATAATGATCTATTCGTTCAAATATTACAAAGGTTACACTTTTATTATTAATTTTAGTCATTATTTGCATTGGCTTTGCAAAATCGTGATAGAAGTGCTTAACGTAGGTTAGAAATAAAAAGGAAACAACTTAAACCTTATTTATTTTATTCTAGCTAGCTAAACCCAAGTAAACCTCGACACACAGGGCCTTAAGTCGCGTACAGAATCGCAATATCTCGAGCGAGGGCGCAAAAATCTCAAAAATGCATATTATGTTATCTTTCTACTGCGCCAACCTTGTATAAATGTTTGTTGTCTTATTTTTTCATTTCAGCGGATCGAATATGCTGCACCTATTTTGTTCAAATATTTTTACTCCCAGCTTGTAACAAGACGAATTCCAGAGATAAATATTTCTCTTTAATGTTTTCCCTTCAGCGCCCTACCAAGAATTACGCGCTATTTCTTGCGGGTCACTCGCTTCAAAATGTAACAGCCCTTCAGAACAAAGAATTAAGGCCTGTGACAAAGGGCTCCTATCTGCCTCATTTATCCGCCACAGTGTCTGTAAGGCCCTTAATTATTGAGTCGTTTAAGCATTAATTCTGGATCATTAAGCATGTCATATAACGGCGGGCGGAAGGGTTTAGGTAAATTTTAAATTGGTGGTTGCAGAAACTGTAAGTGGTGCAAAAAATCGGGGTCGTTTCGTCGCCAGAAGTTGAGTTTGGGATTGTGGGTTTTGATGACCTTTGATGGCACAGAATAGATAATAGTACTCCGTACAGAACGGCCACTCCCTTCCCCGCGCCGATTCAGATACCGCACCCCACCCCTGGCGTCAAACGATTGGATTGGATAAAGGATCAATAGACAGGGCTGAACGCCGGACGAGTGACGAAGCGTATACTTTAATATCGCTGCATTTGCCGCGCCACCAGCCCTAGCAAAGTTTACGCACACATTTGCACGTATACAAACAGCATTTGGTTATGTAGTAGTGATAGGTGATTATTTTACGAGCGTTCTATGGAGTGTCCGAGGTGTGCCATGGCCCTTTTTATTTACAACTCAATAAATGTCGTGTTGCTGAAAAATAAAGGGACAGAGCTATACAGGGTGTAACAGAAAGGTGTAGTCATAGGACGTAGTATTTAGGACGTTGTTTAGGTACGTCACTCTGAACAACTTTCACTATGAAACGGATTCAACCGGTAAAACTTTATGTTAGTGGTTAAATATGGAAGCATCTGTATCTGCCACATTACGATAACTGTAAATTAAAAATTTTACTCATTTTTGGGGGTCCATAAACAAAACATTTGGTCACATGTTCGAATTTCGGCCGGGGACAAAAATAACTCCAGGTCTTGGATGTTTGTTTACATGTTTGTGATGTCGCTGTTTCTGGTTCCCACGACACAGGGTATCCTAGTCTGGGACCAAAGCAATGTATGTGCCTGTATGTAAATGTTAATTTTTATGTTTATGTTTACATGTTTAATTGATAGGCTGGTAACTTTCAAATCACTTGACAGATAAAACATTGCTAGAAACTTAGTCTAAGATATTAGAAAGAGAAATTCTCTTTCATACATCCTGCCTGTGTGGCATATCCCTAAGGCAGTAGTAGATAATAAAACTACATAAGTTTGTACACTCAGCTATTCCCAGTCGGATTCCATTCGTATGGAGGAAACTTGCAGGCAAGTATACTTGCATAGTACAATAAGTGAGTACACTCATATAGTGTTGACGCGCGCAACTCCTAAGGAAACCAAAAAGTAACCTAGAAGTCATCATTCTAGAAACGAGGCCGAATGGCTGCAGAAAAGTATAACTTTTTACGTGCAAAAATATCGGGAAATGAACATATGAACAGCGTATGAGCACTCTTTCAGGTTGCGAGCGGTCCGGCTTTGGAACGAACTTCCTTGCACTATTAGAGACAGTCCTACCCTTTTCTCTTTCAAGAAACGTATTAAAGAGCACTACCTCTCTCTTTCGTAAAAGTTATTGTATGTATATATTTATTATATGTAAAGTGTATGTAGTATATCAGTATGTATAAGTAGTAGTAGTTCTTCTGTATTTAGTATTTGTTCGTTTATATTTTATTTAAACTTGTTATTGTGCACTGCCTACCCTTTCATTATATAATTTTTCCTTTCACGCCTGGTTTGCTGGAAGAGATCTCTTTTTAGAGATAAGCTCGCCTTTGTACATGTGTTTTCTTTTAATGTAACTGTTTAAATAATTGTGTGCAATAAAGAATTGTGAATTGTGAATTGTGAATATTTATATGAGTGAAATACAAAAATAGAGCATTTTCCTAATATTTCAAGTTAACAGTTTCTTTATTCATACAATACGCTGCCATTTATTAGTCACAAAAGCGCAAGTGCTTCCGCACTACCTCTAGTGTATCGGCGCAAGCATAATATTGCCATTTCGTATAAATGTAACTTTAGTCCCACGGGTAAGAGCGAGCTGGAAATAGGGCCGTTTTTAGGGTTCCGGGATAGTTTTTGTCGAGTTTGCCTAACGTGGGAACTAACTAGCTGCTGATGAAGTTAGAAAACTAGCAACTTTGTTCAGCGACAAAAACAAGTTGTTTGCGTTTAGTTGGGTAGATGTTTTGATTAGGTTCCCTATGTGACTTTGAATGTTGTTTAATCGATTTTCATTTTCCCCAACACTATTAAGGGATTGCTTAATTAGACCACCTTAATCTTACCGATCTATTTTTTTTTCCCTTAAAGGGGGGAGTAACTGTGCCGGATCGACATTGTTAGTCATATATTCACGTAGTATTTAGATTTATCGATAAGTCATGTCGATCGGCACAGATAGGGTATTTTTATATTATCACGTAGTTTTGTAGTAAGTTGTATTTAAGCTGAGTATTTTTAATAATAAACCAGTTTAGTATCTGCGCGCATTCAGCCCTTTTACTCTACTCCCGAGGGAGTCGATCATCATATAATTGCCCCTGGCAAAGTAATGGTTCACCGAAAAACTACCTACCTACTTGCCGATGCTGAATATTTTTTTCTATGAAATGTTAATCTGTTCTGGCTTCGTAAAAATAAGCTCCCGTCCAACTGAGCAATCGATCTACGGTGTTCGGTTATATTAAAGTCGATGAAATGACTGTCACTTAAGGGAACACTTTTTGATTGTGTTTAACGACAGTTTTACGGGCTTTTCATGTACCAAGTTCGATGTTAGCACTACCGCCTTTGACACACAAGCATATCACAAATGAAGAAGTGGGGCGTAGTATTTATATTATCTTTATAAAACTACAGACAGGGCCATTGTTTTGGCACGTCGCGGCGTTCTTTTCGTTTCACACGAATGAGATCTAATTCGTGTGACGTGAAATCGACCGACGAACGTTGTTACGCACGCTGCAAATAGCGTTGCAAGCGTTTCGAATCTGCTACGAACGTTGTTACGCACGCTGCAAATAGCGTTGCAAGCGTTTAGAATCTGCTACGAACGTTGTTACATACGCTGCAAATAGCGTTGCAAGCGTTACGAATCCTCTACGAGGGTCGATTTCACGATATTTTATGTCACACGAATGAGGTAAATTCACACGAATGACTTGAATGATTCGTGTGACGTGAAATAGACCCAAATATACCATATTTCGTAATATTTTATTCGTTATACGTTATACCTTTGGTACCGCGTTTGGGAAAAGTCGGACGCTTTGCTATTGTTAATTTGCTATGACTGTTTATACAACTAACATAATTTTTATAAATAAGCCGGGTGGGCAACGTTCTTTTACACTCTTATAAAGCGTTTTCGCCAAAAAATTTCACAATTCACCACTCGTTCATGTGGAGAGTCTGTTTATGTCCTCTAAATATTCAAATTCGTAAGGTAAATCACACCTTTAAGAAAATTTACATTTTAATTAATAAAAAAGGTCCAACAGTCGGACGTTCCCAAAACAATTAGCAATGGAGCTGCCATCAAATCGCTTACCTCTGTAGTACAATTACAAGTTTTTTCGAAATGTATTAGTGTACCTATTGCTAAATATGAATATTCATCTGTTCATCCGAGGTTTGCTGGATGAAATATTATCTTAGAGATAAGCTTGTCTTGTGCATGTTGTTCGTAATTGTCTGTTTACGATTATTTGTACAATGAAGTAAAGTAAAAGTAAATGTAGCCTATTAATGTCCTCACCGAGGGGCAGAGGCTTTTAACCGGATACGAGTAAGATTGAGCCATATTCCACCACGCTGGCTCAGTGCGGGTTGGTGGAGGGTTTTTACAACTACCGGCTACTATTACTACCAAGCAGTAATAGCAGCCGGATCCGAAACACGGAGCGTCCGATAATGTACTTAAGATAAATTAATAATCTCATTGGTACATGGTCAGCACCGGGATTCGAACCTGTATCCCCTGCGTGAGTACTATTTGTATTTGTATTTGTATTTATCTATGTATTTGCATCAGCGCACACACACACAATATAAAACATAGAAGAATAGCGCTAAACAAAATAACATATAAAACATACAGACACACATACTTAGCGCTAAACAAAACAACATATAAAACATACAGACACAGTAGCAAGGTAGGTAAAGCAAAAATATATTTGTGTTTCTCAGCAGGTGATTCGCGTCTCTTGTTTGTCTTTCTAGGGTTTCGACTTTCAAAAGGAAATGAAATGAAATGAAAATGCATATTTTTTATAAATCATCATCCTAGTTACAGCATGACTCATATGTATATATGGAATATGGAGGCCACTTTTTGGGGGCCAAATGAGAAAAATATCATTAAAAATTCAAAAAATACTGTGTTACTTATCGATTGAAAGCGCAAATCTTTAGTGTATTTTATAATATTTTTAAGTCTAATTTAAAAGTATGCTCAATAATATGACCAATTCGTATGTCATCAAAACCTCTAGGGTACTTACAGAAGTCCTAAAAGTCTGAAATTTGGTTGCTTGCATGTTTTCACCCATATCACATAAAAATTTCGAAATCCACAACTCCCCCTAACCCCCTAAATCTGGGGTGCAAAGTTTGTATGAAAAACGGAATTTTAGGGTTATTTTTGTTGGTGTTAGTCCTATTATTGTTGTACGAAACTCTCTCAACGCGAGTCCAACTCGCACTTGACAGCTTATTTTACGTCGGATAGGATTTTCCAAATATGTAAAAATATAAAAATTCCAAACAAACAACAAAGTATATCAAAATGTAACTGTGTCAAATGGCTCATCATTAAGGAGTAAGTGGCAGAGACCACACATACCTCTTGCTAAATTACCTTTTTAAAGAACATTATTGTATCATGATGAACTAAAGGTATAAAGTCGGTTTACGGACGATGATATTAGTAGGATACCCTAAGGGATAAGTCAGATTTTGGTTGAATGTGTATTTGTCTTCTGTTTGTTTTTGTAATGTAACTTGTCCTGTTTGTAACCCCTGAATAAATAAATAAATAATTTTACGTGATAACGACGGTGCGTCACATGCGATGCGTCACAAGCCGAAATCTTAGGCCGATCGTGCCTCTCTATCGCTTGTTCCGCGCTCTCGCTTGCACGCTCGGCTCAGCGGAACGTGATAATGAGACATGCTTTTTCGTGCGGGCAGCCGGCGTTCATCAATTTATAAGACGTTATCGCGTCATATTTTTCGCCCGCTAGAAATCACAGACTTTGGCACTGGACTTTACTGGCGCTTCCGAACTAATTGTTCTTCGGGGGCGTTTCCTCACTGACAGATTTATAGTCACCCACTGCTGACAAGGTGCGCCATTTTTCGGGCTTTGAAGGACATCCCTCGCAATCAGTGATATATTGAGGTTTATAGGAAATAAAGGCACCACACTTCAGATTGTTGTAGTTTTCGGTGGCTCTGTTGAGCCGTTAGTTTGGCTGCATTTGAACAACGAGCTACTATCTCAGCATAGTGACCTTTATGTTTTGTTTATTTTCGAATGTAAAATAACATGAAATTCATGACTGATTTGCAACTGTCAATAATAAATCGAAGGTTTCATTGCAGTAGACTGGTCGGAGTTCAAGAAAATAAAAAAATACAGGTGTTGGATGTTTAATGTTTGTGGTGTCGCTGTTTGTTTCTGGTTCCCGCGACACAGGGTATTACAGTGTGGGGCCAGAGGCAATGTATGTGCCTGTATGTAAATAATTATGTTTAAGTTAAGTATTAGTTAGAGCTCTTACAACATGTCACGGGCAGCATGCGCATCTATATGAGTCGACAGCAGTCGACACGCGTCGAAGTTGCTGTCAACATGTTTATAATACCGGGTGTTTATAGTATGGAGCGACAAAACTTTTTGGGGAGTTAGGCATATCATTCTGAACAACTTTCCCTATCAAACCGATTTGATCAGAGCAACTATTTTCACATTGCTCTGATCATATTGCTTTCATAGTGAAAGTTGTTCAGAATGAAGTCCTCTACTCCCCGAAAAAATTTGTCGCTCCATACTCCAAACACCATGTGCCTATAATATGAAATAAATGTATCCTCTAGTATTTCGAGTGCTGCAAAGTCAGCACAGGTCTTTCGAAGTTGCAAATTTGGATAAACGCTACTGGTAGTGGTCCTAACAAAATACAAAAAAAAAGAACTAGCCGTTTACTTGCGATTTTAGCGTTTTTTTGTGTCAAGTCAGAATGGCGTATAGTTTCTGAAAGAGTGAACAATATTTATTGGTAAATACGTGTATTGGCTGAAATGAGTTCAAGAAGAATTTCAACAAGTTTTCACAAAAAAAAACATTCGGAATCCGGGTGTCATATAATTTTTACGCATGGTTCGCCAAACTAAAGAAAATATACATTTAGGAGGAATCAGAACATGTTTAGTGATAGTATAATTCATGAGCCACATGAGACCAGATAAGGAACCCTCATCAACGATTCAACGATCGGTTTTAGCTTTAATTCAATAATATTTATTTATTTATTTATTCATTACAATAACAATATAAAAGCCCATTTTGTAAACAAACATAACGTCAGGTCTTTTCCCATACGAGATGATCTGGCACAGTTAGTTATTTGTAAAAATAGGATTTTGTTGCAAGTTTTATAAAGTTTTGAGAGGCCTCAGTATTATAGGAGTATAGGATCGCGCGGTAAGAAAAGAACTCTTAAATAACCGGGCGTCACAGCCACTATACAGGGTGTAACAGAAGGGTGTGTTCATATTTTAGCGGATTGTTAGTGAGACCATTCTGAGCAACTTTTACTATGAAAACGAATTGATCAGAGCAACTTTATTTTTCATTGTTCCATACGTTTTGGTCCGGGCGATCAGCTGATTTGTATATAGAAGTGAAAATTAAAGTTGCTCTGATCAAATCGGTCTCATTGTGAAAGTTGCCCAGAATGATGTCCCTAACAATTCTCTAAAATATGACTACACCTTTCTGTTACACCCTGTATGGCAATGGGCGTGAAGACTTTGTTGTTTATATAATTACAAGAACGTATGCTTTCAGAAGCAATAAAAATAATTTGAGCTGTCCATAAGTCCAGAAGTATTTCATTCCCGTATCGACAGACACTGCGTGCGATTCTAAAGGCATTGAAATGTATTTATCAAACTTGCTCGAAACATAAAAGCTTTTGTTAGGTTGCTAAAGTTCATCCTTTCAAGGGCACGGAAATGCGAGAAAGCTCTAATCTGGAGTGAAATTAATATTCTTTAATTTCTACTTTCATCGTTAACCCGACATTTATCTTTCGACTTATTATAAGAATAGTTATAATCAAATACAGATTTTATATTCAATGTTTGTTTTAAAGTAGAGCTTAACATTTATTATAAGACAGGAAAAAACAGGGCGACACGCCCCGTTCCCCGCACATATGGGGCGATTCTTATTTTGCTTCCAGGAAATAAAAAATAAAAAGTTTTTTTTACAACATATTGCGATGCACATCAGAAATTTTACCAAAAGCACATTTTTGATGCAAATGGTCAAGAGTAACGCCCTCAGCATATTTTGTCACGACCACGACCCAACAGTCTATGTCGGTGACCTTTTTTTTCATACCATGGTCGTGACATTTTGAAACGTTTTCGATATAAACAAAATACTTGCCATGATTTCGCAAATCTGGAGTTATTTTCTTAAACTACACTGCATGAGGTACCTACACATTATGTTTCAGACACGGCGTTGACGTGTTACGGTTGACCATTTTATCAAATAAATGTAAATATTTTTCTTACGTGACACAAACTGCCTTCAGCCAATAGCAAATCTGATAACAAGATAGATAGTACTGTGTTGCTGATCTAAAAAAACTGAGCAAGGATTACCGGAATCAATGATTATAACAAAAACTGCTCACAAACTGTACTTATGTTGTTCAAAATCATAACTCGTCAATATTAATATCTATATTTTAACCAATCTTGTAGAACATGTGTTTTGCAAACTTACATGTCATTTCTTGAGAAAAAAATATTATAATTAGAAATCGGGCAATCTCACACTTCGCGGTCCGTGTCATCCTGGACTTTTTTTTAAATATTTTCTTAATTATTTTAATGACAAAAATTATATTCAGATATGATAGCAGAGGTATTTTGCTAAACAAATTAAGATGCAGTTTACCGATTTTGCAATAAAATATAATATATGCTATTTTTACAAAAAAACGCGTCATAATAAGAAATGCCCAATTTTGCCAGGTATTCAGTAATCCAATTTGCATGACAGAAAACAGAAAACTTTCATAAATTATGCTGAATCATAAAATAAAATGAAACTGAATGAACCTATAATTTCCAACACAGAGATCAGAGATCTAGTTGTCATGCCTCTGGAATCAGTCGCGCTCGCTGCGTGGAAACGTCAAAACAGAAGTTGGCAGCGCTTGCTCTCATCACTATAAGCGAATGTTCACGCTACATTGCGCTTCTAATAAACGATGTTACTTTACTCCACTCCGACGACCCACTATCGGAGATAGCCATTGTTTTTGGTATTTGTTAGCGAGTTGCTTTCATGTGGAAGAGTGCATTATTTTCGTTGGGGAAGTTGAACAGTCTTGGACAGACAATTTCTTAATTTACCTTCTTCGGTGAGTTGTCCGACTGTCCGTGCTAGACAAGCGTCCTGTTGATAACAGGTGGGTTATTGAGGGGTAGTATTTAAACGAGCATCAAAAAAGTCTAACCTTACCTAACCGAAAAATTAACAGAGCAACTAAATTACTAACTGAGCCACAAGTCGCTGGGCGACTTGTGGCTCAGTCAGTAATTTAGTCGCTGAGTTAATTTTTTTGTTGATCATTTTATTATATTCCGTTAGTGTATTAAAACAATATTTTGCATACTGTTAGAGCCATATCCTGAGTTGCATAAATCGGATTTTGAAATTTAAGGTTGTCGCCCTACTGATTTAAGGGCGAGAAACTCATAGGATTGTCATTTATTTCTGATGTTAAGGATATGCTACAATTTCAAAGTTTCTTGCAACTCAGTGTTAATGGCGGTCTTACAATTAGATTAATTTGAGCAATGTTTGTGTGACTATTTTGTTCGTGCTACAGCCCAAACGGCTGGACGAAGTATATAAATAAGGTATTATTGGATTAATTTGTTTTAATTATTAGATGTAATTTTCTTTATTTCTTATTTTCTGAGTTACCCTCACGTCTCAAAGATAACCCAGCAGGCTGAAATTTCACATCTCCTGATTTTAAAAAGTTATTATTCGCCAACTTCAAAGCGCAATTATTTGACACGGTTCTATTTAATTTAAAATCTCAGTCACTCACTACACTAGCAGACATCGAAGTATCTAAGGACCAAAAGTTACAATTTTAATAAGTTTACTGTTAAAATGTTTGCTAACATTATTTCACATTTTGCTACTAATGGCGTGCAACGAGTAAAAGCCTGTCTTTCTCCGTTAAGCCTTATAAACCGTCAACCTCGAGTACCATTTCGAGGGTGGCTTTAAACTTCATATGATAAAAGTTTTGACAGTTTTACGACTTATCATTTAGGAGTTGACGCTTGCGTGGGTGGAGAGTATATTTGTAGACTTCATTATTGAGGTTAATTAATGCTGCCATTATATTAAATATAGGTATTTTAATATTGATCTGCTAAGGGCAGGTGATTCTTAAATTGTTTACATTTTGTTAATACTATTAGACAATTGACTTCTTGTTAGAGAAGAATATGTACCTACCTACCTACACAACAATGGAATATTATAGAATGACACAATCTTCTGATCGTGTCAAAATACCAACTAAAACAGGAGCCTCTGGCTCAGTTAGTAAACCATCGCCCGGTTAGGATTTACAGTAATATAAATCAAACACGTTTCCGCTTACGATCGATCGATATGTTCATGGCACTCGATTTGTGACGGTCTCCGCGATACAGGTTAGCCTAGTGCGGAGATCGCAGTAACTACAATTAAAAATCCTAAGTACCTACCCACATATTTAGTAAGAATTATAATTATTGTACTCTGTATGGCAAAATAAACGTATTTGTATTTGTATTTGTAGTTACACTTTTTTTTATTCGAACTTTTTAATTTTGTTTAAACACGTAATAAATGAAACGAAACGTAAATCCAGCCTTAAAAAAAGCAATCTTAGCATTAAATCAGAATTAGAGTATCGCGAGATCTCGCGAGGTAATCTACGTTCTCTCAACAGCGCACCATTTGACGACGATGACTTGCTGATGAAAAAAATAATAGCCGCTACTGTTTTTGCTCGGTGTACCCAGCAGGAAAAATTAAACATCGGCAAAGTATTCGGATTGAATAAAGTGACTCTTACGTACAGAGACAAAAGGTTCATTTCAACCGAACTTGAACACTTTTTCAAGTTGTTATATGTTTCAGCTTGAGGCTCTGCTGTTCTCAGCTGGATATAGGAGGTTCGGTGAGGTCAGGTTATATGATATCTAATATAACTATAACTATATTTGTTTTTACAGCCCAGACGGCTCGACGGATTTTGACAATTATTTGCCGTTGAATTTGGTGATTACTGTTGATTGACCGAGCGAGCGAAGCGAGCGAAGCGTCTCCGTTTCAGGTTTGGGCAAAAATGCTTTCGTATGTCCGGTTGTTCTCCTCTACATGTCGCATTTATGAACCGATTCTCGTGAAATTTTGTGAGCAGGTTGGAAAAATAAATATAATTTTTTACTCGAGCCAGTTTTTAGACTTTTTTCAAAATGGCGTAGATATGGGGTTTTAAAATGTAAAAAAATCGCTACAACCCAAACGGCTCGATGGATATTAACAAATGAGGTGTCGTTGGATTCGTAAAGACCATGAGAGTGAAACAGACTATATAATTTTAGTAAAAAGTCAATAGGTTGTATTAAAGATCGCGAAATGTAGTTTACAAAGTTATTGGTGCGGCTACTTTCATACTGCATGTACGTAACCAGGTACATTCATAAGCTTGTATGTGTTATTGAAAGAAAATTATTTGGGTTATTTTTTTTATGTGCGTTAGCAGTTCAGCTTTCCCACCGACATACTCGCGAGGTCTACAGCTCACAGAGCCACTAGTATAATAGGACTTAGATAAGAAAGACCATTTAGACAACAATTTGCACAAAAGTCAGCTGGTTTTTAACTGTACTAAAACGCCTTTACCTTTTGGGATCTGAAACAAAATGTTATAAATCCCCATCTTTTTTGCTTTACGGAAAAAAAATGGCGCTTCAAACGACAGTAGGTCTTGCAGGAGCCGTTTTAGTCGTCGTAATCCCTAAAACGAGTTTTTTTATAGCCTGCCCTGATAAGGTCTAATGGTATTGGCACATCACAGGTGCACTTTATACTAAGGAATTCACAGTTATGTTAAGTCAGTCACGCTCTTTTGGGTAATCCCATGCTAACGATTCGATTTCGATCAATTTGTGGCCTTGTTTGATTTTAGACGAGTTCATTTGAGTTCCGTATCCGAAGGATGCCTAACGGCATGTAAATAAGCCTCCACTGCTCGTCTGGCCATCAGCGGGTTGTATTTTATGCACCGTATCAAGAGAGAGTTGTTTTTAGGGTTCCGATCCTTAAAAGGAAAAAAAGGAACCCTTATAGGATCACTTTGTTGTCCGTCTGTCTGTCTGTCTGTCCGTCTGTCACGACCCCTTTTCTCAGGAACGCGTGGAGGTATCATGTTGAAATTAATATCGATTACTCAAGTTTATGGTCCCTTGGAGCTGTAAAAAAAATTAAACTTCAAGGTCCACGCAATCAAAAGATACTGCGATATTATGTCATAATTTTACTGATTTTTATGAACTCGCGTGGAACTCGCAAGGGAATCAAAATCTATAGGGTATTTCCGGCTGGCCTAGGGTCACTAAATTTAGAATAAAGGAAGGTCTTATAGCACAAGTAAAGGGAAAAATCTGAAAACTGCAAATTTCTATCTTTCTAAAAAAATATTCAATTTAGTTTACATGGATGACATCACACTTTATTTTTTTATGTGGAAACCTAATTACACGTGTTACGCTCTCCAAGTGTGATCGGAACCCTTGGTGCGCGAGTCTTACTCGCACTTGGCCGGTTATTTTTACATAGGTTATGTATATTTCTGTTGACGCTACAGCAACAAAAATTCCATGTTCAAAACCATCCATTAGGTACCATGTCTACTCGCACTTGACCAATTTTTATAAGAGTTGGACGCTCAAGGACGTTGGGTGTCGCTTGATGGACCGAGAAGAGGGTGTGCGAACCGCTCCAGATCGCACCTGGCGACCAATTCTACAAACGAATCGCATGGCAATGGCTGTAAAGGAACAGACATTTTTTATATAAATAAATCAATAAATAATGGCAATTGCAAAGTCAAAGTCAAAGTATTTTTTTTTTATTGACCATAAAATCATACAGATTCCTTAGTCAACGTCAATATAATATTAATATTTTTGTATCCTACCGCCCGTTCGGAAGTTGTGGGCTTAGGGATGGAGCAAAGAAGGGCAAGAAACTCCCCCGTACCTCTTATAACATATGTGAGGAAATACAATTTTATGTATTTCTAACTTAAGTCTAAGGAAATATACCGAAGAGAGACGTACTGACTCAGTCCATCGCCCCTCTTTGGATTTCTGTGCGCTGAGATGGTAAAGACCACGCAGTTTTGTCATCTAAATATTCTTTTACACTATAATAAGACTTCTTTAATAGACCGTTCTTAACATTATTCCGACCGTTTTTGAACCTCTTTTCTGGTAGGTCCGTTGCTTCGTTAGGTATTTTATTATAAAAACTAACACACACTCCCATAAAAGAATTAGCAACCTTACCGAGTCTGAACGCGGGCATAGCAATCTTATTTCTATTTCTAGTGCTAGTACTATGATTATGACCTGAAGTCTTAAATAAACCTAATTTTTTTTCTGGTGTACATGATATTTTGATAAATGTATTGACAGGTTACAGGTTGCTATAACGAGGGCATAAAATTCGGGGTTTGGCTTGGCAGCCGAGACGCCGAGACGTACCGCGCAACAAATAAACCGGTATTTCACACCCTCGTTGTAGCAGTCGCCGTGTGATTCGTTTGTAGAACTGGGCACCTGGTCCAGAGAATCTCACTCGCTGTGCAGCGCGGTAATGCTGCCAGGGGGCAATCCTGGCGCCAGCGAGATCATGTCCATGGTCGAAATATCGATTTTGAGATACCGAAATCTCTATCAAAAACAAGAAAAATCTATTCTTACAACTAGCCTTTCGACCAACCGAGATATCTCGACCCGTTTTGGATCGAAATAAATATAAATCGAGATCGTTTTCGACAGATTTATGGCCGATCCCAATAACCTATCTCTATCCGTGATCTGCAGATTCGCGTTACATTTGACAGTTGCGCTATGGTATTTATGTCAAAATTGACACTAGCAATCTCAAATCTGCAGATTATGGATAGACGATAGGTTATTAATTTCGGCCGTTAGGCGGTATCAAAACCGATATCTCAACTGGGGAGATGATCTCGATAGCGTCTGTGGGCACCGTTGGGCCGGGTGATTCTTGGGGCGGTGTGTTGTGTTTGTAATTATGTTGTATTTCGAGAGGTTGTATCCAGAAGAAAATAAAAATATAAACGAGCCTTATGTATGATAATACGTTAACCCCTATTGCGTCACTGTCGTGTCGCATTCGACAAGAACTCACCTCACTATCAAGAGGTCCCGGGGTTCAAATTAAGGTAATCCTGTTGATCCTAGGTTTTCTAGAAGAAATATCTTATATGAAGATAAGGTTGCCTTTGTAATTTTATAAATCATTATGTGTCTGTAGTTTGTTTTTGTGCAGTAAAGTGATAAGATAGTATAGCTTAATCGGTGAGTTTGTGGTTGAAAATTGGCTTTGAAATTCAAACATTTAGATTCGGCATAGGTTCGATTTATTCGTCGATTAAGTTCAATTAGTGCATGCACCACTGCTTAATACCCGTCTGAAACCGAGCTTTGTGGTGAAAACTTGCTCGTAATTAGCGTATGAAGCTCTCGAACATTCGACTGTGACCCCGCTTGACCGTGGTCGTGGTCCTTGTGCATAAGAAAATAGTTGAAGCACTTACCTACCATTATCATTATTAGAACTCATCTTTGTTTTCATAATTTTTATGCTCAGCTCACAATTAATGACACTTCTCATGCTCGTAAAGTTCGTGTTTATGTTGGGGTATAGGCTGCATAAAGTTACATTTTATGCACGAGGGCATAAAGTAAAATCTTCATCTAAATCTCAGAATTTGACAAAGGTTGTCAGGTAAACAGCCACATACACCTATGCTAAGTGCCACTTCCACGTATAAAAAAATCGTTCAAGTGCGAGTCGAAATCGCACAAGAAGGGTACCGTACCATCGTACAACACAACGTAAGCACTCAAAACAATAAAACAAAAAGAAAATTAAAAACACGTCTCTTGTTTGGGGACCCCCTTTAATTTGTAATATCTCTCGTATTTATTATTTGTTGTTGTTGTGGCAACAATATACATACACATTCTGTCTTCATTTTACAACTGTTTTTGCAATATTGCTGTTTAATTTTCTTCATGTGTATAACTCGTCCAAAAACCCCATTTTACCCTCGACTTGACTATCCACCCTCGCCTGCGGTTTGGGTGGATATATACGTCTCGGGTGAAATGGTGCGTTTAATGATATTTTTGTACAATCTACTATTTCACACAAGCGTTTTTCCACAGTTGCTAATTTCAATTTGCATGTTTAAATTCCTAAAACTGTATATTCGCATTTTTTTACATAGCATTTCTACACAGCGTACTTTAAATGTTCGCGTTTATTTACTAAAAAGCCTATAGGTATAGAAGGCCTTCAGAGTCCAGAGTAGTAACAATGCAAAAAATAATAACTACACAAAGTTTTATAATAGAAATGACCCTGTACAGCGACTTGTATTTTGCGTTTTTTTGTTCAGTACGGAACGGACCCCTTCGTGTGGGAGTCCGACTAGTACGTACCAGGTCCGCTGTACCAGTGCCAATCTGTCTAGGACCGTTCACGAACAATCTCTCAAAGAGCGACCATTCATCAAATGAGCTGATGTCGTTAATCTCCAGCCTTCCGAATCATTAGAGACATTCAATATGCGTCTCTATACAGACGTGTAGAAACACAAATAAGATGATTTATTAAGCAATAACATGAACTACGAGTAGGTACATAATTATCCTAAATGTGTGACGTGATTTAGCGAGATATTTGATTTCTTGTCGATTTTTTTTTCTGTCCGTCGTGGGTTTGCTGTAAGAACTCTCTTGATAGAGATAACCTCGCCTTTGTACATGTATTTTCTATTTTTCATTGTAAAATATTATTATTTGTGTGCAATTACCATATTTAATTGAATTGAATATTTTGACTGACACCGACAATTTATACTTCGAAAATTATGAATGTCGAGGTAACCCGTTCAAAATGTTCAGCACACTCGGGACTTGATCTGGCATCGCCTGCGTGATTGATGAGGAAATATTTATCCCACAAAACCACGCAACTTTCTTTCTATTAAAACCGTGAATAAAATCATTTCTACACTTAAAACATATTATGATAATTCAATTCTCACCTCACACAGTTTCTGTGCTATTAAAGTGCTTTTGCTTTGCAGCTTCGTTCCAATATGTATATTTTAAAAGTGGGTTTTCTAAAGCACGCCTGCCTGGTGTTAAGTTTCCACATTTATTTCCATGAAACTAAGTATATAGTTCTAAGAAAGTAAATTATGGCAGAGATATTTTTGACCCGGCATTTTGTCCAAAAGTAATCGCTGTTATAAAAAAAACAGTCTTCCATCGTCAAAAACAGACTGGCGTCGTTCGTCCACGGACCACGGCCCACGATTTTCAACCTACTTACATCGTAAAAAAGTTCAAAACCTACTGGGCCTTGTGGTCCGTTGGACGTGCTAGTAGGCTACGTAAGTTGTTATTTTTAGTGGCTGTCAAAAGGACCCTAAAAATATTAAAATGTATACCTTGATACGATCTGCAATCCATGTTATCAGACCCATTAGTAATTAAATATTGATGTCTTAACGGAATTATTCACGATTTCCTGCTGTATTAATGTTTAATCCACAATTTCCACGCCAGACTCTGCTATATCTACCCAAATATTTTCCTCTGCGGCTACGATTATTGCTGGCTAATAAGTATTCTATGAGTCGACTCAGATTTGCCCCATCGTGTTTTCACTGTGCGTTTTGGGGAAGTTAGTGTAACAAGTTGCGTGTGTGAGCAATATTAACACTCGTCGGGTTGTGTGTAGAAAGGAAAATCGTTAGGGAATCTGTGTGGAATGCTTAATTCGGCGATTTGTGATTGCCATGTTTTCGTTTTGGGAACTCCAGGAAATGCCAGAAAATATATTATGGCAACATTGTAGTCAAATATGAAGAAAATGATAAATATAAAGATGTAACTCAAATACTCAAATGTATTGTATGTACCTATGTCTAGACTTTAGCCACTCTCTCAAAAAAAAAACTCTGTATATTTTTACAAGGGGCAGCGCAAGAAAACGGTTCTCAGCCATATGTTTGATACGTCGGATTGAGTCTATTACGTGTTACAACGCCCTTGGGCGCCGTCCACACAGATGTGACGCGGCCTCGGAGTAATTATCAATGGAGCCGACCGACCATGACATGGACAAAGTTCTGTCTGTCAGTTGTATGCGGAGGCGTGCTTGAGCAAAGTCCACAGTCCACACTTAAGGTAAGGCGCCGCATATTTGAAAGCCGCAACGCAATTTCTGCAGAACTCGACCACATCGGTATTTATACTGTTAAACCCATTTGGGACAGAGCACATTCTACAGTAGGAAATGCTGGCCGTGCGTGCTGAGGGTTAAGTTAAAACATGAACTTAAAGGAGCCGTCTACAACATAAATTGGTCATCAACTCGTCGCATTTCAATTCTCTGTAGGCAGAAAAAGTTTTGCCAATGCAATGTAGTAAGGCGCTAATCAAACTAATTACTTCATCAAAGGTGTTGGCGTATGGATGGCGGTTCCATTTCTTATATTTCTAAGGTCACGCCAACTGTAGGCAAACGACAGTGGTTCTAGAATTTTCTTACCGACTGTCCACACTTGATTGCAAGATGCCTGGAATAATGAATGAAGCAATCTCCTTTGAGAGTGAATTTCTTCGCTGAGCCGTCAAGTTTTTTTGTAAATTTACGCTTACACGGGCAACTAAATTGCGCGATTTCGAGCATTAATGACATCACGCCATACTTGGGTGAGTGAGTTACAGTTGCCGGCCAATCATTGCTCGATAAGTTGCCACCTTTTTATAGGAATGAAATAAGGCAACTTTTTACGGTTGACTTCGACTTTTGACTGACTGTTATCGGCATCTTATGCAGTCCGTCGTCGATAGAGTATCCCTTTACGATGCAGACATATGCATAGACTAGACATGCTTACTTTGGAAGAGGGGTAAAGTAGAGACTAAAGACCTCCTCTTTCAATTGATACACAAAGCATAGCATAGCTTGCTCTTTATTCCATACAGGGTAGCAGAGGTCCATTTGTACCAACGTTTAGGCAGTTGTCGTATGACCGTTGCTAACCTATTTTGGAAACATTATTATAGTTTCAGCGGTAATGAGAACAAAATCCTTAATCGTAGTTCGTATATCAATAGAAATCGATTAGAGGTACTTTAATTAATTTGGGGAAAATGTATTTATGTCGTCACGTATGAGCGGCTAGTGGTTTTTCAATTAAACGTTTATTATGTCGTCTATTATTGACCGAGCGAGCGAAGCGAGCGAAGCGTCTCCGTTTCAGGTTTGGGCTGTTGGATTATTCGATTGAGAATCGATTGTACAAAAACTAATCTGGGAAACCGCCACACTTGATGTTTGGTTGGCAACACTGTATTTAAAAAGTTAGTTCATAGCTGTGTTATAAAAGGCGTTGTAACCGCCCAGACCCTCCTTGTTTCTGGTGTGTTCTCAAGCTGATAGGACATAGTCGTATAGCCTTCCAAGTACGTAAATTCCCGCCAATATAAGGAATTGATTTAAACTACTAAACCGTCGTTTCTCTAAATCTTAACTCTGCAAATAGGCTCATACCCAATAGGTTACGGGCCCAGGTGCCGCGAAATGAATCTACTGTGCAAATATTAACTAAATTTCAAAAATGGAAACGAAAAGACCAAAACGTAAAATCCAACCTTTTGCTGGTGAAAAATACGCAGCATGGAAGTTTCGCATTACGTAAGACGTTACTTGCGCTGAAACTTCAAAGTGATATTCCCCTCGTGAGCCACTTCACCACATTCGACGAGCTGATTTCGGAGTTGTTGGCGGCCGGCGCAAAACTTGATGAGACTGACAAGTTCATGCGGCGGCGCAGCTGAACGAAGAATCAACGCCCGCGCCAGATGAGTTCTCAGGCTTCGCATCCATGACGGGCGACTACCAACAAGAGGACGAGCGATTGGAGAACAGGAAAACGTTCCTGTTGGACTCTGGAGCGTCCGACCACATCATAAACAGGGAAGTTTTCTTCTACATCTGCTCAAACCTAACCACACCATGTATAGTCTAACCCGTAGTTTACGAGATTATCCCACACACGAAGCAGTTGTTGAAGTTAAGAGTTAAACCAGAATTATTGCTGAATTACTATTTATTGATGTTACTAGGTATACAGTTGTATAAAGACTCGGCTAAGCTATAGTTAAAAATCATACAAGTAAGTTCGCATGACGCGTGACTTAAACTAGGTTGCTGATCACAATATTATGCGGCGTGACCGTACACACCAGTTAAAATTTTAATTGCTAAAACTGGACAATTTATTTCAGCTACGAAGAAGGGATCAATTCAAGTTGTGGGCGATACAGGTGCTTTTCTGCCCCGAAGTGCCGTACAACGGCTGCTGTCGGTGTCCAAAATGCAGCGAGCCAGCCTGAGCGCTGTCTTCGACCAACATGGAGCCCACATCACTGACTGAGGTGGTAAGAAGCTCATGAATGGTATGTGTTGAAACAACTTATTTGCTATAATGTTATCTGTGATAGTGCATCGCTCTGTTTCCCAAATATGCACGAACAACAGTGACTATGAATTATGGCATCAACGATTGAGTAAAAATAAATCCCAGGAAATAAAAGGCATTGATATGATGGACGATGAATTGAATCAGTGGTTCCTAACGAAAAATTGTGTGAACCGTGCATTACTGGAAAACAGACGATCGGTAGTAACAGAGAGTAAGGATAAATAGCCAGTAAAGCGACCATTGTATAGCGCCATTCAGATGTGTGCGCGCCTATCACTCCTCCAACAATTGATAACAAAAATTACTTTATATTGTTTGTCGATCAATTCACACACTATTGCGTAACTTACCTGATAAATAACTTATAAATCAGATGTGTTCGCTTGTTTCAAAGACTTTTTGCAAAGTGTGAAGCTAAATTCAATTCAAAATTAGTAAATCTCTACTGTGATAACGGTGGCGAGTATTTATCCACCGAGGTAAAAAAAAAAAATAAAAAAAAATAAAAAATTGCGTGCATAAAGGTATATATATCATTTAACGGTTCCACGAACGCCTCAACTCAATGGTGTTTCAGATCGTATGGTAAAAACGATAACTGAGAAAGCCCGCGCTATGTTCATGAGGCAAAGTTAGATAAAGTATTTTGGGGCGAAGCAGTTTTAACTGCAGTGCATTTAATAAATCTAACACCAACGAGGGCATTGGAACAATCTCAGACACCATATGAGTTATGGCATGGTAAAAGCCGGTTCTAAAATACCTAAGGGTTTTTGGTACTACAGTCTATGTCCATAATAAAACCAGTAAGTAAGGCAAAGTTTGACGACAAATCGTTAAAAAAAATAAAAAAATGTGGTGGGCTATGAACCAAACGGATATAAAGTTTGGAGTGTAGAATGCGAAAGGTTTGTGACTGTGATAAAAGTTATAATAAATGAGACAAATTTCCAACCAAGGAATCCAGGCCTAAGTTTAAGCCTGAAGAGAATGTTCAAAATTCTCATGACAAAACTGATAATAATGATGGTCTATCTAAATCAGTGTCAAAGTCTCAGTGTAGAAATAACTCTGATGCAGATCAGGTGAAATCTGACCACAGTCCCAACACAATTCGTAAATTATGTAGTGACCCAGACCCAAAAACGCAAAACAATGACATACCTATTAAAATCACAGATGAGAGTAAAAGCACAGATTAATAAAAAGGTAAAAGTAATTAATTGAGGAGGAGCGATAGAATCAGAGGTCAGTGTATGTTATGATCTTATGATGAAACTGATGATGAATATTTACCAGTGTGCTCAATCATTGATTTGTAAAGTACCTAGTTCATTTGAAAAGATAAAAACTAGAGAAGATAGAATTCATTGGGATAGCGCAATAAAATATGAATTAAACTCCCCTTAAGGAAAATAATACTTGGTCAATACAATACCAATTGTAAATGGATTTTCACTATCAAACATAACGAATATGAAAAACCTTTAAGATATAAAGCTCGACTTGTAGCTAGAGGTTTCAGTCAAGAATATCTCGTAGACTACAATGAAACATTTGCGCCTGTAGCTAGGATTGCTAGTTTTAGATTGATAATTACTTTTTGCAAATCAAAATAACTTACTGGTCATCATTTAGATGTTAAAACTGCCTTTTTAAATGGTAAGTTAAAAAAAAAAAAAAAAACATGGAAATTCCTGAAGGGTAATTTATACAGGCAACAAAGTATGCAAGCAGGCTGCAAGATGTTGGTTTGAAGTCTTTGAGCAATCCCTAAAAGAGAAAGGTTTCAAAATTCGGATGTTGATAAGTGTATACATGTATTAGATAAAGGAGAAATTCATAAAAACATTTACATAGTACTATACGTCGATGATTTAGTCGTTGCGTGTGCGATGTCCAAACAATGAATAATTTTAAAATGTATTTAATGAGCAAATTTAAAATGACTCATATGAATGAGATAAAATTATTTCTAGGTAGGTATAAGAATAACTAGAAAAAAATGGTACACTAACATTAGATCAAAGTTCGTATATAAAACCAATACTGTGTAAATATAATATGCAGGACTGCAATCCAGCAAGTACTCCTCTAGAAAGTAAACCTAATTATGAGGCTCTGAATTCAGACGTTAAATATGATGCGCCCTGTAAAAACCTTATAGGCTGTTTGATGTATTTTATGCTATGTACTCGGCCAGATCTAAGTGCGAGTGTCAATATATTGAGCAGATACACAAATAAGAATAATAAGGAGTTGTGGCAATGTCTGAAAAGAATGCTTATATACCTGAAGGGCACAATTGATTTAAAATTAGTGTATAAAAGAGGTAATTTTGAGAATGTACTGTGTGGGTATGCAGATTCCGATTGAGGTGGAGATAAAAGTGATAGACATAGTACAACAGGATATATATTTTAGTCTTTCCATAATTGTACAATAAAATGGTGTACAGAAAGTGTACAGAATGTGTAAGAAACAGTCCTCCGTTGCAGCTTCTTCGACAGAAGCGGAATATATGGCACTGTATGAGGCTGTAAAGGAAGCTTCATGGTTAAAATCACTAATGTTAAGCAATAACATACAAATTGTAACACCCATTACCATTTTTGAAGAAATAACGGCTGTATCAGTGTTGCGAAGAATCCTACAAGCCACAAAAGGTCCAAGCATATAGATATTAAATATTGCCTGACCCGTGACAAAGTAGAGAAAAATGTAATTAAATTAAATTACATACCAACAGGTGCACAACTGGCACATCTGATGACGAAGCCGCAACAATCAGTTTTCAAAAATTAAGAGTGGACATGGGTCTACAATAAATGTTTACAAATATGTACATTAACAAAATCATTGTTTAAAAATGATAATATTAAGTTAAATTATTATGACATGATCTGACTAGGTTTTTCTGGGTTTTCCCTAGTCCTTGCAACGAATGTTGGATCATAACAATATATAATTACTCCCAGCAGTTACTTGGAAGGAAATATGTTCTGTGTAGGTATTGCAATATGTATACCTTAATTATAAAATGATTTCAAAATCATGATCAGTTTTTGAGGGGGCGTGTTGGATTATTCGATTGAGAATCGATTGTACAAAAACTAATCTGGGAAACCGCCACACTTGATGTTTGGTTGGCAACACTGTATTTAAAAAGTTAGTTCATAGCTGTGTTATAAAAGGCGTTGTAACCGCCCAGACCCTCCTTGTTTCTGGTGTGTTCTCAAGCTGATAGGACATAGTCGTATAGCCTTCCAAGTACGTAAATTCCCGCCAATATAAGGAATTGATTTAAACTACTAAACCGTCGTTTCTCTAAATCTTAACTCTGCAAATAGGCTCATACCCAATATGGGCAAAAATGCTTTCGTATGTCCGGTTGTTCTCCTCTACAGGTCGCATTTATGAACCGATTCTCGTGAAATTTTGTAAGCAGGTTGGAAAAATAAATAGAATTTTTTACTCGAGCCAGTTTTTTGTTTTTTTTCAAAATGGCGGAGAAAAAAAATCGCTACAACCCAAACGGCTCAATGGATATTAACAAATGAGGTGTCGTTGGATTCGTAAAGACCATGAGAGTGAAACAGATGAGCGAACGAAGCGAGCGAAGCGTCTCCGTTTCAGGTTTGGGCAAAAATGCTTTTGTATGTCCGGTTGTTCTCCTCTACAGGTCGCATTTATGAACCGATTCTCGTGAAATTTTGTGAGCAGGTTGGAAAAATAAATATAATTTTTTACTCGAGCCAGTTTTTAGACTTTTTTCAAAATGGCGGAGATATGGGGTTTTAAAATGTAAAAAAATCGCTACAACCCAAACGGCTCGATGGATGTTAACAAATGAGGTGTCGTTGGATTTGTAAAGACTATGAGAGTGAAACAGATTATATAATTTTAGTAAAAATTCAATAGGTTGTATAAAAGATCGCGAAATGTAGTTTACAAAGTTATTGGTGCGGCTACTTTCATACTGCATGTACGTAACCAGGTACATTCATAAGTTTGTATGTGTTATTGAAAGAAAATTATTTGGGTTATTTTTTTTATGTGTGTTAGCAGTTCAGCTTTCCCACCGACATACTCGCGAGGTCTACAGCTCACAGAGCCACTAGTGTATGTCTGTTTTACGTACGTGAAATACAACTCGATCAAATTACTTTTGAAGTCACGTAGGAAACCATAATTACACTATTATACCAGTGTGTAAGACGGCATGTGTGTGAAAGTTTAGGGAATTGCATCTTGACTACGGGCACACCTCGGACACTCCATAGAACGCTCGTAAAATAATCACCTATTACTACTACATAACCAAATGACATTTGTACACGTGCAAATGTGTGCGTAAACTCGTTCGTTTGTGAATGTGTGCGTTCAGCGCCTAAACAAAGTGTCTCCGGAGGAGGCTCCCCGGCTCCGGGGTGAGGTGCGGTATCTGAATCCTCGTGGGGAAGGGAGTGACCGTTCTGTACGTAGTACTATTATCTCTTCTGTGCTACGGGGCAGGTTCTGTAAATGCTTCTTAGGTACTTCATGTCTTAGTTTTAACGGTACTTTAACTTTCGCCCCGATCGCAGTTTCAGTTGAGTTGCGGTTAAATTTAGTGAAAATACGGTATTGTAGTTTTGTTGGGATGTCCATCTTAGTGGCTTGAAACAAAGTAACTAATGGCATCCGTTTTGTTGGGCGGTTGTAATGTAACTGCAAATGGGGCAATTCAATAGCTACTACAGGCAGCGCCAAGTTGCTTGGCCTGGGTGCCGCGTGGAGGAGGTAACCTCTCTTTCCCACAGAGGGGGAGAGAGAGATGGATAGAGAGAGAGAGGGGCAGACAGAGAGATATATTACGCTCTTCACACAGGAGATAAATTATGATTGGCTGGTACGAATGCAATAAATTATTATAATTCATATTAAACAGACTGCACAATTGCACATACCCCTGCTGTAAACCTACATGCAAGCTTAAAAAATGTTGTGCCCAAAACGTGGCTACGGCCTACGGCACCGCGCATCTAAAATATAAACCTAAAAGACAGTAGCAATAAATTTTAATAATGAAAAACAATTCACAACTAGGCCTTATAGTTTACACCCACCACTTAAGCGATGAATTTTCGGAGAGTGCAGCGTGGAAATTTCGTAGAACGATCCAGAATGCTGGAACCACTAATGGAAATGCCATCCTAATATTTACTCGTAAGCATAATACAAAGTGTCGCTACGGGCTTAGAATATAAGCCATTTGCATGTTGCATACAAACTGTATGTAATTTGGAATATTATTAGTATTTTAATTTTTGAGAGGGGAATTCCCCTTTTAAAATAGAAATTGTAATAAACATTACATGGCCAACATTAAAATAAGTAAAATATTATAAAAACAAAACCATTATCTTGAATTAACCCACATTCGTGGACTGTTGTTGTAATTTGTAATTACTGTATTATACTTCATAAAACAGACATATGACATATACAGGGTTACTTTTGGACCCCTAGCCAAAAGTTGCTATTATTTAAGGACATTATTCTGAGTAACTTTCACTAAGAAACTGATTTGATCACAACTTTATTTTTCTAGTCCTCTCTCCCATTTTTCCACTGTCGGTAATCCGGCGCGGTCATTCACCAGTTTTCGTCATTTATTCATTTATACTTTATTGCACAAAAAACCCTAAAAACACGTAACATTTACAGAAAGATATGCACAAAGGCGAGCTTGTCTCTAAAAATAGATTTCTTCCAGCAAACCTAGGGATGACAGTAGGAAAAAAACAGATAAAGAGAGGGAAGTCAGTGCACAAATGACTAAAACTAATGACAAGTATGAATAAATATAGATTTCTACTTATAAAACAGTATAATACTAAATAAATACACAATACGCATATACATACACCTACATCGTCCCAAAGATCTAATGCCTCATCCATATCAACCAAACCAAACCAAACTCTCAACCCATACTTGAGGCTTGTAGAGGTTTGGCAAGCATAACATCTCCTTTTAGGAGTTTACATTTTCCTTTTTTCAGCATCAGAGACGTATCCTCTACAGTAGAGCCAGTAATTGAGATTGAGATCTTATTTAATGGGCGGGGAAACATTGCTAATAAAACTTGAAGTTGGCTGTAGTTGGTAGCTTTGGTCTAATTCACGAAGTAAGACGCATTTCTTACTTGATGTCGTAGTAAAACAATTGTCCCATTTCAATCTCTGGCTCTTATCTCTGAGGAATTGTTGATTGAGAATTGAGAAATTCTATTAATGTTCGCTCGCGTTAAAGCACACGCGGGCCAAACTAACAATAGCGAACAATCGATGTGCGAACGAGAGAGTTGCTATTTACTAGATATCGTTCACCGTTGTACCTGTGTTTTAATTTATTGATAACGCAAATGACGCAATGACGCAATGTTTTAGTACAAAATACGAAAGTCTTCACAAAATAAAAGGCCCGTTACCTACGCGTTTACCTACGCGTTAGGGGTTAAAACTTCACGGGCGTGAACTGTCAAAACGGGCCTTTTATTTTGTGAAGATTCAAGACTTCCTTTACTTTATCGGTTAGGACGTACTGAATGAGCCCAAACTCGATGGGGTTACACGTATTTTCCAGAGTTCTGTCTCCAAGCTTCGATCATCGTTCGAGCTCCATTATCAGACGGTACTTAGATGATGCCATTTTATCGTATTCTCATCTGGGGCCTGATGCTGCTCTGAGAAACGCACTTATATTGGATCGCTACCGCTTCTAAAACACCCAAAATGGCGTCATTTGGTATGCTCCTAAAGAATCGCAAATAGATCGTAAATAGATTGCAAGCAAGCGTACATACATACTTGAGTGTTTTAGAAGCGGTAGCGATCCAATATAAGTGCGTTTCTTAGAGCAGCATCGGGCCCCTGATCTACTACGATATATACGTCCCAAATTCCGTTGTGTCGACCGATGTATTTAGGTAATTTTCCATAAAATATTCAAAAAAATATTAACAGAATTGGACATCTTTAGACTGTATAACTTTTCCTATTTATGCCTAACAAGATTTCCTTTGCGTAAACTTGGTCAAGAATTCTAGCATGACTTTCATTTATTATGAGTGCAAAGATGAAGTATTTTTTTGCTATTCCATCTTATATATTTTATTACTTTAACAAAAGTATGTCCAAATCGAGCTCCTTATTGTACAAATCCAATAAATGATTAAATAAAATGATTATGTACTAAATCTAAATAGACATCCATATACAATACATAGACAGACAGAGACAAACGTTTATAAAAGTTAATGTCTTGTTATGTTATAGGTACATGGTCAACAACAACAATAATATGATTAATTTTGTGCATAAATAATAATAATAATAGTTTATTTAGTAATAAGTGTACAGTTTCTTGTTATAACAGTTTATTTAGTAATAAGTGTACAGTTTCTTGTTATAATAGTTTATTTAGTAATAGGTGTACAGTTTCTTGTTATAATAGTTTATTTAGTAATAAGTGTACAGTTTCTTGTTATAATAGTTTATTTAGTAATAAGTGTACAGTTTCTTGTTATAATAGTTTATTTAGTAATAAGTGTACAGTTTCTTGTTATAATAGATTCTTATAATAACAAATGGTGAGTCTCTACTTCTATCAGTAACTATCAATACCACCTCAATTTTCTCTATCAGTGGTCTTCAATCCGCAAATGACTTCGGAAGTCCAAGTGGGGTCGATTCTAAAGGAATCCATTTCCCAGCCTTGTCGTCTACCCCACTCGGCTGTGGGGACGATTAACGTGAAGATTCCATCATTCACACCCAACTATTTGAAGAGGTATGAAGACGAGCAGATTGGGTTGATTAGAATTGTCCATTAATTCTATTGAAATGGTGTGCAGAATTTGTTATGTACTGTCTATGCATACTGCAATTTCACTAACGAGTGTATAGAGAATATCTCACATTATACAAGATGTCTACAGAGAGATAAATCAGTGGCATGATTCTCGCGCCTTCGATAAACGGATATCGAGACTATATTGACAGATTCCCATACAAAATCACTCCATATAGGTGTAGATAACGTATATCGAATGCGCGAGAATCATGCCACAGTACACTTACTTTGTGCTGTGTTTTGGCACAACAAAAAAAAACAATCAAGATTGAATTTCATATTATGTTGCCCGTGTAGATGGAATTGAAACCTCAACCTTATTGTAACATACTGACCTTCTACAGTTACAACTCTCAAATAAGATTTCTTCCTCTATGACGTAATCAACTCGCCAGGAAAGCCTAATGTGGTTCCCCGCAATGTTTGAACAAAGTTCATTTTGTTTCAAGTACCCGCCAAAGTTGAAGAGTGATGAAGAAACGAATTCAAAATGGCGGAACTTTGCCAATCTCGCTGGTTACTAAGGAAGTCGAGTGTGTTGCGAATACCCATAGCTTAGCTAAAATGGTATGACCACCATCCACCTACCGTCTAACACTATCACAGTCATGTGACGTCATTATCCAGTTGTCACTTGCAACAATTAACTTCACCCGCGTCACAGATTAATGAAGAGTTCCCTCGTCACATGAGGAAGTCATGTTTTTTTGGTTATCTAGACGGATACAGTATTCTCCAACAAACAAGTCCGATGACCTTGAAAGATATTGGATAATTTTGACATAAAATAACTCAAAAGTTATGTATAAAGCAAAGCCCTTTTATAATTATGAAACGTAGAATTTTGATAAAGTTCCTTGGTTTTATCGAAAATGAAACATCTTTCAAGGTCATCGGACTCATTTGTTGGGTAATACTGTATCTACATGCATAACTCATCGCGTTACGCCTTTTCCCATACGGGATGACAGAGGCACAACTGAGCTCACTACCAAGAGACGCACTTGGATTATTTATTACGCACCTATGCACGTGGGAAAAGGCTCAGATACATGTTCCCCCACCATGAGACACTGCAAATGTGTACAATCAAGTTTCGGGACACAGTGTAAAGTTGCAGCAGTGTGCGCACACGACATGTTGGGAGGCAGTCTGTCCCCTAGTGTATCTGACACCAGTTTGCACTAAAAATAAGAATCGCCTAAGTTCTTTCTTAACTTGTTTAAGCTGCTCCTAGCAAAGAAAATATTTACACTAACCTTAAGCCATCCTAAGCTATACATTTTAATCTATGGTTAGACTGTTCTTAGCCTAAGGTGTATCTTAGCTAGGACAAGACTATCTTACGTTAAGTAAAATGGGTGTGATTGTTAAAATTTAGCGCCTTCTACTTCCAACTTGCTGATACTTCAGCATGAAAAGATGACCCATTACTAATTAACACAGAATCGCTTTGACCTTCCATAAGGTTTACTTAAGAAGACAAAGATAAAGATAAAGATAAAGACTTTTATTTGCGATAGATATGGTTATACAAAGGTGGTATAATATAGTTTCTGTCAGATACACACATCCAGCTAATTAAATTATAGCATGCAAAAACAATTATGACAGAGTCACTTAATTTTAAATAGAAGGTAACAAATTAGTCAAAATTTACAATTGACACAATTTTTAACATTATGTTCTAGGAATTCCTTAATCGAGTAGAAAATATGTTGCATTAACCAAAATCTTATAACTTTTTTAAATTTCTGTTTGTTACTTATAATTTGGAGGTGACTTGGTAATTTGTTCCAAATTGCTGTGCACATAGCGTAGCAGTTTTTCTTAAATCTTGTACTTTTTGGGATCACATCAAGGGTTAGTTTGTTAGGTTTTCTTAGACTCCTAGACGATAGGTTTTTTGCTTCTGTAAACAATTTTCTATTTTGCATCACGAATGTAGTTACTTCTAGAATATAAAGGCAAGGTAGAGGCAATATATTTAGAGCTTTAAATAATTGTTTACATGATACGTCTGGGGCAACTCCTACGATTGCTCTAATACATTTCTTTTGAGCCACAAATGTCTTGTTTACGTCTGTGCTGATTCCCCAAACAAGCAACCCGTATCTCAATACTGACTCTACGTATGCATAGTATGCTGCTATTGCTGTGTCTCTGCTAGCCACTCTAGTCAGTTTACCAAGAGCATACGAAAACCTATTTAATTTATTGCAAACGCGGTCTATTTGAAATTTCCAATGTAATTTATTATCAATGTCAATACCCAAAAATCTAACGCATTCAGCACTTTTAACGATTATATTATTATATGATACATTAAGATTATTTATATTATTGAAATTGATATAACAGGTTTTATTAATATTAATATTCAAATTATTATAATTTAGCCAATTAATAGTATTTAATATTACGTCATTTAATTCCTTTTCATGTATTGATAATGAATTTTGTTTTTGGTGTTGTTATAATTACTGTTATGTCATCAGCGAATAATATATTTCTATACTTAGTAATTTCAGTAATATCGTTAATGTAGAGCAGAAATAGCAGCGGTCCGAGTACACTACCTTGAGGCACGCCGAATTGATTAAGTTTAGGTTCGGATTTGTAAGTTTTTAAATTCCTTGCGGCATCAACTCCAGTAATCTCTACAGTTTGAGACCTATTTTTTAGGTAGGTTTGAACCCAGTTATATGCTGGTCCTCTTACACCGTATGTATAAAGTTTTGTCATAAGCAGCTTGTGGGACACGAAATCGAATGCCTTTGACATGTCAAAGAATAGTATTGTCACATAGTTATCATCGTTTAGTCTGTGAAGTATTTCGTTAACCAAATTAAATGTTGCTAGAGTTGTAGATTTTTCTCTTTGAAATCCGTATTGATTTTCGGTTATAATATTATACTTTGCCAAAAAAGATGAAAGTTTATTATGCATTACTTTTTCAAAGAGTTTCGAAAATATTGGTAGTAGGGTAACAGGTCTATAATTTTCTATAAGATTCTTATCACCTTTTTTGAATAAAGGTTTGACAATGCTTATCTTTAATCTCTCTGGAAAAATACCACTTTGTATGGACAAATTAATCAAGTAAGCTAACACTTCACTAATCTCTTTCTTGCAGGCTTTGATTATTTTTGTACATATTTTATCATACCCTTCTGCGTTTGTATTGTTAAGGGTCATTATATATTTTTCAAGGCAGGCCGCCCCATTCTTATCATGATGTTACCTACAATTCTTTTCCTAAGATTTTCCTCAAATCGTCGAAACGAATCTAGGAGGGATCCTAATGTTCTATTGAGTTTTCTTTTTCAATCTCGGTTTATTCGCTCCTAGGGACACTTTCCGTGAATGACAACGGCCTTAACGGGTCAAATGGACGTAGTTTGGACTGATTTTGGCATCGAGACGGGTTGTTTAGGTTGTGAGTGTTTAGATTTTTAACGTAGCCGTTACAGGCACGTACGCACGTATAGTCTAAACAAAGTTTATCGAACGCTCAAAATTATCCGTCTCTGGCAAACGATTAGATTTTGCATTTTTTATAGATATATAGATAGGGCTTAGTTGGAAATTGGATAAAAATCCTATACAACAAAATCTAAACAAAAATATAAGAGCAGAATAATAAAATATCGTACAGCCTCTTCTATCAATGCGAGATTAGTCCAACTCCCAGGCTATTTCTATTTAATCTGGACAGCAACGGGACATCGGATAATCCTTTAGTAATTCGGTGAGGAATCACCCTACTGGGATGTTCGGATGACGTACTTACTTCTCGTATTCGGCTTAGGTTGTACTGCACTTGGCCGCGACGACGTTAACTTTTTTATAATCTTCAAGGGTTTTTCCATGTGGAGTAACAGAATAACATTCATTTCCATGATGCTGTGCCTTTTTTCGTTTATCAGAGACACGCGTCTTGTCTAGACGATCTAATGATCCCATATATTCATATTTATTTATTTATTTTATTTATTTATTTTATTATTAAATTAAAATTGAACAACGTTACAGAACTAATCCAAGACGTTGTACAAAGTTCCAACAAAAATATTAATATAAAATACATTATATTAAACACAGATTCAGATTATTATTATTATCCAGTCAAAAATATTAATATACAGTATACAATACATTAAATTAAACCATTTCAAATTATTATTCATTAATCAATTTAACATTATGTCCATGATAATTCGAGAAAATAATTACGAGACAACACTATCATGCATTCTTCTCGAAGAACATTCCACATTCTCGCACAATATCCCTCCATGCATCACCAAACAGGTCGTTCAGTGGTGCAGCAGTCAACAACGCGTTGAGGGTGTCTGCCGGCGCGCCACCGTGCGGTGCGTGCCGCCCGCTAGCAGCTGGTGCCTGCGTGCGCGTATGTAGTTGTCAGGCACGTATATCGCACATACTGCACTGATAAGCGCTGCGCAATAACTGTCGCCTCGCAACAATCGACACACAGTCAGAAGCTGTACGGTGTTACGTCTCATCTCTAGAGAGTTATATCCGAGCATACCTAGTATAAAAGCGGATGGATACTCGAGTGAATGACTCCGTGCGAGTGTAATACGTCGCGTCAATAGGCCGTGGAGAACGCGTGAAGTACATTATACAGCACTTTTCAGAATTGAATAGGAGTTTATTAGTCACACTCCATCTGTGAACCGCGTCTAAATCTTCCTGTAGAAGCTTACAATCATCCTCTGACTTCACGGGAAGAACCAGTTTCAAATCGTCCGCGTACAATAGGCATTTGGCGTGTTTTAGCTCAGATTCCAGGTCATTTATCATAATGATAAATAACAACGGACCAAGAATAGAGCCTTGGCTAACACCTGACCGTGTATGGTACGGCTGGGACTCAAAACATCCATGTCGCCAGAAGAGAATCCAGAAGAGAACAGACAGCCGTGGGGCAAATCCGATGGCACAAAACTTCTTCATTAGGACATCGCTATCAACTCTATCGAACGCCTTCCGGAAGTCCATATGGATGGATAGAGATAAGGGTAGTATGCAAATTTCCTCCTGCATTCCTGCATATGACAAAATGTTTGATTTGACGCGCAACGCCCCGCCTCTCCCCTAACGAGACTTTAGGTCGGGCTGATAAGCAGCGAAACCCGGTGTGAAAAAAATAAAATATATACTTTTTATAATAGATAGAGGCTTTCTCATGACGTCAGGATCGTGACAATTTTGGCACAATGCATATTTCACAGCAAAAGGCGCTGTAATATCATCGTTTGGCAAATGTGCCAACTAAAGCTGCGGCCAAATTGTTCTTCTGTCGGTTCCTCAGTACCTCCGTTTCATATCAGAGCATCTCGCAATCCGAAAACTCTAGACGCAAAGTATAATGTCCCATACCTCCGCGACGCGTCATGTGGTTACAGATCGCCTTTGAACGGGGCGAAACAAATGAGTCGCGTATCTCGGTCGGGGTGTACCTGTACCACCGTAACAGCTGTCCAAACATCTCCGACGCTGATACGAAAACGGGGTATGGAACGGACAAAAGAACATATTTGGACGCAGCTTTACTCATGCGAGACCAAGCCTAATCCCGGCGTAATGCGTTGACGTACGAGCCCGGCGGGAATCGCGCGACCTTCTTTCGCTGGAATAGTTTAAACAATGCACAAATGGGGGACTGTGGTTCTGTTCGCTATAATTAAGTACTCTGAAAAACAGAGCGAATGAATTATGTGCAAGTTTCTTCCGCAAACCTCTTTCAAATTGTCTGCCTTAACAAATGGGACTGACGATTGGGAACTGGAATCGCCATCTCAAACAACATCTATGGCGTTGTCGTCCGAGGCTTTGCCTAGCTTTGCAAGAGGTCCGGGTTCGAATCCCTGCTGGAGAGGAATAATAAATATCCTCAGGTTTTGAATGTTTAAATGTTTGTGACAACGTTTGTGGTACCTACGATACAAGGTATCCTAGTGTATAGCCAGCCAACTTGTACACACTTGAATAGAGCCTTGGCTAACACCTGACCGTGTATGGTACGGATAAGACTCAAAACGAATGAATCCAGAAGAGAACCAACAGCCGTGGGGCAAATCCAATGGCACAAAACTTCTTCATTAGGACATCGCTATCAACTCTATCCAACGCCTTCCAGAAGTTCAGATAGGCGACGGCGATAGACGACTCTTAATAATTTACCGTAGTGTAGCAACCATAGTATCCAACGTCCTATTTGTATGATCTACCATTCTAACTTGTACACAGTAGCAAGTTAAATAAATTAAAAACTCATTCATAAAATTCAGAAATAATTTCATTCATTCAACATTCAATTCTATCAGATCCCGGCCGTTTATTCACTCATTCCTTTCACTATGAAATATCTTTATTTAGGTTTGTAAGTTTATAAGATTGAACAAGTAAAGATGAACGCAGTGATTAGTTGAGTCTTCTGTTGACAATAGATCCTTGTTGATTTTTAACAGAGCAACATATTAATCACTGTCACAGGCAGTGTCCGGCGTCACCACAGTACATTAATTGTTATAAATTACACAGAAAATGAAAACATTCGGTATCCGAAAACGTTTGCTAGGCAAAAGTTGGTCTTATTGTTAACGCGTTAGGATTTATATCGGGTTTAGGGGTATTGATGTGGAAAATTGCGATATTTGTGGGGTAACCAGAAGTTGTGGTTTTTGCTGATATTCCGGATTTTGAATTCGATGATAGTTATTTATTTTAAGATTTCTATGGTATGACTCTTATGCTTTATTTTGGTAAGTGCAGCAGATGAATAAAATATGTCACATGCTAGAGCTTCGTCAATAACTTCAACAAAAATATAAATGTAGAACAACTAAACAATTTATCATAGTACAACAAAGATTCATCATCATTTTTATAACATTAAAAAGAACATGCGTCACGTCGTGTGTTTAGAAATCAAACAGTTAATTGTTAGCACTAAAGCCAGTCAATTATTTTTATTACAAATTAATTGTATTAAAAATAAATAAATAGATAAATAAATTACTGTAGAACATGTATTTGTGCTAAAAGTTAAAAATAAATAACGAATTATTATTTCTAGATCTGGCATCCCAACTGGGGGCAAAGCGATATTTTTTCTGGTGCAAAAGGAAACGGAAACTCCGTAATGGAGGTTCAGCAGATGCTGATAAAGTAATGATGGGCTCCAAATGCAAATCTCGCTTTATGTTTGACTGTGCTCATAATGTTACAAAAAGAAATCGAATCTCGAATCTGGTTGTAACAGAATGGCTGAGAAAATGTAAGGGTATTGTACAGTCGAGTTCATTAATATATGAGCAAAGCCAAGGCTTCAAATATAAATGTACAAGGAAGGGTATATAAAAGCTGAGCAGATTCATCAATAAATTATATTTTATTTATGTGAATCTGCTCAGATATTTATGTACCATATTTGAAGCCTTGGTTTTACTCAAATTTATACTAGTGGCTCTGTGAGCTGTAGACCTCGCGAGTATGTCGGTGGGAAAGCTGAACTGCTAAAACACATAAAAAAATAACCCAAATAATTTTCTTTCAATAACACATACAAACTTATGAATGTACCTGGTTACGTACATGCAGTATGAAAGAAGCCGCACCAATAACTTTGTAAACTACATTTCGCGATCTTTTATACAACCTATTGACTTTTTACTAAAATTATATAATCTGTTTCACTCTCATAGTCTTTACAAATCCAACGACACCTCATTTTTTAATATCCATCGAGCCGTTTGGGTTGTAGCGATTTTTTTACATTTTAAAACCCCATATCTCCGCCATTTTGAAAAAAATCAAAAAACTGGCTCGAGTAAAAAATTCTATTTATTTTTTCAACCTGCTCACAAAATTTCACGAGAATCGGTTCATAAATGCGACCTGTAGAGGAGAACAACCGGACATACAAAAGCATTTTTGCCCAAACCTGAAACGGAGACGCTTCGCTCGCTTCGCTCGCTCATCTGTTTCACTCTCATGGTCTTTACGAATCCAACGACACCTCATTTGTTAATATCCATCGAGCCGTTTGGGTTGTAGCGATTTTATCTCCGCCATTTTGAAAAAAATCAAAAAACTGGCTCGAGTAAAAAATTCTATTTATTTTTCCAACCTGCTCACAAAATTTCACGAGAATCGGTTCATAAATGCGACCTGTAGAGGAGAACAACCGGACATACGAAAGCATTTTTGCCCAAACCTGAAACGGAGACGCTTCGCTCGCTTCGCTCGCTCGGTCAATTAATGAACTCGACTGTACTTTAACGTTTTCTGATCAATCGGTTGCACATAACATTTATAATAAAGCCCATAGAGCCCATTAATGTCCCTACTCGGATACAAGTAAAACTGAGCCATACTCCACCACTCTGGCTCAGTGCGGGTTGATGGGGGGTGTTGGCTAGTGGCCAATCCGACTGTCAGAAGATATCAAGCTGCCATAAAGGCCTTTGACACTACCTTACGACTATTAGCACCATGTATCGTCATCGTGTAGTGATAGTATGTGTTGCAATAACACATAGCGTCACGCGTTTTTCCCATACGAGGTGGCAGAGGCACAACTGTGCCCACTTTTAGCCTGTTATTCAATACTCCATTTTGCGTAACAGGGGGCTAGCCCATAGCCGCAGCTATGGAGTAATGAAGGTATTGCGTAAGTGTTTAATTATACAAAAGTCTACGATAACATCAACATTTTCAGCACTACCTATATTTCGGAATTCCCTTCGCATTGCTACGAGATCGTTACGCAGGAGTAGCGCATTGCTACGCCGTAGCGCTGGCTACGCTGTGCTGCTACGCGGCACGTTCGCTTGGTGACGTAATAAAACGACTAGCTGTAGTAGCCTAACCCCCGGTTTCCGAGAGACTGATCAAAGATTACATACGATTAACTAATCGACGGGCAAAACGTGACTGGCTCTTAGCGGCATGGGATTGGCTGAAATTAGTAAATTGCTCTGTTAGCTATTTGTAACCTTTGATTAGATCAGGAAACCGAGGGTAAAACTAGCATATTTAAGAAAATACATAATACATCATAGATGTTCCGTATGAATGAAGTGAAATAATATATATGGGGTGGCCAAAGCACATTTGCGCTCGCCAGTTAAACAACGCTAAACACTAAAAGGTCGTTAAAGGTCCCGCATTGACAGCCACTATTTCCTCATTCAACCTAAGCCGAACTAATTACTTACAAGGAAGGCTTTAGGCATCCTACATAACATAATAAATTAGGTAGGTAAGGTCGGCAACACAGCTGTCACACGGGTCGTTAATGTGGATATTAATGGATCTTTTCTTTTTTACTGACACGGTTTACCTGCGTTGCACGACAAATGGAAGGAAAACAGGAGAAAGTATGGGTACTTATTATAAAAAAAAAACCTTAACAGAATGGTGATTAACTTGGTCAAGTGTTATGTAGGATTTATATTTCGCTTACCGTTCATTGGGCCGGATGAATGATGATAAGCTTTTACTTTTAAGATTTTAAGGGAAATTATTTAGAGAAGTGACCATCAAAACAGAGCATTTTCTCTTTTTCTTTCCATGAAATTGCTTTTTCTAATTTTTCGGCCCTAAATCCCTGAGTTGGACGAAACGATTTTGAAATTTAAGTTGAAACATAATTAATTTATTGGCCGGAATCTCATAGGATTGTCATTTGTTTCTAATTAATTCCTTCAAATTTAAAATTTGTTTCGTGTAACTCAGGGTTAGTCTAATAAATTAGTCAGTTATTCAATAGTCTCTAGTCTACATAGGAAGTATTCAATATTATCAACGTTTGTCTCTTACATAATAAGTGTTTGAGATATATTCGGCGAAAGAAGTCAGTGGCACAAATCTGATGGTGAAATATCAAAAGCGACGGACTAGGAGATGCACAGAGTGGATTTTTTTTATCATTGTAAAGGCATGGCAACTTTTTTGAGAATGGGTAAGGTGCTTTAAAACATGTAACTCGCTTCAGCCCAATGACTTGTCATCAGATGATGCCAACACTTGTCTCGGCTCAACGATGACGATTTATAAAATAGCATTTTCCAGCAGCTTTGCCGGCGCAAAGTCGTGCAAAGATGGCCAACCCGTACAAACTTTCATTCCAACGCTTTGTTCAAAAACGAGTAACAAGTTGTGTTAGATTGCACCATTTGGCCCTTACACGAACTATTTACAAAAGGATTGTTTCAGTTTCCTAACAAAGTCCGATATACGTTTGTTAAATCCGTATTGCAAATATCGGAATACCCTTTTTCGATACGTTAAAAGCGCACAAATAGGGCCCTGGTTGCAGCCGAGAGTCCAATCGGATCATCCTCCAGTTCCTTATTTGAAATCTGTGTTCTCCCGGTGCATTCGAACTTTGTGAAATTCAACAAACTTACTTTTTCACGGTGACGATCCACTTTGACCCCTTTCGTATTCAGAATAGGGAGAAACGGGGTGAATAGAAATTTTGGTTGGCAACACGAATCCGCTTAGAAGGCGTGAGCCGTTCCAATTTTGAAATACTGTCTTTTTTTTGGAATGGAGATTGTTTAAAAAGTTGGCGATTTGGTTTAGATAGCCAGTATTTTCGTTCCAATAAATCGATGTAAGCATGTAAGCCTATTGCATCAATATGCTATAACCACAACTTCGGTAAGCATAAGAACTGGATCTTTTGGTCCGTCATTGGATGAGCTAATAGCCAATTTAAATTATTTTGTGTTGCATTATAATTCTAAAGAAAACATAGCAAAACAAGAGCCTTTGCTTACTGCTGAGGCATTTGAAATATCATACGTAAGTACATGAAGTGTCAAATGAAGTAAAGTATAGGTGACCTATGTGACCCGCTGGTGATCTTCTCTTGAAAGATCGGCACCCACTCGAAAACTATGTTTTCTTTGGAATTATAGTGCAATACAAAATAATTTCATTGAATAAAGTTTTCTAAAAAGTTTCGCGATAAAGTTCCCTATCTACCTATAAAAAAAACAGAACAAGATCTGGGTTTTTTGTAGACGTTAGACGAGCTAGTAGACAAACAGACGGATAAACGCTATCTCAAGAGAAAAAGAGAAAAATCGGGCCTTAGTCTGGAGAATCTCTCTTCGCCCATATAATAATTACATCATTAACACCTGTCTGGTATAAAAATCCTTTGATTCACCTCCCTAGCGTTATCTTAATTAAAGCATCCGCCGCGCAGGGTGGTAATGAATACCGTTGCTAGGGTCGTAGTAGGAATGGCGGAAAACTATTATTTTGATTGTGAACAATATTAATTTGCGTCGCTGTTTCTGGAATATCAACCTACATCATGCAATCATCCGACTTTTCAGAAAAATGGATTTTGAGACGTATTTTACGAGGACTTCTTAGATGGAGATCCTGAACAGTTATACGTTTTAAAATAGAAAGTGAAAATACGTATTTATATTATCTTTGCGTTCACTGAATACTGCTTCTTCCCATCTCTATCACCGTTACTTTACCCAAGAGTGGACAAGAAAACACTGAAGGAGCTATATCAAAAAATAACACCCAATAAAATCAACGGAAAACATAACTTTAAAAAAGTACCTAAGCAATTAGGTACTAAGCACCATACTGAATGTCTTTTCCTATAGTAGCAATAAAATATTATATATTTAGTTATACTACCCGTGATGTTAAAACCGTTAGTAACCATTACGAAAAAAGAAAAAAATATCTTTTACGTACACAGCCGTACAATACGTGGCCCTTTTAGTGTTCCGTACCTAAAGGGTAAAACGGGACCCTATTACTAAGACTCCGCTGTCCGTCCGTCTGTCTGTCTGTCCGTCTGTTACCAGGCTGTATCTCATGAACCGTTATAGTTAGACAGTTGAAATTTTCACAGATGATGTATTTCTCATACTAAATAACAGAATAAAATAATTTTGGGGGCTCTCATACAACAGACATGATTTTTTTGCCATTTTTATAAATAATCGTATGGAACCCTTCGTGCGCGAGTCCGACTCGCACTAGGCCAGTTTTTCATGTTGTTTTTGTGTTTTAATATTTTGTAATAGTAGGTAACTATTTTACTGGTTCGCCGACACATCTTATATAACAAAAATTTGCCATTGTTTGATCGTTCGAGCGGTGTGCTTCTGCGAGAGAAGGGGTTAATGCAATCCAATCCGCAATCATATTTACGGCGATGGGCAAGCACCCTGACACGCAAAATGAAGTATTCAATACTCTATTTTGCGTTACAGGTAGCTAAATGTGGGCTCGATCGCTCATTTGCAATCTTACAAGAAAAAGCGTGATGCTATGTTGGTTTTCAAAGTATTATATTTAAATGCCTTTAAATAAATCTACGAACTCCTAAAAAATCGTCCGTTCAGTCGTAAAAATCCGAAATCGTGTTACGAAGTCACGGCGTACCCGCTCGTCTCATATGTTTTCCTATGCGCACTCGCGTGGAAAATTCAAGTGACCCTTTTTGGGGACAGAAAGGCTATTTACACATAGGCTTTTTAAATTTCGTCCCTTGTATGGAAAATGGAATTAGTGGGACGACGAAACAGATCCTGGGATCTAGTTAAATGTTGCTTACGACGACTGGATGTGGATTTAATTTAATTTGCTACTCGGGTTGTAATAACCTTCCATATACTACATACGCAGAAAATAAATATATTTCAACTCACTTATTTTTAAATATTATTTGATTTTGTGTAATCAAACAAACAGTTTGCAAACTGGCACTAAGAGATTTCTATTAAAAATGCATACTTAATTCCATAGCTGTATTAAAACAATCATTACAATCCTTCGATCATATATACCCTAGTTATATACCTATGATCGAAGTTACAATCACTAAAAATATCGAATGATTTCATATTCCTGTGAATATTACAGTTCCAATTACTAGAAGTAAAAGTTTTTTATTAATTCGGCGCGAATGCAAACCGATGCTCAATAAATGGAAATGGCTGTTCAATGCTCACAAAAGGAACAACATTTTGCTTTTATTACGAAATGCATTGGAATATTCTTTGCGGCCAGTAGCATTTTTACGAGACGGATAGGTCTTTCATACACACATTTATTTCCACTTGAGCGATTTGAATAAAAATAGAAAGCGATTCAGCCAGGCTCGAACTTTCCACATGGGACTTGCTGCGGTTTTTGCAGTCTTTTGAATTTCGAACATTTTTAACATTTTGTCTCTTGTGTTCACTGCATTCGCCGTAGATTTACGTATCGAATGGGACGATACGCGACAAAAGGCATATTTCGGGGTGTTTCAATTATTTATTCATTGCCGTTGAGTTTCTAACAAGCTAGCTGGGATCCTTCCTACTATCTCGCTTTCAATATTAATATTACAGCGTCTTTCAGTCGTTTATACAGTTGCTTAACCTTCTTTCATGTTAATGGGTTCCTTAGTGCTGTTATCCCGTTCTCTAAATTGATGAATATTAAAAAGATATCCTACCCCTTTTTCTTAGCCCTTTTATTCAATTTGTATGTCAGATGTCGATGTAATATTACGCCTGTCTGACCTAAGATTGGATGGATTTGGAGCGTAACGTAATCAGAAGTTCTGTGAACCATTAAATAAACCGAGGATTTTATTCCTATCTTTCTCAAATTAGGCCATCCTATAAAAGATAATACTAAGAATATGATAAATCATACATCGAAAACATTATTTTATGATTTCCTTTTTACCTGCAATATTCCTAAAAAAATATGGACTTTTGATTTATCTGCCTAAACCTCAACTAGCTCCTCAAGAAATCAGAAACCAGTATTAACCAGCGTGCTGGGATAGCGCGCTATCCCAGAAATCACTCATGAAACTAGGCCTCTGCCATTCCGTATGGAAAAAATGTGACGTTCAAGACTTTTAAATGTGAAGACCTAAATGAGGAATGCCATCTAAGGCCCCAAAGACGTGGCCTTTCCCACTCATGCAGTAAAGGAGTGAGTATAAAATAGTTATTGATTTAATTTAATATGAGGATCTCATCAAATGTTGATGCGAATGCAAATAGAACCTTTGCGCACCCTTCATGGTGCGTAAGTCAACAGAAACTCATTCGAAAGCTAGTGCAGGAAATTGACCGTAACAAGAAGGGGCGGAAAAGAATTTTCCCTTCGAAAGCTCGGGTTAATATTTTTATTTGGCTGCGCTGGCGAGAAAATAAAACAGTGATTTTGCCTAGCTCCGAGAGAGAGAGAGAACGCAAGTTAGTACTACACTCGACTCGTATTCTTATTTGACAACACCCTACAATTTAATTAGAGCTTAGGAACAGCATAGCCTTGCACATGATTCTTAAAAATAAAAAATACAAAAGACGGTAAACGTGTTTTGTTACTGACAACGATTATATATTTTTGGCATAAGATATGCCTAAAGTACTCAGGCCAAACTTTAGTCTGTCCTAAGCTAAAGTGGTATATCCTGAATCCTGTCATGTTTTGGATGTATGAGTTTGACCTGGAGTAAATTAGTTTGGCCTGAAATCGGGTTTGGCCAGTGGCATATCATTTATGAACTCAGGAAGAGTTCTACATTAATGTAACTTCTGTACCAACATTATTTTCCTATATTTCTAGCGTCTTTGCGAGGCCCAATTCAATTGTTTAAAAACATAATATAACAATGATCACATCTATACATTATATTCAAAACATGGTGCGATACGGAAGATGGGCGCCTAGTAAAATTTTGCTATACACCCGCGTTTGCCAGCCAATACATATATTCCATTTTCAGAGTTCCGTACCAGACAAGTGCTAAATGGGACTCTATTACTAACTCTCCGCTGCCGTCCGTCAGCGGCCTGTATCTCATAAACCACAATAGGTAGGAATTGAAATTTTCACAGAATGTGTATTTCTACTGTAGTCATACTTAACATGTATAATAATGGGGTTCCCATACAACAGACGTATTGTTACGTATCTTTGTTTGTATCATGGTACGGAACCGGAGTCTGACTCGCACTTGCTTTTTTACCACGACCCCAAATAATCCTATTACTCCGCGAAGATGCAACCCGAATCAATAATTCAGGCCCTTTCAGGATGTTGTAGGAGCGATCGCGAAAACGACGGAATGTAAAGGACTGAAAACTGTTTCATTATTCATAAAGCTTTAGCGGCTTTAGTCGCAACCTTAACTGGACAAACAGTTGATAGTTACGACACGAACAAGACACGAGACAGAAACACAGGGCACGTAACTGAACACTAAAGAATTACATTAAATTAAATTATTTATTTTTCCGTGTTACAAAAACAACTTAAATAACTTAAAATGTAAAAGCCCTTGGAAAGTAACACTAGGTGAGTAATACGCAGTAGGTGCCCTGGATACTACACTAGGAAACCTACCCTCCATACTTACTTTGGTGGACTGAATTGTAATTATAATAAAAAATGCCAACTATTGTAATACTTGGAGAAAGGTTCGTACGACGGTTTCACTGGATTAAAAGCTAGGTCATGATCTGGTTACCGTAGGGAGGCATGACAAGAGTAAACTAGATAGGAACTATGGATGGATATAGCTAGGTGGGATTTAATTTAAGTAGATAATAATAATAGAGATACTATTTTATTGGTAGATATTCGAAAGGTATATATAGGTAGATACAAGACATACATGTAAGTCTTCTCGTTCTGTGTCTTCTTGTGTCCAAAAACTATGCGTATGCGGCCTGGTACAAGAGATGGGCGCACATAAATAATCTATACTGAAAATCCATCTTGGTTATTTTAGACGTATTTTGGACCCCCATAAATGTCAAACTACTGGACCAATTTTAGTATTTATTTTTGTCATCGACGCGAAATGTTGTCTTCTTTGATTTAATCATTCGTGTTCTATTATGGATATGGACCGTTTTCGAATGAAACGTGAAAAACGGAAAAAAAAAGTTTATGAATTGACCCTCGCGGGTCTCTCAGGTCGAACCCGACTTTCCTGATTTTCGAAATATGAATCTAGGCACACGTACTAGCTGTGGTAAAAAAATCCGGCTGCTTTCACAAAGTGCACAAACCACCCATGCGGATCTCCCAGTTTTGCCAATTGTGCCAAGTTGCCAGACACAGTAGCCTAACTCGCATCAACCTCACTCTCTTGTATCGATAAAAGTGCCTCGACTTCCCTTTGCATGTTTGTGTATGTATGTGTGTGTGTTGTAGTATACACCATGACCTAGATTCTTCTAACAAAAGACGATTCAGTGAGAGTCACGACAAGACTATGGCGGTTTACTTTAGGCATACATATAGATAACTGCATGTTTCCATCCTTATTCCCTTTCCCTTTAATGCATAACGTATTCGTTTCATTACAATTTACCATATGTGCCGTCAAAAATATAAAACAAACGGCCAAGTGCGAGTCGGACTCGTGCACGAAGGGTTCCGTACATCTATAAAAAACGGCAAAAAAAATCACGTTAGTTGTATGGGAGCCCGCTTTAATATTAAATTTATTTGGTTTTTTAGTATTTGTTGTTATAGCGGCAACAGAGATTCATGAGATACAGCCTGGTGACAGACAGACGGACAGCGAAGGCTTAGTAATAGGGTCCCGTTTGGCACCCTTCGGGTACGGAACCCTAAAAAGTACAAAAAGAGGGAAGAGGACCATTTGTTTGTTTCCTCTGAGCCGTCATTTTACTATTGGAATCCGGGCCCAGCAATCTCCCCACCCTATAAGAGCTGAAAATTGTTATCAAAATATTCAATGCTATTTACCCACCCGAATTTCAGGGATGCTTTCAACTTTATCAGTAACAGAATCAGCTTGATATCGAATTTGCCTTGTGGGGTTGATGTGTGTAGATATCGGAGGCAGATATCGTGACATCATCATGAATACATCAAATGTATGGTTCTATATGCGATTACATATATAGCGGCATTTTATTTAAAGTCACGTGTTTTGGCGTAATAATACTTCATTGTTTAGACGCGATTATCCTACTTGTATATTCATGAGGCAAGGTCATTTTACGATATTTGTCCTCAAGTGGACAACACGAAGGGTTTCAAATATTGATTGAGAGATAAAAGTACAAAAATTAGAATTTCACTCACCCTTTCCTTCCACCCACGTCTTCAGTTATCTGATGATGTGGCTGGCTTTGCCACAACACAACGGCACCGTTCTTTGATAATCTCAGGTTGTGCACACGGCCGTGGCAATAAGCGAGAATGTCCAGGAAGTCCTACACACTCAGAGAGACGAGAGACCAGCAGGAGAGTTGGAAAGCAAGAGTTGCTGATGGAGGCGCGCGTCGATATAATACGAGAACTGACACGATAAAAAGTGAAGGAAAGTGAGGGTACATAATAATTGCAATACCCGATTCAAGTCAAATATGAATTCGAAATACAAAAAAGGTGTTATGATTTGACAAAGATGAGTTACGGAAAGATAATAGTCGTTGCTACACCTTGGCAAGAAATGCTAGACATTAACTACTGCGTGTTTTCTTTAATGACATATTTGGTTTGTCAATCAAAACACGCAGTGGTGCAATCATACGTTGACATCATTTTTTGTCTAGCATTTCTTACGTGAGTAGTAGTAAGACTGTCTACCAACAGACAAACTGCGAAATGTGGTTTTGTGGGAGTTTTTGTAATTGTAACAATAATCTTAATAATAATAAATAATTTTTGAATTGAATTGAATTGAAGGTGGATAGCCGTTTAAAAACCAGTATATAGTAGATTGTGCAACTATGCCAGCTGCCAGATTGATTCGCACAATGTATAAATTGTAAAGGCTTTGGGAGCTATCTGGCTAGTTATAAACTACTTGGGTAATATACCCTATAGTTAGAACGTTGCTTCAATAAATCATCGCAATTGTGTCAAAATGTCTATAAGCGAAGACATATTGGTGAATTATTCAAATTTCTAACGCATAGGAAATTAGCATGTCAATGAATGTTGCCTTAACAATTAATGGTACTAGGTTCAACTATATAATAGTAACAATAATCCTATCATAACATAACATTTACATACAGGAACAAACATAACTCCTGACCCCACACTAGGATACCCTGTGCCGTGGCAACTATAGAAACAGCGACATAGCAAACGCAAAGTTTACACTTCCAGAAACTGGGGTGTTTCTAGGGTTCCGTACCCAAAGGATAAAAAACGGGACCCTTTTACTAAGACTCCGCTGTCCGTCCGTCCGTCTGGAGCCCTGGGATGCTTAGAGCCTGGCCAGGTAAGTCGTTTTACGCGCGAGTACACTCGCGCGTAGACACTCGCGCGTTTCCGAGATGTAAGAAAACGCGCGGCTGCCATCTGGACGGGATATACGTAGCTCCAGTATCCCGGAAACGCGCGAGTGCCTACGCGCGAGTGGAACTCGCGCGTAAAACGCCTTATCTGGCAAGGCTCTACGTATATCCCGTCCAGATGCAGCCGCGCGTTTTCTCATATCTCGGAAACGCGCGAGTGCCTACACGCGAGTGGACTCGCGCGTAAAACGCCTTATCTGGCCAGGCTCTTACTAGTGAACTCATCGAGTTTAGGCTCATTCGATTCGTTGATATGAGACCTTTTAATTTCAGCTGATGATGAGACCTGGTGATAAAACTGGAAGACTGGTTTTATGCGGGGACTTTTTAATGCTTAAGATATATAATTTGGCTAATACGTATTTCGAATTTATTTAGTTTTCTCTTTCTAATTATCTTTTTACCTAACCCTCTTGCGGATAGGGGAGAATAAAATAGGATTATACAAACTGGCCATTTTTGAGTTTTAACGAGACTAACGCAAAGAGTTTAATTTTTATATGTAAAGAAGATTACGAGAATAAATCAACAACATGACAACATTATCAGGGCTCTCGAGGGTCACCGAGGGTCGGGTCAACAACTTTTATCTATGTTAGGGACTTTTAATTAGCTACCACCTCTTTAGAGATGAGATGTGTGTTACACAAAGTTTAATATTGTTTTACGTATTTGACTTTTTAGTCCATATTTTTGTTACTTTATACAATTTCTTTTACAACTACACCAAATTTTGTTTGTAAATAATACAAGTGCCTATAACAAGCATAAAACTGTTTCATCGTAAATAGCAGACAATTTTAAGGGTAGTAAATAAGAAATATAATTAAAAGTAATGCATGCCAAGTAAATTAGTAGGTATACCTACTAGGCTCAGCTACTAGGTGTCCCACGGCATATGGTAAATAAAACAATACAGAAACAAGACTCTTCTCTCTTCTCTTTAGGTAAAAAAAAAAAACAGTTTTAACTGCATTCAAAGATTAAAAACATATCTCCAGTACATATTAACCTATAATCGAACTCAATACTAGGTAAAACGCATCTGCATTTATTTACGCACTGCTATTATCCAGCGCACAACCGAAAACACTTTCATTATCCACGTAAATATACTTAAATAGAACATAATATATACATCCTCAAAATATCATATCCACACGACAAACACAGCTTCGGTCGTACACGAAACAATAAAGAAGATAATTAAATGATACGACACGCTTGGTATTCCGGGAACCATCCTGAAACGTGAAAAGGAAAACCAAATAATAAAAGTAAAAGGTATTACAAATTGTTTCATATTAATAATCTCAGGGCTAATGACAGAATACACATACTTACTTACTGCTAGTCAAATGAGGAGACGCTTGAATGTGCAAGAGATAATTTCGGCTTTGAATTCCTTTGAATTCCGTTGAAACCGTTGTTTAAAATCAGTTAATCGGCAAGAAATGAAATGTTTGTCTTTACAGAAAAAACGGCCCCGTAAAACCCCCCTTGCTAATGGGCCTATTAGACTACGCTGTCGGCAGGGCCCTGTCTGACTCATTGTCTATTTCTAGTCGTTCCATCATAGTCAGACGTCTATACAAATCGTGCCCTGCCGACAGCGTAATGTAATAAGCGCTTTAAACGGTGGCCGTACTAATTCACTGTCGTTACTTCCAGCGTTAGTAAACAAAGAGTGAAGTTATAAATAAATCACAGAAATAAGTAAAACAAGCAAAGAGCTTTGAATCAGGAAAATTATATTTATTACTTTATATCAAATTAGATTATAATTATAAAAGTCACAATCCACAGAACTATTCTGTTGACAATGTTTGAATGGGACATACAGACAGTGCCCTCTATCAAAAAGTTTTGCGTAGTCTTTCCCATTGACCGACCAACAGCACCCCGTCAGATCTAAGTTTGTGGCACTTCATGTAAGTAGTTTAATCGTAGTTTAGTGCTACTTGCTAAATTAATGAAGGCACCAGCAGATGCTCTCTTGCCTCAATTTCGTTAAAACTATCGTCAAAATCTAGATCTATTTGGATAAGTTGTCGGGACAAAGGTTAACCTAAGTATATCAACTTAGTTTTCTCAAAATAATTCATCAACTTTAATGCATCTCAAAAAATTATACTGAATGGCCCGGAAAAACCAATAAAGTTCTTTCTTGTTTGGAAAAGCGCTTAAATCAGAAGATTGATAGCTTTCTAATAAAATATGGTAGGCAATTAAAATTTTACGTGCTCCAAAATAGAGTATTATCCTGGCAATCTATTATCGCTGGGAAAAGTAATTGTATTTAAATGTCTTGCATAAAATGCCTTTTTGGGGGTTAATGGATTTGGTTTATGTAACCATACATTTTTATATTTTTCAACACACTTGCCTGTAAAGTGACTTTTTATGCCAATTAAGGTTTACTCTGCTTTTTAGGGTTCCGTAGCCAAAGGGTGCCCAACGGGACCCTATTACTTAACGGGTAGTATTTAAACGAGCGGCAAAAAAAGTCTCACCTAACCTAACCAAAAAACTAACTGAGCGACTAAATTACTAACTGAGCCACAAGTCGCTGGGCGACTTGTCGCTCAGTCAGTAATTTATTCGCTCAGTTATTTTTTTAGTGGATCGTTTTATTATATTCCTTACTTAACCTCCGCTATCCGTTCATTTGTCTGTTTGTCTGTCAGCGGGCTCTCTCACGAACACGAACCGTAATAGCTGGAGAGTTGAAAGAAATATGTTCTTCTTTTGTAATTTTCTTGTTCGATGGTGTGGAACCCTTAATGTGAAAGTCCAACTCGCACTTGGCCGATTATTGTGGCGCCTTGACGGTGTTACTTTTTCCGTCCTCTCTATTGTGATGGCGGAGGACGGCGGCGGCGATAACAAACGGCATATTATATCTAACTAATAAACTATTAACTAACTTACCTATTATCTAAATGTAAATTGTTAGTGCAATACATACATTTTTTACTTTTTTACTTTACTATTCAAAGGCCAAACGTGGATGCAACTGTACATGTACAAAATTAAAATTATTTTTACTTTTGTATTGCTGTCGCTATCCCAAACTCTTGACAACACAACACTGAAATTTCTTTATAGACCTCCACGATACAGGTTATACCTAGTGTGTGGGTCATAAGCATAATACTAAACTGTGTATCATTTGTTTTGGTAAATAAATACTTTTTGATAAAAAAAAAAAAAAAAACATAACTTGACGTAACATAGCGTCACGCTATTTCCCGTACACTCGGTGTGTCGCATTTTTTGGTCCATTTCGTATTTTGGTCCACTGAACGAAAACAAGCTCTTTTCACAGTTACACTAGGCTAGGGCTTAATTATTCCATTTTGCGTGACACGGAACTAGACAATCGTCGCAGGCGGCTTCTGTGGCGCAGCGGTTGCGCATCTGCCTGCAATGCGAGAGATCCCGGGTTCGAATCCCGGCTGGGGACAAAAAATAACCCCAGGTCTTGGATGTTTACATGTTTGTGATGTCGCTGTTTCTAGTTCCCACGACACAGGGTATCCTAGTGTGGGGCCAGAAGCAATTTATGTGCCTGTATGTAAAAAAAAAAGTTATGAATATTTTATATACAGGGTGAAATTAAATTAAGTGACCATATTTTCAGGAATGATAGTACCCATCATTGTGAACAACATTCCCTTTGAAACATATGGTCGCAATGATTTTTTTTTGTGCCCCAGTACATTGCCCCGATCATCTGATTTCAAGTTACTATTGGAGACCCAAAAAAATTTTTCGGTTGCGACCATATGTTCCTTGGGGAAAATTCTTAATAATGATGGGTACTATCATTGCCCAAAATATGGTCAGCTAATAGAATGTCACCCTGTATACAAGGTGTAAATGAATTAACGCAAAATGATAAACTACTTTGTTAGGGACATCATTCTGAGCAACTTTCATTATGAAACCGAGCACATCAGAGCAACTTTTATTTTTCACTTCTCAATACTAAATCGGCTGACCCACTCTGGCCAAAATGTATTGGGAAGCGAAAAATAAAGTTGCTCTGATCAAATCGGCTTCATAATGTTGCTCAGAATGATGGTTACCTCACGATATGTTTTAATCATCCTTAGAACATCCGTATAATAAACTTACTTACCTCATTGTGCATGTAAGCATCCGATTCGAACCCGCATCTCCTGCATGAGAAGCAAGCGAAACCCTAGACCCCGAAGTTTTTTCTGTTTACGGGTCTTTGGGTCACCAATATTGATATGTGTACTAATTTTCAACTTCATCGGTCCAATATAATCATTTTCTTAGAAAATTGCCTGCGACATACGGACGGACGACCGGACCGACGCACGAGTGATCTTTTATGGGTTTCTCGTTCTGAGATACGAAATCCTAAAAATGTGAAAATGTAGTCAGTGATAGATAAAAAAAAAACAATTGTATTAATCAGCAGTAATATTTTAATTGCTTTGAATCACAATTAAATAATTTTGTAGTGTTTATTAGATAATAATTACAAAGGAAGATTTATGTTTTAAATTACATTCCCAAGGGCTCAACTTTTATACAATCGTAGCTTTTTACATAATTTCCTTTCTTTCACTATCTATTGGATAACAAAATCAAAATAGTCTGTGTAAAAAAAATGCGCTACATTTACAAAAATAAAGTAAAGTGAAAATAAATATACGTCATTATCACGACTTCTCATATAACCAATTCAAAAAGTAATCTAAATGTTTTCGTAAAAGTCAAAACTTAATGGCAAATATACCCTGATTAAAAAAAAATAAACAAATTATTTTAAAAATATGCTGTACCTAAAATATAATTTGATAACAATAAAAAAATCAGCCAAGTGCGAGTCGGACTCGCGCACGAAGGGTTCTGTACCATTATCTACAAAAACAGCATAAATTCATGTATGGGAACCCCCTTTATCAGTTATTTTAATCTGTTTTTTAGTATTTTTTGTTAAAGCGGCAATAGAAATACATCATCTGTGAAAATTTCTACTGTCTAGCTATCACGGTTCATGATATACAGCCTGGTGACAGACAGACAGACAGACAGACAGACAGATGGACAGCGGAGGCTTAGTAATAGGGTCCTGTTTGGCACCCTTTGTACGGAACCCTATTAACCAGATAACTATACCACATGGAAATCATAACTATACATAAAAATACTGGCAGTTTAAACAATTTCTAATAGTTTATCAAATAATAATTACAATTAGCGCAACTTTTATTTACTCGTTTTACTTGCAAATAAATCTTTTAACTAATTATATTTTTTAAATTACTCGTTTTACTTGCAAATAAATATATTTATAACTATATTTTTTAAATAAGTTTCATGTAATTTTTCTATCAAATGCGTTTTTTATAAAATTAACTACTATTAAAAAGCTGTGTTCCTAAAATCACTAAGAGATAAGAGGCTCTAAAATTATCAGACAAACTTTCTATACATTAACGTTTCTAATGGCTTAGCTTTTGTAAAGTAAAAGCCTTTATTTTTATATGCTTACAAAGCGCATCTTGAAATACTCTTCAACGTTATGTTACCATTCTAAATTGATATGCAATACATTTTAGGCAGGCTCATCTTTGCCAAAATAAATATGACATTTTATACTCAAATTCATATTAACAAAGCTATTTCAAAATTTCAGATTTTTAATCAATATTAATTAATTCATCTATTTGCGATCAACAAGGAAAACACGCAAATATATTACGCTTTAAACAATTCAACTTGTAATAAAACATCACAATGAAACAAAAATTCCTATGTGCCTTTGGCAAAATATAGTTCTATTCAGCCCACCAAAACATCATTCCCTTTCTCACTAAAATGTCCGATCCCTTCCTTCCTTCTGAACCATATTTAGTAATTAATCATCGTCATCGTCATTATCATCATAGTACATAATAAGTCTTAGGTATACTCATTAAATATGACGTTAAAATGTGTGAACAAGCGTCTTATATTATATAATAATAATAAAAAGTATGAGTTTAAACTTTTAATTCTATAATGTAGATTTCAAAATTTTTCATATATGTAAGTAGTCATTTATCTAACTAATTCTACTTTTAGTGCACTTACTGGAGCCTGTGGTCATTACTAATCGCTTGCTGTGGTCGTCTCATATGTCTTGTTCGTCAGTTAAATAAATAATAGATTGCAATTGCAGAATTGATCCATTACTGAAAATAATGGGCCAAACGTACAAAGAAAAGTTACTTCTAATATTTGAAGGAAAGTAATTATTTTTCGAAGAATTTCCTTTTAAAGACAGGTGATTATTTTCTTTATTTATTCGAACCATTTTACATAGTTGATACCGTATAAGACGTCCACAGCTACACTAATAAGCGTTTGACTGATGGCGACGCTGGAGTGAATAATAAAATACTTTCTCTTTATAACACCACGAATTTTACCACAAAAATATTATTGCTTTCAGAGGTTTCGGTACGTCATCGTCAATTAAAAATACTTTTTTTTAATATTGTATCTCCGCGACTATCGTCGTTTACATCTGTGTAAATATCTTGGCGCTCCATAAGCATATTGTGCACGCTATTCCAAAAATATATAATGCATGCTGACCACTAGCTAATTGAACTACATATTTGTTCCAAATTAAAGGAGAGAAAATCTTCATTGGAAAATTAATACATCAAAACTTTTGGCGCAATACTTCATGAAATACTGATTTTAGTATCCGCCGTCACTACATATAGATATATAAATATAACATCTTAAAATTAGCGTTCCAAAAATATAAAATATACACGTTGTATTCGTGTGCGCCCTTTCCCTTGCCGGCGAATCCCGTCTTTATTTTCCTTATTTTAAGTACGGATTTCGCGCCTTGCCTGATTGAACACGACTTTTGCCATCGCTGCCTAAAGGTGCAAAAGCCGCCGCATATGGACGGTTATACTCAATCTGTTCGTGCGACGAAAATAATTTTATAATTTATGAACTCAACAAGTTGAATTGAGATTTTTTTTTTTTATATATTGTTCTTTTGAAGTAGATACATAAAAATAACAACATAACAGTAAAAAAGTATCTCATATTTTAACGTTGATAAATAATAATAATAATATATTATGGAAGAATTAAATTATACATAACAAAGTATATACATATAGAATCTAGTAAGAAACCTTAAATCTTTACATATCTTTGCCCCAGGGCCCTGCACAAGCAAAGCAATCTCGATCGTAACTTTTGATTTATAAAAATACGAATCGAAAATTATTTAACGGTCGCACATCGTCGTCTCATAATTAAGCTATATTACTCCTATCACCTTAAACTAGTACTAAACTACATTAAAATATCAGAGAATTCAGAAAAGGGAATATTAAGGTATTACTATATTTAAGTGGTGCACAACCTTATTTTTCATGAACGCTAGTTAGTTATGGCATATTAGCATTACAAAGGGTAACTAAAATCATATAAGTAATGAAAAAACAATCTATAACTCAAAAATTATAAACTGTCATAAAATAATAATCATTATACACAAAACACTTCAAACACTCCTAAAACATATTAATTCAACGAAATAGTAGGTAGGTACCTATTTATAAAGATAGGTCATTCAAGAAATACGTAATGTATATTGATACTTTTAATTTAGGCAGAAATTTAAAACTTTGATGGAATAGTGATAGTATTTTTTTTCATCGGATATTCGTCATTTATTGAAACAAAATATTGAAGTTCTTTACATTTTATTTTAAATTAATGCCCAAATAATGGGGTTTGAAACTGAACGTCAGTAGTCGTCGTAGTAGTAGCAGCACTGTAGAGTGACCCAAGCACCGCCAATAATTCATTATTGTCTATTGTTGCAACAGATAAACTATGAAGAACTGTCAAAATGGATCAGTCTACAGTGGTTACATCTGAAGTGAGCAATAGGCAGTTTTTAAGCCCATTGATATGCACGTAACCATTTAAAAAATAAAGCGAAGTAACTATACAAGTACTTATAAATGTTGTAAGAGTTTCTGGCATCTCTAAGAATGAATGAAAGATGAATCTCAAGATTAAGTCTAAAGTTTTATTGAACTTTTCACTGCAATAAGACTAAAAAGAAGTCTTTTTAACCTATTAGGCTGGAACGAAACGATTTCAGTTTTTTTTGACTTTGCGTCAATCTAAATGTATTTTTTTCTTGTTTTGTCTTTTTTCTCTTAAATATGATAAAATCTCATAATACTCACAGCTCGTCGGGTTTATTGTATTATATGCTACGTGCATCTACTTTTTATAAGAACAGTGGCTTTAAATAGTTTAAAATTTGTACTTAACCTACAGATTTTTTTGCTTCAAATAAATAAAGAATAATCTCCGCATTCAATTTATTACTTTCCGAATAATAGTATTTCTTCTGTGATTAAAGTGTATGGAGGCATAAACAAATGTATCTTTAATAATACTGACACAGGTATTGATTAAAATATCTTTATAGTACACAAAACATTTAGCAATTTTATAATCTGCAGTTTATCAAAATTATGTGAAGTAATTAATTAATTAAATACACTGACTGATGATTTTTATCATAACATCGAATGTAGATTTAAAAATATGATTTCAATAAATGTCCTAAACAAATGTCTCAAAAATACTTTATGAAAATATAATACATACCATTATGATAAAATTTATACTTAATATAACCCTGTCTATGACCTGAAGAGTTCAAATCAAATCTTTCGACAAATGATTCTCTAATGTTATAGAAAACGTGAGAGTAAAATAAAAAAATAAACTAAAGTAAAGTCTACTTTTAAAAATAAAATGTGGACAGAAGATACCAAATGTGTATTTTTGGAAAGGACTTAAAAAATCAGCATAGGTTGTGAAATATTAAATTGGAGAAAAGGCAAGGCTTCAGTTTTCCCATATATCTTAGGTTTCTAAGAATAACCTGTTTTCAAAATATGTTTTTAAATGTTTACAGAATCATGAACCTTTTGGTGACGTATCCTTACTCGCTTTAAGACAATTTCAAGATTAAATAGTTTCCTTAGTACATTATCGTTTCCTCCGTGCATATTCCATTAAATTCTCCTCTTTTGCATCCTCTTCATTATTACCTAATCTTACTCTTTTTCGCTTTCCAGGACCGTTTTGTGGTACCGTTGAGATAACGGATACCATCTCACATTTTGAAAAGAAGTTCTAGTAGCAACTCCTCGTTGGCGTCCATGGGAGATTCGGGCGCCAAGTAATCGACGATCCTTTGAAAATGATATACAAAATTATTTTACTGTCATCATTTTTCACGGAAGCTGAGAGTTTTTTTTTTATATGGCAACAATATTTCGTAGTCAAAACTGTTAAAATCTAATCATGGGATAAGCCGGACGTGTATTTTTGAGTCCCTCGTATCGAAATTAATCTTGAATTCGGGCCCAAAAGTAAATCTTGTTCAAACTTATTGTCTAGTGGTTTTTATGCATTTTTGAAGCACTCAAAATACCATTATATTCAAACGATTCACGCAAAAAAAAAGTGGCCAGCAATAACTCATTGATTTAAAAAAGGTTATGTACTTAGCATTCAAGAACTTATCAGTCAAATGGTAATTTATTCTACTAGCAGAAATTAAGAGACCCGTGACCACGTGAATTTTCCATACAAACGTAATACAAAAATTATTTGAATTTGAGAAATAGTTTAACGTATTTAGACTGTTAATCGGATCTATACAATGTTTACGCAGGTTCCTGGTCTGTATGCCAGGGTTCCTCTTCAACCAATTTAAAAATATTTTTAAGTAATTTGAATAAGAACCTTGGGGGAACCTGCGTAAACACTGTATTAATCCGATTAACAGTCTAAATGCTTTGAACTAGTTCTCAAATTCAAATCATTTTTGTATTACGTTTGTATGGGAAATTCACGCAGTCGCCGGTCTCTTAAGAAACGTGTGGGTAGGACCACTCGTTGTAGAAACCACGGAATGAATTTTCAAAAACGGCGTTTTTAGAAATTCGTGCATGAAAGTGGCGCTTTCGAACGCGAATTGGTTTTCGAAGGCTTCAAAAATGCACCTTCCAGATGTTTTGTTGGTTCTGTTTCTAGCCCAAGAATCATTTTATTTTGTAAAATATCTATATGTGGTATCAGTCTCTCAGCTTCCGCGTAAATGTTGCTGATTGTAAGCTAATCACTTATGATAATGTTATGTAACCACCACAATGTCGCAATAAACGTTTTGAGTTTGAGTTTGAGTTCACGCCCATGAAGTTTTAACCCCTAATGCGTAGGTAATAAAAGCCAACTGTAGCGTACAAGCAAAGCGTACAAGTTGCAACTAGGAAAACCGCTTCTATTAACTACGCGTTAGGGGTTAAAACTTCATGGGCGTGTACTATCAAAACAGACTTTTTATTTTGTGAAGACTTTAAAGATCTCACCTATTGGGCATGTGCTGCATACTGGTGATGGGCGGCTGCGAGCTTGGGCGGGCACCCAGCGACGGCCGGCCCGCCCTCGCGCTTTCTGCTCGCCCGCTCTGCAACCTTGACAGAGATCAAACTGTTTACTTCTATGCAGAGTACAACACACTCAAACGGGTAGCCTTACTGAGTATAGTATCTTCCACCTGATTTAACAATCGACTCATTTAACTTAAGATATTCTTGTCAAAAGTTGTATTGAAGTTGAACTCTTTGAAATAAAACGAAATCAAGGTGCTGTCAAGCAAACGACCATTACTTTAGTTCAATGCCGGATATGGACTCAGCCATTAAGAGACCGGTGACCGCGTGAATTTTCCATACAAACGTAATACAAAAATGATTTGAATTTGAGAAATAGTTTAACGTATTTGGACTGTTAATCGGATTTATACACTGTTTACGCAGGTTCCTGGTCTGTATACCAGGGTTCCTCTTCAACCAATTTAAAAATATTTTTAAGTAATTTGAATAAGAACCTTGGTATACGACCAGGAACCTGCGTAAACACTGTATTAATCCGATTAACAGTCTAAATGATTTGAACTAGTTCTCAAATTCAAATCATTTTTGTATTACGTTTGTATGGGAAATTCACGCGGTCACCGGTCTCTTAACATTACTATCACCGTTATACCGTGCTTAAACTTAAACATAATTGAAAAAAATCTTTTTCCTGAAAACTTACATCATAATAATAAATCAGTACAATGTGCTCTTATGTTTATGAACTTACGTTATTTGAAAACTCCTCCCAAGTACTATAACAGCAGCATGAAAATAATACAAAACTTTGAAGATTGTTCTCGTTATCAATGATCTTAACTTAAATCTTGACTAAGTTCTGTTTAAAACAAAGAAGGTCGAAGTAATGTTACAAGATTAGAACTCGACTGCTTTTAAAATAAATTCCTCGATAAGGTTTTGTTTTTCAGCAGGCCGCAGCTTTGTATACAGAAACCGCCATATTTATTTTATATCAAGCCTGTCACTCGACATAACGCAAGAAAAGACTAACGATACTTCGCTAACCGATTTACAAGTGTGTGAACAACCTAACAAACCTATCTGAGTTTATCCGACACATCCTCTGCATTTGGAGTTGGCTATGAATGAACTAAGCAGCTTACGGAATTACCTTTTTTGTGGAAAAACATTACAAATATTTTATTATTTTATTTTATTATTATAATAAACACTGAAAACTCGTTTTGAGGCAGTAGAAACAACTCGTGTCATGTATGTGTGTCGTGTATATTGTCATGTCATGTGTAATATTAATATATGTATAGGTAACCATATCATGAAGAAGTTTTGACTTCAGGTCTTATGAGAATAAAGTTCCATCTTCTTCATGAGATGGTAAATCTATACGAAATATATGAAGAAGCAATATAAAATAAACGAAGTGGATTCGTGCGTGATGGAGTTAGTCACCTTGCTCGAGTAAGTAAATTAAAGGCAAAATCTTATCGATGGCAACTTTCTTATTAAAATCTCAAACTTGGATACCCAAAAGTTTCCTTGAGTTGGGATTCGGGATCGACCTTTTTGGACCTTTATTATTATACCAGATATCCATTACGGAGGTCAGTGTAGCCTTTAGGGACTCGCTTCACCCAAAGAATGGCAAATGAGTATCGTCAAATGAGGTGTGCACTCAATGTTGAAAAATAAATCACTTTTTTACGAAGAAAGGCATGGATTTTTTAACGAAGGATTTTCTTAGAACCTTATTGAGAGCTGCTTTTTATGGAACGAAAATTTTAATAGAAATTCTGAGCAGCATTTGTACTTGAGTACCTTTATTTTATGCTCATAAAAGACCTCTCTCTGGACTGGTAGTCCGACAGGTCGAGCCTCATGAAGGAACTTTATTATATTATAGGGAGAGTCATCTTTCAATAACATCACAGCTATTGTCATGACAATAACTAAATCGTGCCCCGTAAGATTAGTTCCATTCCCCGCACAAAGGGTCCAGGCCGGCAATATTGGACGGTATATGAAACAATTACTTTTCCTTCATATAAAACCCGCAAGCGTATCGGACATGTTGATAGGATTTAGCGGCTTTACTTGGATCTCTAAGTTTATCTTATTTAGGTAATAAAAGACTGAAACTCATTACAAATTCCTGTCACAAATGTTTACTGTCCCGCATTTTTGAACGAGCAGGTAGGGTGTGTAGAGTGGACCATGGCAACCATAAATCCGACATCTCTTGCGTGGTGGCCACAAATTCCATTTCAAAACACACAATTTTAATAAAAATACACACGGTTAATTAAATTTTCGCTGAGGTTTGCCAAAGTCCAGTGCAAGTCACGAGCACCAGTTATCCTTGACATAAATTATTTATATTGGTAAACACAAGCTTCAGGCCAAACTAGGATACCCTGTTTGCTCTACAACTTGCTCAAGCCAAGAAAACGCTGCAAGAAAGCATAGTTTGTCAAGCATGTAAGCTTCAGATTTGGATGAGAGTTTTTAATTTCGTTTTCGAGTATAACTGGTCCGTACATTCTTACACATTTTGCTTTCCCCGGAGTTTTCCAGGTCAATACTCCAGGCAAGCAAAATCTATAGTAATGTATGGGACGGTTTTACATTTGAAAACGAAAATAGAAACGCTCGATTCAAAAGTTTCCTCCGAATCCTTCAACAAGCGCCGATCTCACTTCCTATTATTATTTTCCAGATCCTGTCCCAGAATAAAGGCTGTTTTCAATCGTCGCGTAATCTTTGTTGCGAACAGTTAGGGAGAGATAATCGAACAATATTGTGATATACACTTCGTTGGATTGATTGTTGAGAATATTACGATTTCGAGGAAAGGGCTACGTAACATTCTTTTCGCATCCACAATGGCACTCCGGCTAGCGGCTGTGCGATTTGTTTGAACCGTCATAGTCATATCATAACTTTATGTTTCAATGTACCTAATTATTGCTGTCAATGGTTTATTCCTTATAGTGTGCTAAAATTTTGTCAGATGATCGTATAACGAACATGGAAAGTAAATAAATGGATTTTGTGAACATTAAATCTCAATAGGCGCTTTCCACTAGCACGACACGGCACGGCACCAGCACGGCTGCCGGGTAAACAATGTGATATAATTATATCGCATGCGAAGTATATCACGCTCGGCTTCTATATTCTTGAATCGTTCGTCTTCGGTGTTGCCATTAAATATGGGAATGTTGATTTTATTCATTTCATTTATACTTTATTGCACAAAACATAAAAAAACACGTAACATTTACAAAAAGGTATGTACAAAGCCGAGCTTATCTCTAAAAAGAGATTTCTTCCAGCAAACCTAGGCATGACAGGAAAAAACAGATACAGAGAGGGAAGTCATTCGTTACACGCAATAAAAGTAAAAACCGGTAAAACCGGTAAATACCCCATGGGAACGGGAAATTAAATTCTCTCTTTTACGAGGCTATAAAGCTACAATTACAGTTATTTTGCCTAATCGAAGCTAACCCTCAAACTTGTCAAAGTTTTTTTATTTTATTTCCAAACTTAGAGTAAAGATTTAAATGAAAGACATTGCGGGAAACGTAACGTGGGCAGACTGATACTTTGTTCACTTATTCCTCATTGGTTGGTTAGGTTTGACGTATTGACATCTATTCTACTATTCGACTTGCGCAACGAATGGTTCTGTTCTGAGTTCTGACCAATAGTTGCAGAGGGAATGACTGAAAATGGAGCTCCTGGTACTTTCACAGGCGCCGGGACAGCAAGGCTTTTGCTCAATGCCCCGGCCTGTATGTACAACTGCATGTGTAGTCTAGGACTGTAGGTACTATAGCCGTGTGCGACAATCATTATTACCCATAAAGCCGTGCGTAGTACGGCACCGACATCGGCCCAGTGGAAAAACGGACGGTGCCGTGACGTTGCCGTGCTAGCGAGTGGACAACTGCCCATTATGGATTTTTTTAAACGATGAAGTGAAAATGCAAGATGCAGGTGAAGATGAAAGGTCGGATTGTATACAAAAAGCTTACTTGATTTTGGTTTGCCTCATGAACTGCTGTATCTTCCTAGCAGCCTGATTTTGGCGTCTTTGGGAATATGTCCGCCTGCAACAAACAATTTCATCCCACTGAAACCCGCCCCTCTATTAAGTTGCGACAGTGCCTTTATTACACTTTCATTGAGTGCCCTGGGCACACATACGCGTTTCATACAAAAATGGCTTAGATTTCCTGAGTGTCACACGGCGCACCATTGCGTTAGTTTTTTTTCTGCGGCCATGTTCTCCGTCATCCGATCCGATCAAGCCGTTGATAGGCATACGCAAGTATGTTTGGTTGCTTTAAGGGGCACTTGGTTACAGTTTCTTGTGACGCTTCATTGCGTTATCGGCATTTTTTAGTGATTCAATCACAGGGGCACAGATGAATCCCTCTCTGCGCTCTTGATTCCACTACACTCAAACTACAAGAAATCAACGTCACGCAGTCCGCACCCATGGTGTATATGGGTGTGCAGGGACGAGATAAGATGCTCCGCCCGCCACACGCGTCGTGCTCGATCGCCCTCCTGGACCATACCGCTTACTTCCCCTCTGAGACCGCCTTACCTCATCCCTGCACATCCCTTTACCCCGCTTGGCGCAGACGGCAAAACGGTGATTCCCTGTAGTTCGAGTGTAGTGCAATCACGACCGTAGAGAGGGTATAAGCGCTTTGGTTTCCTGATCGAAAAGTGCTACATTCCCCTATCTCCGATTGTATCACTGAAGAGTGCCGATAACGCAACGATGCGTTACAAGAAACTGTAACCAAGTGCCCTGTAGTTTCGATAGATTCCCTATGCTTGTTGTCTTACTTGAGCATGTTGCTCTGCGCCTGCGCCGTGGCCGAGGAGCGCCGGTGCGCGCGGAACGAGCGGTAGCCCTTCTGGATCACCGTCGCGGCCGCGTGCATCTGCTTCAGGTACGCGAACTGCAACCAGGAACATTGTTGTAACAAAGTTACACATCAGGGAAAGTACCTAAAAAAGGGTGTTTACAATTAAAAGTAGTACGACGTAAGTAAACGGCTTCTAAGGCAAAAACAGCCTTCAGTAAAACGCAAATCGCTCGAAATGACGAGTATTATTTCTGTATGTTTTTTCACTGGCTTGTTTATCACGCGTGTCAGCGTGACTTTGCTTTCCCAGTAAAGTTATTTAATTAATTTTGCTCGATAGAAATGTCTCCTGAAGTTGCCAGAAAATCTGACTGTCACAATGTTTTATTTTACAATTTCGCACCGCATCTGAATTTGTGTTCTTGTTATTTATCTAATCATTATAAAAATGGCACAGTATGTTCCTCAGTTAGACTTGCTTAGCTTCCTCTAAAAATAAGTTAAGGTTGAAATTCTAAGTTCTGATTGCCTAAGGCCCGCCCTTAAGTCAATTTCAATACAATAGCGCCAAATTTTTTTTAATAGCAAGAACTATATTGAATGTATTGCCGTTTTAGGCACAGACGACGACGATGGTGCGGAAGCCTTCGTGTGCAAGTCCGACAAGCACTTGACCATTTTTTTTTGTTCAAAGGAAAAAAATGAACCCTTATAGGATCGCTTTGTTGTCCGTCTGTCCGTCCGTCGGACACGACCTTTATAGGTGTAACCTCAAACTGTCACTTGTCATTTACCATTACTCTGTCTTGTCTTTGGTGGTTAGGGATGGACGTCCAACCATTTCGATAAAAAGTTCACCAGTAATGTCCCCAAACCATCAAAGCAGTGTCACCGACCTGCTTGTACCGCCGGTAGCAGTTCTGTATAGTGATGGCCGCCGCCGCCGCCCGCCGCTGCAGCTGCCTGCCGCGGTACTGTCGGTACGCCTTCTGAATCGTGATGGCCGCTGAATACAGCTCTCGTTGCTCACGGTCTGGGAAATTGGAGTAGTTTAGTTCGCTGTCTGTGTTGCGGTCATCCAACAAAGTGGTGGGGAGATGCCTTTTGCTTTAATTTAATGAAAATTTCCTTAAGAAAACCGTCATGTGGGATCGTGTCTTCCTCTATCTTGGGCCATTCATTACTTTTTGGGATTCGTTAGTCTGTATGTTTCCCCCAAGGCCACCCTTGTCGGCATTTAGCATTAAGATTGCCCTGTATATCATTAAATGGTAGAGATAATACTTATCTGACAAGATGTCCAGCGTCAAAGGACAGCCAATGGCACAAAACCCATAAACTATACCTACCGGTCTCAGCCAGAGGTTGTTTTACCCGCACGATCGTTTCCGGACACTTCCTGTTGAGTACAGGCCTCCATATTTACCAGAGACTATATACAATTGACTGCGCCTGTGTGGGAATCCGGCTCGCCAAACGTTTGTTGTATTCAACAAACGCATACGCAACCTATGTACGATGACGGCCCGCCAGACAGTTTCGCAGCGGCTAACCAATCACAGCTCTCTTACCTCGTCCCCCGCCGCCGCCCGTAAATTGGTGAATTGTGTTTCAAAGGAAAATGTATCTATGCGCTCTCCACCGGATAAGTGCTTCCTGATATTTACCCATGTTTATTCCCTCGACTCACCATTAAGCGTCAGATTGGAGAAGTGCGTAGTGGCATGCAGGAACTCCTGCAGCGTGGCGGGGTGCGCGGGGCGCGGGTGCGGGTGTGGGGGCGCGGGCGGCGGGGGCGACAGCGCGGAGCCCGGCGACACGGAGCCCGACGAGCAGGGGGTGGAGCCGCCGCAGTACCTGCGCGGGGGGGGGGGGCTGTTAGTCATCAAGTCATCAAGTATTTCGAGAGGGAGAACCATGTAATTAATGATGTAACTAATAATAATACGGGAGTAATCTACAATGGCGTGGTTTCGCCATATCAACTATCTAATGTTCACGTGCTTGAGGTAGCTCTAACTGGGGAGGTTTATAATTACGGGTAATACCCGGGTCAAGAATTAGTTGTGTCATATTCTACAGATACGTCAATAGTAGTTAATTTTCTTCATTGTTTTTTCAAACAAAATTAGCCCACGGATCTCTAAAAAAATAACGAGACGAATCACATCCTACAATACTAGCACCCAATTGGATATGTGGCTAGTAATTCGTTGTCAGCTACAATGTCAGTCTTGAGAGATGGCTCATCTGTATGACTCATCATCATCATCATCATCATCTGACGATACGAGGTAAATAGATTTTGTCCTTTATACTTTATTGCACAATAACAGAATACAGACACTTAATAATTCCTTACTCACTTAATAAGTCCTTTTACGGAGGTTGGACGTTTAGTGGCACGACCAATCTTCTAGCGATTTTCATCGAATGTCCCATTCCTCACCTATAAGTATTGTCGCAGAATTCGAAGCTAAATTCACTGTTGAATGTAGCAGCATCATCAAGAAGCGGCACCATGAGTGAGTCTTCACCGCCGCCGCCGTCCAAACCACAGCCGGAGAGAAGGGACGAACTTTCATTCTAGCAAACAACAATACAATGTTTCAGAGAAGAATACAAGTTTATACATTTTGAGACTTGAGAGTCCTGGACAAGGACGAGATGTTGACTCTGTATTATGTTTGTGTAGGTGTGCCTGCAGGTTTATTTTTTCAAGAAATAAGAAGGAGAAGATCTCAAAAATTTTAGGGACTTCTGAAATCAAGCGTAAACTGCATCGGTATACCTTTTTTCTTTAGAAATGTAATGTGTAGCGGTTTGTACATTGGCCATCCTCGATTTAGTGACGTTGGGCTCGGTTTCACAGTATAGCGATGTTCAATGATTTTGATATACTATGTATTATGTATTATGTGTATTTTCTCACCTTTATCCTCTCCGGCATAGCAGCTATGATTTGCTCAGCCAAGGTAAAAACACGATCATCCTGTTCCCCTGAAAACATGCATTAACATGGCGTCTTACAATACATATAAATAAGTACACCTCTTAGCCATCGACTATCTACACATTGATAACACACATTGAGCTAGCCATACTTAATCTATAGGTAGCATATATTCACATGAAATTCGTTTTTTTTTTTTTGGAAACTTAGCCGAATATCCAGACTGCTCAAATACAGTGCCGTATACAGTCATCTAGCTAGAGACAATGACAGCATATCTTTTGAGTACTTTTCCGTAATTTTTTGAGTTTTCGGTTGTGCATACGAGGTAAGAAGTGAATTGTTAGGTGATTTTTTGTGAAAGTTTCCGTAATGACTATAATGTTAAGATTCTTCCTTCGCTGACCAGCCTGTAAGAATGAGAACGATGTTGTTCCTTAGTTATCTTCAGAAATAAGAACTATTTAGGTATTCGAAAGCATCGAGGAAGCAACAGCTATTACCAAAGATCGTCCTTTTAAAACACAAACTGGTCATGAAAGCGAATTCAACACCAGGTGTAACAACAGTGAAACAGTAACAGTGCTAATCTGCAATGATACACTTACATTAACTTACCTTCTAGGAAAATCTTCTAAGATTTAACAACATAGCTGATCTACACATAAAAAGCTGACATAATAGATAATCATACATAATTTCATGCAAGCCACCATGCTGTGTTTTGTCATAATTTTTGACCAGGACTTGTGAACTGAAGAATTTTATACCAAATTAGAGTAGATTGGAGTATGTGTGTAATTTGAAGAATTTGTACAGCTCAATCCAATTATTTGTGGTTGTGATGTATTTGTAGAGAATGTACACGTGGCCGTTTTGAAGTTGACGAACCATTGAAAGCGACATCGAGAACAACATCGATAAATATATTGGTGATAAAGTCAATTCGACCATTTCATTTTTCAATAGTTGCAAATGTGGCACGAAATAACCATTTTTCGGTATCTAATCAATTGGTTAACCGAAAAATACTACTGAAATATGCAGTACTACTCAGATTCACTGAGCTGAGTCCATTTAACAGTTAAGAACATAGCTAATGTTGGGTCGATTTGACTTAATTGAGGTCACTAAACATCAACACGGGTACAGATGCAATAAAGTTTCAACTGGAGATAGAATATTGGAAGACTCTACAATGTTACACAACAATCAAGGTTTCAGAACTACTGACAACATAGAAGAAGGAGACAGGTAAGAATCAGAGGCAGACATTCAAGTCAAAGTTGAGAGGGTCATCGAGAAGGTTCCAGAAGACGAGAGTCGCCCAAGTGTCAATGCAACTACTACGTCACAACATCGAGACAGGACGATAGAAGGGATGCTACGACTTGAAATGGTATAGATGTTTCCTTACAATTCCGTCTATAGTCTTTATTGTATATCGACACCAAACTTGATGATGTATAACGCTATGAGGAAGAATTAAAATTGCTTTCTCGATTATATCGTTCCATTTTCAGGTATAGTTACATCAAATATTTTAAGAATTAAGTGGGTCAAAATTTGTATTGGCATTAAGAAATAGCGTTAAAACCTACAACACCTTGTGACCAATTAGGAACCACACTAACTTAATTTTATAAAATTCCTAGATTTTTAGTTGTCGATATAGAATGTAGACTACAGTCAACACCGTAAACTATCGTCGCCAACCAGCGCTGCACAGTATACACGTCTATACCGTTTCGCGCGCCGCAGCCAACTGACCACAGACTGACCTTTCAGGGGGGGCGGGTTGTCGGTTGGCGAGGGGGATGCGGCATCGTCCGACATTGCCTCCACGTCAATGAGGGGACTCTCGGAGCGCGGCCCGCCCGCCGTCTCGCCTACAACCAGCCGTCGAAACTCAGCGGTTTGGCAACGGCAACGTCATGCGGTCACCATCAAAAGATAGTCCTTCTAGACTTCCTAATTATTTTTGCTGGTTTCAAAATTCTGTCGGAAACCGCACATCCACGAAAAAGACAAAGCTGATACTGAGACCAATGTGGGAAGAAAACGCACTAAACTACGCGTTTTCCTCCCAAATTGGTCCCACTGTTGGACATATGGTTTGGAAACCTCGTCCCACATGAAATGTTGTTTACCATCTAGAAGGACTTACTTTGAAGAATCAATTACAGATTCAGAATAATGATTTTCATTGACCCTTTCTTCCGATAACGTTGCCAATGCACCAGTCAAGAATTTCCGGACATATGACAATTCCTCTCGGACGTACAGCAAATAATAATCTTGTAAATGATAATTCGGATCAGCTTCAATCATCCGCATCAAAGAGATCTCTTAGACGCTGTGCCGATATAAATAAATAATGTCCAGCAAATTAAAAGGTAACTCTCTATGAAATTTCGGAAACCTGAGAAGAACCGTGGGACTTACAAAGGGCGAGGTCCATTCGCCGGCCCAACTTGGAGTCTGTGAAACTGTCTTCAGACGTGTCTGAGTCCAGGGGTAGTGACATGCTTCGTTCCCATCTGAAAATGTGAAGTTGATTGTTGCTTTTTTGACTTTTCATCAGTGGGTCATTTTATAAAACTTTAATTGTTATCTGCCCGAAGCGGCCATTCACACTGACGAGGGGTTATGTTTTGGGTTTCACTTAATTCAGTTGACTAGAATGACTGGTCTTTCGATGAGAAAAACGTATGACAAGCGTCGCCATAGCTACATTTACATTACAGACCCCAGACTTCAATAAACATAGATGGGAATGGATGCTTCAAGAGCAGAAGAAGATTCTTAAGAGTTAGAAGAATAATATGCGTTTGTGTTTTCGTAGGATTAATTGGGTCGATGTGGGCTGAATATGGTGATGGTGAAAAACATTAGTCACAATGTCAGTCAACATGTAGCCCTGATCACCTATGTGTGGGAAGTATTTCGAGGTAGATTGCCCAATCCGAAACTCTTGGAATGTATTTGCCTGAAAGTCCCCAACGCGCACCTAGACAAGCGCGCCGTAATAAATTATTTTCTCTTCCACTGTGCAGAACTAACATATTATAATTTGCCCCATTGACTGTAGCCCTTCGCACCTTGAATTATATTGCAATAGAAATTGACATATTTAATTGTTCACTGGCAAAGTTCCAAGAAAATGCTTATAATCATTTGACTAAATGACCGATTTAAATTTTATTATATCGACATGTAATAAGAATAGGTATAATTAGATTGGATGGTGATATTTTTTATAGTTATGGTATTTAATAATAATATTATTATAATTAATTGAAATTTCAACTTAATTTACAATGTATATAAGACCTAGCAATATGTGTGCCTGTACATAAAGGTTATGTTTTAATAGTTCTATTAAGATATTATATTATATTGAATTGGGTCAAACACCTGTAATGATATCATGAATTGTTATTGTAATGAATAAAAAAAAAAAAAAAATTAAGATCTATTGCTACATCAGTAGAATTTTTCACTCACCGAGCGGATAGCTTCCCTTCAGGCTTGTCGATGGCCGAGTTAGAGCGGAACGCATCGGCCATGTTGATGCCGCTGTCTATGGAAGGCCGCTTTACCAGGTTACTCTCCAGGCTTCCGGCGCGGCTCTTTTGCGATAGGCTGCAATGTGACGGATAAAGAAAATGTTTAACGGAATGAAGTTTTCCCTGGATGAGAAAGGCGGAAAAACGCAAACAGTGACACCTTACGGAAGAGGCCTTGTCTAGTAGTGGACTGGACGGTCGGTCTATGCCGTAATGAAATACCAAGTCCTTAAGCTGCTACGAGCAAAAATCCACTTTTCTTGGCTGTTTGTGACGTCACTGTTTCTGATTGTCAGATACCTTCTAGTTCAGAAGTTATATCAGGGGCTCAAGTCACGTAGAAAATCAAATGGCAGGCTATTTCAAAAGGTCTATCTTTCTTCACAGTACCTCTCCGGCCTGAGAAACACGGCGTCCTTCACCGGCGGATGGATCCTCTCCAACGCGGCGGCCAGAGTTGAGTGCCCCGCGCGCCGCGCTGCGGCGATTGCTTGCGCGGCGCCGGCCTCGCAACGCCAGCCGGCGCTCCAGCGAGCCAGCACGAGGGCTGTTTCGGTGTGCCCGGCTGAGCTCGCTCGCATCTGAAAAGAGGAAATGATGGAGTTTTAAAAACGACAATTGGTAGCAGTGTCACAGGTGTGCCCAGTGCATATAAGGAGCAAGTCATTCTAATCTATAATCAATTTTACATGTAGGGAAAGACAGTATAGATGAACCTTCTCACGAAGAAGTTTTGACTTTAGGTTGAAACTTTATTCTCAGAGAATCAAGACCCATCATCATGTATGACCCAGTGCCAAAGCTATAGAAAATAAATGTAGTTTACTCCCTCGCGATGATTTCCTTCATTGTAAGAACGTCCGCGAAATAGTTAAGTCCGATGGGGTTTGAATAACAATCTTATTCTATTATGCTTATCGAACCACCATCTAAGTATTATACCGATCGGACAGAAGCAAGTGGTCGATCTTATATCGCCCAAAATCCTTGTGACTGCTGAGTAATACGACTACTTTAACTAAAGCAAAATACTTGCCAAAGGCGTAAAATTTTCACAATCCCTCGCCCCCAGATTGACTTCCTTTTCCAGCGCCAGGCTGCTATCATCCTGCCTCCATCTCAACAGGGCTGTCGTCAACTTCGTATACCCAAGAGCAGCAGCCAAATGCAGGATGGTAGAGCTCTCTTCCCCAGGTTCTGTGGTGAAACCTTCGGCGCTGAAGCTTAAGGATCGGGAGCTGAGGGACCGGCAGAAGCTGACCAGACGCTCTTCAAACTTTGGGTTGGAGTATAGCTGGGCGTCTTCAGCCTGGAATTCGGAGAGGAATGACTTTTAGATGTTGTCCATAAAAGATCAGCTGCATATTCAGGGGCTTCTAATTTCCACAAACGATGGCGTTCTGCCATTCTGAATTCTTTATAAGTATTTACGACCACACTACCAATAATATTTGCAAAAAAAAATTACTTGATACACAATTGATCCTGCAGATATGAAATACCTAGTCGGATGAAGATACAAAGAAATTACCAGAAAAGTTGTTGTAGCTTTTCATTCGCCTAACAGAAAACTAAAGCTACGAATCCTTCAATCGACGTTTACCTGATTTCCATCATCCATCGGCTCAATTTTGACCTGCGTGCGTCCTTGCAGCCGCTGCAGTCTCTGCAGCAGCGAGAACCTCTGGAAGTCAACGGAGGTCAGCGGGGCGGAGGCTGGAGAGGGGGGCGCCGGTGTGGGCCCGGGCTTGTACTCGAAAACTACGGTATCGGATACAACCTTGCCGGCGCGGGCCACTTGAAGAGCGGCCAGGCCCGCTTCATGTGCTGAAAAAAAAATTGTCGATACTTTAAATTCTAAACCTTTAGCTCGTAAATGCATACTTAAACTCTATTGCTGCCGACTCCCAAGAGACACGTCGATTTTCAACCTTGTGATAAGATCCAAAAAAGTTGGAAAATATTTGGCCCCGTGGGGAGCCAAAGGGCATCAATGAGTTATTGTATTTTTCTTTAACGGACTCCTACTACCAGCCATCCAGGAGAATTGACAAATTATTATCTAATCGCCACAGTGGTAGGCAGTAGTTGCGGGAAGCTCGGGACCAGAGTTTCGGCGTAATATAGAGAAAATATATACCCAGCAATAGATGATTACCGCATCCAACATAGAATAAAACAGTACTAACCAGGACAGAAACACCGGAGCAGGCCATTCTGCACCAATATCGATGGTACAGGAAAGTTGTCAAATAGCACCGTGTACTGATCAGATGTCTCAGTCCAAGGCCCTGCGACCAGCACTTTCACTCCGCCTTCGGGATACGCCCATTCTGGCGAATAGTCAGCGATGTTCATTGTGTCTTCTGTGTTGCAGTCTGTTACCATCTTTTCATTTCCATTTACGATTGCTGGTGATGATTTTCCTCGGGACACCTGAAATAGGGAAATCATGTTTAGCGAGTAAATGTTTGAAAAGGGATTACCTATTCTTCTTCTTTTTCTTAGAATGACTCAACTATAGAGGTTGACGATCAGCTCTCCAAACTCTCCTCACTATTTATTATAGACAAATTAAGGTAAGCTGTTGTAAGCTGGCCAATCCAATCTATTTTCGAGCCAAAGGCGCATTTATGGAGAAATAGAAAATCGAAGGACGTGGAGGAAACTGCTAAGAGCAACCAAATAGCCTGTCCGTATCATACCTTATCACCGTATCATATCTTAGTAAAGTAATAGGCGATTTGATACTCACTATAGGGTGATGCGATATCGTGCTAGGATCCAAGACTTCCAGTTCAGGGAAGTCACCCAGCATATCAAAAGCATCTAAATTCACGAACACATTATCGTCGACCACGTGTGTTGGCGACGCCACAGCCTCACAACTCTCTATAAAGTCCATCGTATCAATGCCTGATACCATCACATTAGCTGTATCAGATGTCCGTACTCCGCTTCTATCTAAATCACAGTTGGGCATGTTGGCTGACAACGTCTTTTGGATATCCTCGTGAGAGAGTTCAAGAGTTTCATCAAAGAATCCATTGGAAGATCCTAAGTGCTGGTCTGATCCGAGCAGGATCAGCGTATCATCACAGTGCTCGTTCAGACCTTTATTCTCAAGACGCTGTATCACATCAGGATACCTGGAAGGCGTGGCCGGAGCACTGGCTATCACGTGATTACGACTCCGCGGCTCTGTCTTAATTCTTCGCAACGATTCTACTTCCACGGTTTCTTCGACTTGCCTGATCTCAGTTACTTCGAAGGCAGAGTCTGAGTTGTGACGGCAAGATGAAGGTTGGCTATCTGGCACCTCGCGTTTCAACACGAAAGTCGGTTTGTACTGTTGCCTATACCTATTCTGGGGTTCCTCGCAGACGAAAGAGGTAACCGAAAGTGGTGAAACCAGTGAGGAATGTTGCTGCGTTGCGTTGCCTGATCCGTTTAGAATCAACAAACCACCTCCTCCTTGTATCTGACCTAGAGACAGTAGTAGTGGAGAAGCGGGTTGCGGGGTCGGTCTATGGTCTCTGGTGTACTGCCTGGGTGGTTGCGACATGGGTCTGGGTGAGGGTCCTGTTGTAGAAGACACGTGGTGATCTGAGGGCGGGGGCTTGGCTGCCTGGATGCGTCGGAGCGGGTGGACACAAGTCCTGGAGTCTTGGCAGGTGGAGTCAGGGCAGCCGCACTCCAGTTGTCTAGCTAACGCCGCTGCGCGCGCAGCTCTTTGCTTTTCCATCAATTGACCTACTATTGCTTCAACAGTTTCCGCCGTCTGGAACGAGGTAAGAATTAATAAGCGCGATTTATTCAGCAGGAGTAGAATAGATTAAGTAGAGAGAGAAAGAAATTGTCTTTACCAAATTACTGACCGAAATTTCCAATTCGTTGTTGATTTCGGGTTCATCTTCGCTGAAAACTGAAACAGAAGTTTATTTATAAGTAAAACATTTCAGTTGATTGCTTAGCTCCTAATATAAACTGAGAGAATACTATTTGTTGCGATGAAAGCTAAATAGACCGTCCGAATTAATTAGTCGTATTTCTCAAAGGTGCTATATTAATAGCGAATAATGAATTTAAAGCTCTCATTCTCGTGAATATTCAATGACAAAGATCTCAACTTTAGGTGTTCTGCCTTAATAACATCTGATTTACATTTATCATGAAACTCCAAAGTGCGCAAATATTTCATTATTCCGTTGTTATCTGTCAAGGGTTCCTATTTAAATTTATGGAAATCTACGTACAGTGCCACCAACTTAAATGTAATATTTGCGTCGAAGAAAGTAGTGAAACATGGAATGACATCAAATCAGCATCAGTTCATATCTTCACCAGTTCTTCGGTTAAGTGTGCGGCTCTGTAAGTACCACCTAATCCTTAGCCTGATGGAAGTACGTTTTCAGGAAAGTTTTTTTGTGCATATTAACTAACATGACAATTTATAAAGCATTTGATTATGTACCGTTCTGTAGCGCTGTGTTAATAAATATGATATGTACCTACTAAATTGTCACCTCCCACTAAAATTCAGCAAAAAGGAAGGAAACTGTAGCTACATTATCATGTTTGTTGAACGATGAGAGACAAAGGTGGTGTGTGTGGTGATCATTCATATTAGTAACTCCCGAAATATCCCGAGACTTGAGGTGTATTTTGGGATAGCAACTGTTCAATATAGATAATACATTTATACAACAACGATGCACACTGCATAGCCTTTAGTGTAGGTACTTGACTCGTCTTTTATCATTTGGAAAATGTTATCAGTGGCAATGTTAAGAGTAATACTATACTCATGCTAGATCTTCCTTCAACCAACTTACACATAGGCTTCAACTGGCTGACTAGTTCATCTTTCGTCCACTCCTTTTTGTCCGCCCACAGAGCGAGGCTTGGAGCCACTGTCGCTAATTTGTTGTCGTCAGGGTATGGCACGTTCAGGTAGTGGACCAGCACTATGTCTGGATTCTGAAATAAAAAAAATACTGGAATTAATATTTTTAGAAGTTCTTAATTATTACACTAAGTAAGTACTTGAACGATTTTTTCGTGAACCCGTTCTCTTTGGTGAAACGTGTGGTCGAGTGCGCTCAGGGCCGTGATTCTACAAGCAAATTGTATGACAGTGGCTATAGCGAGTGTTCAAAATTCCGGTTTTAGCTTGTCGACCGAGCCGAGACGTGCCGCGCCGGCTACAAACAAATTGGTATTTTGCACTCTCTCTATAGCTATTGACATGCGATTCGCTTGCAGAATCTGGCCCAGAATCCAGGCTCGGACTGTAACACGAACCGACGAACGTGAACTCAAAGTGCAAGCCTGCAACCATAAACCAAACAGAATGCCCTGAAACGGCCTGTAAATAACCCCACACAGCATCGACTAAAAATAAGTAATACACAATATTTTAATTTTCAACTCGAGAAAAGAGAATGTAAAACAGTGAACGCCGTAATAACTATCCATTTGTCTTCAAAATGGTGGCTATAAACACGGCCGCATTATTTATGTAATGGCCGCCATACTAGGGTTGTCGCAACGTGTGTGTGCTTTATTGCTTGTAATTGTGGTTTTTCATTAACACTGTTATTAAATTGGGAGGCGCAATAACACGTTAATATGTGAATTATTAAGTTTGGTCCTTAATCAGTGTTGGGTATTTAGTTAAGAATTATTTTTCCGTGCTAACGAGATAATGAGCGCTTGATTGCATGATGCATACGTTTAACAGCGCTTATTTTACCTATGTATGAGTGTAGTGAAATCATAATGATGACAAAGAAGAGAGAGCCTTTCATTTTGGGGAAACAAGCGCTGTAATTTGATATATGAATCATAAAACTGTTTATAAAACAAATAAAGTACAGGGCGGGCGCCTTAAAATTTCTTTGTTATTGTGTGATCTGCGGCCTATCTTTCTCGCAAATGGTAAGATTGGGTAAAAGAGCGAGATAGATGACAGCTTACTCAAGGCCAAATAAACTCGATGCAAACTGTACTTGCTTACACATATTACAAGAACCACGCTTACAATGTGTAGTGACAACCCTACTAACTGCCCGCTCTTATTTTTCTAAAGCCTGCCGTTAAATTTGCTCCAGCCAGTCCAGTCCTGTGGTGACAGGCTCTTCTGTCGGGTTCCGTAAACATATGAGACGTACAGAATGCAGAGAATTAGTGCTGTAAGCCGAAAAACCTTTTTGGTGTTCCGCTGTAGATATACAAAGTCAGAGTTTTGTTAGGTGTAGAAAAAACGTATTATATTCAACATTATTCGGAATAGGTCAACGAGGGGAAAATCAAAAAGTGTAAATTAAATACTTAGTAGAATAAATAAAAACAGTAGCAAACAATGATAAATTGTGTACCTACTAGGTGTTGGGCTAAAATAGCAGAAAAATAAAAAATAAATAAGTTTTCAACCAAATCCGAAAACAAACTCCATTTTAAACTGGAACAATTACAGAAAATTGTTGAACTCCATTATAAATCAGTCCGTTCATAAACTAATACCCAGAGCACCTGACGACCGACTAAATGTCAGATTTATAATTGAATTTCTGATTGCACAACCCTAATTGTTTGTTCACCGTGTTTGCTTTCGTAACAGGTGTCAATAGCGGGTAAGACCTTTCGATGCGTTTACCTTGTCGGTTTGTTTAGAGATTTTAATGAAAAGGTGGGTGACAACTCGATTATCGGGAAAACCGATTAGTTTGGAGCATTTGTGATGTTATTTATGTAGCTGCGGCAATGGGCTAGCCCCAGTTCATAATATTGTTCCAGTTCCAGTTCGTAATTCTGGGTTTGGAAAGTGTCTTCTTTTGCTGAAATAACTCTTCAAATAAACGTAAACATAAACAATTTATTTATTCATAAAATCTTACAGCACAAAAGTGTATCACAAGAACTTATATTTATACAGAGAGGCTACATTATTTTCATACAGCAGACCAACAACCAAGCTAAGCATTAAAAATGCTTTTGTTATGATCACTGGTTGCTCACATTAACACCGTTAGAGTCTAAACTTTATATTATATTAGAAACAAGTTTTGTTATAGTAAGAGAGCATAATATTTAGTGTGTCCCTGGGTCGGTGAAAATGCGTGTGAGTGTTGTTTTTTGTTTTGTGTGTGTTCAGCCATTTAAAGTGTGTATGCGAATTTCACTTTATTATAGATAAAATATTTTCTGTTTGCTCGTAATTTAGAGTTAAAAACCAATTAGTTACAATTTGCTTACATTTAAATTTACAGAGACCGAATATACTATGATCTTTATTGATAATTTTATAGAGCCTAGCACCCTGAGCGATGAGAAATCTGTTCAAAAAGAAAGTTCTGCTTCTTACAGCAGGACATACAGCAAAATTTCGCCGGTTTATACCGATTTCAGTCGAGTAAGGAGTGAGAGAATGTTGTTTTAGTGCTGTATGTAATATGTCTGACGGTTAGAGTGTCTGATATTTCATGTAGAGCTCTGGTTGGGAACCTATAGGGTTTGAAGAGACTGATTTTTAGTATAAGTCTTTGAGCTTGTTCCACGGTACTGCTAAGATTTGAGTCCTTGGGGATCCAGCCCAGCATGTAATTCCGTACCACCATTGATCGAAATAGAGGCAGTTGACTAAATAAATTCCCTATGCTATACCTATACTGCAAAAGAATTAGGTTCTTTTACGATCACAGGACGCGTGCATCTCTGAAGACGTTCAATATTTCCTATTTGGCAAATGACTTTTGAATCGTATCCGTGGCGTATCGGCAAGATTATTTATATTTCTAAGTTTTCAATTTATTACAGTTCCCAGTTGAAGCTGTAAAATTCTTTGATTGAAAAAGATGCTGACTTTGCAATAACGTTAAAAGATTTATCAGTCGAAAGTTGGCTTTCCTCTCACTGCAAATGGATGGACTGCGTTTAGATACAACATCAATATTTACAGAGTCGAAAACTTAACTGCCCTGGGGGGTTACCACAACGCCATAAGAGACCGGTGAACGCGTGAATTTCCCATACAAACGTAATACAAAAATGATTTGAATTTGAGAAATAGTTTAACGTATTTAGACTATTAATTTGATTTATACACTGTTTACGCAGGTTCCTTGTCTGTATACCAGGGTTCCTCTTCAACCAATTTAAAAATATTTTTAAGTAATTTGAATAAGAACCTTGGTATACGACCAGGAACCTACGTAAACACTGTATTAATCCGATTAACAGTCTAAATGCTTTGAACTAGTTCTCAAATTCAAATCAATCATTTTTGTATTAAGTTTGTATGGGAAATTCACGCGGTCGCCGGTCTCTTAAGCCGATTAAAGGATATGTAACCTTATTGGCCCTACCGTCCGCCATCTTGAAAAAGTCAGAAATTGGCTGCCACTCACGAAACTGGTGCCAATCTTTAAGCAAAAAGATCTCACACTCGGTCCAGGAGATCTCACACTCGGTCACTGCTTATAACTCCGCAACACAACACATCCGCATATGAGCATGGGTTCCGTCTCCGTGCTATCGGACTTTGGAACAAACTTCCCAGTGCTATCAGGGACAGTCCTTCACTCAACATTTTTAAAAAACGCTTGAAGGAACACTATCTTTCTCTACCTTAATATACCTTAGTATCTATGTATATATTATATTTTGTTTTCTGTTTTTATCAGTATTTATGTATTTATTAGTAAGTAGTCTATTATTTTAATATTTATCGTTATGCACTTATGTAGGTCTACCTTTTATTAAATTATCCTCTCCATCCTAGGTTTGCTGGAAGAGATAAGCTCGCCTTTGTACATGTTTTTTCCTACTATTAATTTTCTGTATTATGTTTTCTGTGCAATAAAGTATAAAGTAAAGTAAAAACGGTTCGGTTTTTTGGTTTGTATTTCTAATCTATCAAATCAGCAACATCACCAAGGTAACCATTTTCATTCCAAAACTCCAGTATGGTCCGTGGTCCAATAGTTTTCACACTTGCTTTTCACGTAGGAGAATCAGGTTCGAATCTCGGCTATAGGTTCCGGCTACTATCGCTACTTGGTAATATGTCTTGGTCTAAAAAAAAACCTCCACCAACCCGCACTGAGCCAGGGTGTTGGAGTATGGCTCAACCTTACTCGTATCCGGGTAAAGGCCTGTGCCCCTCGTGTCACAAGGTGACTAACGAAAGGGATTTAATTCTAATGATGGTATCCAAACTATGTGACCAACTAAAATGACAGCTTGAAATCCTACAACTCTTGTCCTGTTATGTCAAGTCCTAATTAAGTTAATTTTTTCTCAAGTTTGTCAACTCACTTGAAGTAACCAGTAGCACCTTCGATGAAAAGTCGGTAGGATGGCTGAATGCACGTAGCAACCGTAGATGCACTGTAAAAATGAAAAATATTATCACTCAAGTGCCAAAAGCTCGCGCTCGTTGAAAATACTGACATATACGATCATGTCATCAAGGTCAAGATGGATAGAGTTTACCATGTATGTATTTACACCCACTTTCAGCCTGTGATTCAGTGCTCCTTTGCTCAACAAGGAGCTAACCCATCGACATTGAACTGGAGGTATTTCCTCATATATTTATTTTCAAACAACTTATATTTCCATAAAACAACATTTCTTAGACTCCTTCAGCTTTCCACGTCATAAATTTCACAATATCGGGCAACAACACACCAAGCCGAATTCAACGGCGGCGTCGGATATGTTATTTACTATAATGGCGCAGCGTCACGATATCAGAATGTAGACTCTACTATTTGTATCGATACCACTATAAATGATTTCGTAAGCAACAATATCAAAACTCAATCTAGTGCGAGTAGGGGTTTCGCAACATCGTGTACGAAAAAAGCACAGAAACGCGTTTCTTGTATGGGTGTCCCCATGCGTTTTTTATGCTTTTTAGGGTTCCGTAGAGAAACAAGGAACCCTTATAGTTTCGTCAAGTCTGTCTGTCCGTCCGTACGTCCGTATGTCACAGCAACTTTATTCCAAAACTATTAAAACTACACAGTTGAAACTTGGTACGTAGATGTATTCTATGAACCGCTTTACGATTTTTCAACAAAAACTGAAAAAAAATAAAAATTTAAGGGGGGCTCCCCATACATGAAACTGAAACCAAAAATATTTTTTTCATCAAACCTACATGTGTGGGGGTGTCTATAGATAGGTCTTCAAAAATGAAGTGAAGTTTCCAAATCCATTTTTCCTCAAAGTCAATCTTTAAAGAGACAGACCCATCCAAAGTGGAAATGGGCATCGTAACACCCATTTTTTTTATTCTATAAATCGAAAATATAGACAAATATAAGAAACTAATTTGAATATTTTTTAATTTTTTGATGTCATTATTTTTTTATTAATTATTTAAAATTTCTGAATTTTGTAAGTATGACGTCACCACTGGCATAATTAGGTAAGTTCCTTTGCATTCAATCATGCTTTTAAAAAGTAAAAATACGTTGAAGTTTGACAAATGTCAACAAGAGTTATTAGAGTTAATATTTAATTAATAAGTCGTTGTTATCCGATGTCGGTAACGAGTTATAACATTTTAATTTCTAAAATTGCCAATAACCAAGAATTGAATTGAGTTTATTGATCTTTTCATGTAAATACCAAGCCAGCGAGCGTCTCGTTCGTAATCTTACTTACTTATTCAAACTAACTGGCAATGAGTGATAACTTTGTGAAAGCTGACTCGCGAAATCTACCGAAGGTGGAAAATATTATGATTATAGAGTATGTGGCAACAAGTAGCCATCATAACTTGGCTGAAATAAGGGGAGCAAAGATCCTAATGTAAGTTAACCATGGCGCGCATGGTCGCCCTCAGCGTCCATGTCGTAGCACCCCCTCGCACAAAATTATCAGAGCCCGGGTTGCAAGGAATAGTCTTGGATTACAGACATAGGTACAAATCACAGTGTCTTTATTTTTTTTAGGTCATCTCGAGATTCTTATATTAGTACTGCTGTGGGCTATGTGAAAGTGAGTCGAACAGGCAGTGATTGCATTATCAGTGCCAAAGTAGTACCTGAACATAAAATAAGCAAGAAATTGTATACAGTCACATGTAAAATTGATGAACAAAATGATAGTATCATTTATGCAACCTGTGAAGATTGTCCAGCATCGGCAGGTATTTTTATAACCAACATTATAGAAATACTTAGGTATCATTTATCAGAACCTGTGTTGACCTATACCATTTGTTTTTACAGGTGGTTGCAAGCATTCTCTTTTACTATTATTTTGGTTGGCAAACAAAAGTAATGAACCATCATCAACTGCAGTTGAATGTTACTGGAACAAGCCTTCTCTCACAAAAGCTACCACAGAACAAGTTTCTAGTAAAGATATCTTTCCAAGGACTAAGATCCCAACACTTATGCTGAAAGACAGTGCTGTCTTAAGTGAATTTCAGGAAGAATGTCACAGAAGAAACTTAACTAACTCGCTTATTTTGAAGTTCTCGCAAAGTTATAAAACAAACTCAAAAAATATCTTTGATATTATGTTGTCATTTGTTCAAGATGAAACTGTGCATGACTTTAGTAATTTTACTAAATATTTAAAAAAAGTTTTCGATGACAACATCATCCAAGATATCAACTTAAAAACAATAGAGCAAGCCGAGAGTAAATACTGGCATAATATACGGCAAGGAAGATTAACAGCTTCTAAATTGTATGAAGCTGCTCATTGCAGTACAGATGGCGCTTTAGTGGAACAAATATTGGGAGGATATAAAGTGCCTGAAACGAAAGCTATACAACGAGGCAAGAAATTAGAAAGCAGAGTGCTACAAGTGATTGAACAAAAATTAAATTTAAAAATAGAGCGGTCTGGGTTTATCCTCATTAATGGCATTATGGGAGCATCACCTGATGGTGTTGGGAAAGACTTTGTTGTAGAAGTTAAGTGCCCAGCTTCAGAAAAAGCTGTCAAAACTTATATAAAAAATGATATGGTGATGGAAAAATTCAAATCACAGATAATGTGCCAAATGATGGCCTGCAAAAAAAATAAAGGGCTATTCTGCGTTGCAGATCATTTATTTGAAACAACAAAGAACATTCATGTTGTTTGGGTGGACTATGATGAAGCCTACCTTAGGAATATAATAAAACAAGCAGAAATATTTTGGGGTACATTTATATTTCCTAAGATACTAGAAAGTGCAAAAAAGTGATAATAAAATAAATGGCTTGAACTTTTAGTCACTTTTTATTATTTCTCCCTGTAAATTAATTAATCCACAAACAATCAAGACAATCTCATCCAAGTAGGGTACATATTTATAGTTCACAACTGAATGAGGTTTTAGTAGATTATACTCCCTTACACGTCTAATGACTCTCTCAACATGGACACGTAGGCTTGCTATAACTTTACTACGAAGTGCCTCAGAAGTAGTTTGCTTTGTGCCTGAATAAACACTAGGTGGCCTCAAAAGTTTTATACTGTGTGCACTTAAAAGTGTTTCAATGTCCTTAAATCCCCTGTCAGCTAAAATAACAGCATTAGGCTTTAAAACATTTAATAAGTTGCTTTTTTCTACAATAGCTTTATCAGATGTTCTACCATCATAGCCTTTTGAAATAAAGCTTACAAAGCCATTTGGAGTACAACCTATCAAGTATTTAACTGTATTACAGTTTTTGTATTGGGACCACGTCTGAGCTTGTTTTAAAGGATTTGATGGTTTTGAGATTTGTATTTCAAAACAATCAATAATCATTTGGACATCTGAATATCTTATTTTAAATATTAATGGCAGGTTCTCCTTTATTTGTTTGGGTTCAGGACAATAAACAAAATTTTGGAAGAAATTACTCAATACTTCAATACTTATTAATATCAATGATGACAGCTTGTTCCGAGATACATTAAATTGATCGCTTATTCGTTCTAGCGAATCATTTTGTTTTATCTTCAATAAAGTTAAAATAATCTGAAGTGAGTCTATTTTTGTGGTACTTTTTTCCACAATATAATGGATAAGCCATTTATATTGTTTTGGCAACCCCAAATACATCCTGGGTTTATTTAATACTAAGTCTAACATTATCTTTCTATTTTTTAACGCCATCTCACTCGCATCACACATAGTAGGCTCTTCAGTTTCTGATGTACAGCCAAATAAGGATGGAGTAGCTGTTGAACATGTCTCTTGAGAAGACTGTAATGTGTCAATGGTTGTAATTTTTGTAGGCTGTTTCCTAGTTTTGTAGTTGGTGCTCTTGTCAACCATCCTTATTTTACACTGAGTTGCAGCATGTATCTGAAAAATAAGTTAATACCTAGTTCAATTGACTTTTATTTTTATCACATTCCACTGCATTGTGCCCTGTTGGCAGGGCATGTCATGTACTTGTAGCTTCATACTTGCAGCGCGGAGTGAAACACCCCTGTTATTACACTCATTTGATAAATCAAACATTTTTTCAAGGTAAGTAGCACAATGATGGTTGTAACTGTTTTTACATTAAAGCTAGGAAGATAATACGAAATAAAAACATGAATTAAGCTTAAGTACCTACCTTTATAGGTAATGTAGAACAAGTAGATGTACTGGGCATCGCTACATCTTCATAATATTTTTCTTTTAAAAGCTTACTTGTGCTGGTACACATACTGGATGTTATTATACCATCACATTTTCTTTTCGATGGTTTGTTGGTGCTATTAGATGTACTAGGCATAATTAATTCCTCATATGTAGTTTTCAATGGCTGGCTGGCATTTGTGGGTTGTAACAGTAACTTATTTAATTCTGATACATCTTCACTTGTATATTGAGCAATATTGCGTAACAAAGCCGAATGTTTGAGCTTGGGTTCTTCATTCATTAACTTCCATTGATAGTAATTAATCAAATCCTCCCTGGGCTACAAAACAATACAAACAAAATGTTAGATACCACTAGGAGTAGGCTTGCCCAGCACCAATCCATCCTGAAAGCTTAGCTCCGTGGGTAGAACCGTGGGCTCTCAAGCGAGAGGTCCCAGGTTTGATTCCCTACAGTGGCATGTACCTATGACTTATATTACCAAGTTAAGTTACGTACATTTGTTTACTTGTTGTAACAATAACTACCACTCGCTAACGGTGAAGGAAAACATCGTGAGGAAACTCGCGGCTAGTTGACTCCCACACGTATTGACGTTGTCTTTCTTGTGGGTTAGTAAGTATTTAACAAAGAGACTAAAGAATCCTTACTTCCAAGTGATCTTCACAGCAATACTGTGTGTACACCTTGAAATATTCCGCCTTAGCTTGACGACACCATTTTTGACGCAAATCTTCTCGAATGCGTACAAACAGTTTAGTTGGGCTATTTTTCGCATTGTTTTTGCAGTTTGGAACGAAGCACTCTCTAGATCCCATGATTATTTTAGTATTATTCGGATGTTTATTTGTTGCGATGCGAAGGTTATATTCAGCGGTTATTTCCGTTATTTCTCTGTTTGACACTTTTGACAGTTGTTGTTGTTGACAAATGTATTTTTTTAAATATTTGTAGGCAATGGAACTACCGCATTAGAGCCAACGATGACGTATTTGAAAGAAAATGAAATTAACAGTTTTTGCGATAAATATTAATAATCCGTTTTAATTTTATTTATTTAAACCCCTTATAGTAATCAGTATCCCTATTCCTCTAAATGGTTTTCACTTTACGACAATCGATGCCTCCCTGATCAATGCCCATTGTGTGTCCCCCCTCTAACTTTTAAAGTAAGAGAGTGATAAATCTATAAAAAATATATGCTGTGTATCTCAATATAAACTTTCGATGAAAATTGGTTTGAACAAAATATAATGAGCAGTTTAAAGTAAAACTGCAAAGATAATTTTGTCATTCATACAAAGACTATGAAAAACAAAGTTACAACACAAAAATCCAGTCTAATAATTACATGATACTACGGAACCCTTCATGGGCGAGTCCGACTCGCACTTAGCCACTTTTTATATTTCGTGTTGTTCATTATGTGTTGCTGTAGCGGCAACAAGTTTAAACATTCTATAAAAATTTCAACTCTATACCTATTACGTGGTTCGTGAGAATAAAACCATTGACGGATAGACGGATAGACTGACGGACGGAGGGACAGATTTCCGTTGAGCACCCTGCAGGTACTTTACCCTAAAAACGAATGGGATAAACAATTTAATTTTATCCCCTTCAAAAAAGTCTCAAACTTTCCAAGAGTTTAAAAGTCCGTCCGTTATTCCATTTGGAAGTGGGTCAGAAGTAGCACCGGCCGATCCCGTCAACACCTCAACAACCTACCTCCAAATTACCGCCTCGCAAGCGTAACAGAGTTAACTTGAAAGCCACCACTGGTCTGGGGTGTTGTCTGACCACAGTTTAGATGCATCTGAGGTGCAGGTGTTAATTGTACACTTTGGAACCCCCAGAGTTCCAAAGTGTACTAAGATTTATTCCTACAGTTAGCTGACTTTTAGACTCAATACGAGTACTCATTTTTTCTAATAGAACTCGTTGTATTAGGAATTATTAGATTTACCACAGCATCTATATTTTAGAAAGATTCCTGTGAGGTGAATAGAAGGTCTAGGAATAGCATCTTGGTAACTTAAGTCATCCAGCATCTTCAAAAATATATGATTCACTTGCGTAATGGCTCTATAATTGACGAGTGGGGAAAACAAAAAGTAAACTACCGAAAGAAGTACCATCATATACATACATAATGTTATGTACAGAATATACAACTATTTCCTCTTATCATAAACCAAGACGTGTTCTTGTTCGAGGGGAAATAAACAATTGACAACTTAAATCACTATATGAAAGTGCAAATGTAAGTTTAAGTGTAATAAGTTCAAATCAAAATCATTTTTTACAACATTGTGGTTGTATGTAAAGTTCATACAAATAAGAGGTTCTTCATGTTCTCGTACACACACTTCATCGATATGTTAAACAGATGCAAGAATTCGCGCTTGTATTAGGCATAAACAGTTTCAATACTCGAAGCGTCAACGCCATCCAATATTCACACGGCCGCCGAATTTCTTCGCCAAACCGCACTCCGCCCATTAATTCCCAATTGCAGCCACGTCACTTATTTATTGGTGGTAGTACTCGCCAAAGGTTGCACTCTGGTCGCAGTTGCATCGTTCCAGTTCGTGTACGGGGCATGTTTTATTCAGGAGTCAGGGGTTCGCAACGTGGCGCCTCTTGGGGTATGGATGTATTAGTATCAGTTGCCTGGACATGGGCGGGCGTGGGCAGGTGGCGTGTAAGAAAGCATTCTTTACACAAACGTATACTGGAAAGACATATGGAGTATTGAATATCTTGATAAACTATTATACAATACGTTAATAGAAAATCTGAAACTGAACTGAGAGCCCGCGGAATCTTGGTATGGTCTCAATTGGTACCTAGTTAATGACTACATGGCTCTAAATTTTCTTCGACTCATAAGTCGAATCGATTGTATTTAAATGATGTATTTAGTTTAATTTTAAACTGTTTTATAATTATAAAATAATATCTACCTATGGATGTATATGTGTTAAAATGTATGCTATCTGAAATAAATATTTTGAATTGAATTGAATTAGTTAGTAAGCAAGAAGCCCTGTATTCTTTTCAAGTCCACATCAGCCCCCGAATATGTTCGTAAAACTACAGAACGAAATTACTGTTCGACGAATGACTGAGCGATAATCCACGTCGAAATATCCGAGCTAGAGCATAATATCCGGCCGTAGTCTCACTTCTGAGTGAATTAGATTTTTACGATCCTCGCTCATCGCATAACATAGGTGACATCGATATGACAGGATAATAAAGGGTACGGTTATCTGAAACGAGGATAGAGGAAAAAAACATAGGGTCACGTTTTCTCATACGGGGAGGCTATTCTAATTTTGTGCCCTTGAACTAAGAGAGGATAATGATAAAAGACTGATATAGATATCTTCGCAAACTCACTTCCTAGCTATAAACGACAAATAAAAGAAATTATTTTTAAGTAAGTCGGTAATTTAAATACAAACATGCTCGAATATTTTCACAACACTTTAATTGTATTGATTAATGGTACTCCAGGTCTTTAAGTAAATAATCCAATCAATCCATGTTTTTTAAGTGACTGTTTGTTACCTGAATAAAATAAAATAAAATAAAAATAGTACTCTAGTTGTTACAGGGGCAGATGAATTTGTAGGTGTACATGTTGTTTGGTACGTGTTCTGGTATAATTATTATTTTACTATAGCATAAATGCAGATGTAGACCAAGTCGGTAACCGAGTGGTGGCCAAGATGAGGCCGAAGATCAGTTGACAGACCACCTGCCAGATGGTCCGATGACATAGCGGAGATAGCAGGAAAACAATGGACGCGGGTTGCACCGGACCAGAGACTTTATATATATCCAATTGTCTGAGCCTGCGGGGGAATGCGGCTCGCTAATCGTTAGTTGTATTCAACGTACGCAACCTATGTACGATGACGGGCCCCCATACAGATTCGCAGCGGCTGACCAATCACAGCTCTCTTACCTCTTCCCCCGTCGCCCATAATTTGGTGAGTTGTGTTTCAAAGGAAAATGTATCTATGCGCTCTCCACTGGATAAGTGCTCCCTGCACGGGACCGAGTTAAATGGCGTATACATGAGGACGTCTATACTCAGCAGTGGGTTCTCTGATAGGCAGATGATGGTGATAAATGGAAACACTCGGCCCTTATTTTCTGTCATTTACTCAAGTTCAAGTTTGAATTGCAATAAATATAAAATAATATACAAAGCCAATTTTTATACAAAAACGTTACATTTAATTCAAGTTTTTCGTCTTCGCCTTGAGACACAGCTCGTTTTCATCAACCATGTCGTCTGGTAGTGGGTTGGAGTGACATCATTGTCTGATACGCGTGATGTAACAGAGAGGGACAGTTTTATGTCTTCCTGCGTGAAATTATTGTAAGTTCATGGTGGAGTTATTCAATTTGCATCGATTCTACGAAATGACAGAATGAAAATTAACTTATCTAGCGTAAAGAGTCATTGTGCGTGCGACCAATATAATGGCGATTTACGAGAACCTCTTTATTTCTGTAGATTTTTACAAATATACTTAGAATTATTTTTTTTTGTCTATTCTCTCTCTGTGGGAGAAGGGCAAAGAAACTCCCACAGATTATTTCTGTGATCTAAGTTTGAGAGTTTGGTAGTTTCATAGATAATTTGATGTGCTCTTCTCAAATTGGTACTTTGCTATTGGTACTTTGCTACGAGTACATGTTTGCTGCTCGCGCCATGATAATATATATATTTTTTTAAGACATTTATTTATCAGAAAACTTATGACTATTACAATTTATTTTCTGCCAAACTGCGTAACAGTTTGTTGGCAGACGCTCTTTTTTATATATATTTTTTCAAACTCCTCTCCAAATAATATACGTTCTCATCGACCAAAAACGACTTTATCAACCAAACCACCCCTATAATGCTGCTCAGGATTACTCCCCATAAGTTATCAGCGTAATCTATCACTGCCAGAGTCCATCTATCTCGAGAAAGGAAGTATCGAAAGATACAATAAAGTAGATACAAATAGTGCACCAAATGAATTCACTGATTGATGAAACATGTTATGCAAAGAGGTTTTGCAAATGATATTTGGATTTGGATTTCAGCTAAAGAGAAAACACACCAACGTTGTTATAAGAATGATTTTTAGTTGTAGGGCAGAAATAAATTATCGTATACTTAAAAATGGAGAAAGAAAGCGAAATAAGCTCCGTGGTCTAGTGGGTATTATGCTTGCTTCTCCCGCAGGTGATGCAGCTTCGAAATCCCAGTGCTGACCATGTACGAGTATATTATCGGAAGTTTTAACGGTGATGGAAAACATCGTGAGGAATCCATCATTACTCCGTAGATGCGGCGATGGGCTAGCCCCTGTCACACAAAATGGTGTATTGAAAAACTGGCTAAAAGTGGGCACAATTGGCCTCTGCCACCCCGTATGGGAAAAGGCGTGACGTTTTATTATGTTATAAAGAAATACAGAAAAGGCACGGAAGATAAGGCCCGAAAGATAAAATATACCAGTATGTAGGTACAAATTTTATCACGTGTCAGGGTCGATTTCAGGTCACTTCATGAAATTGACCCTCGTAGAAGTTTGGTAACACTTGCAACACTATTTGCAGCGTGCCGTAAAAACGTTCGTTAGAGATTCGAAACGCTTGCAACGCTATTTGCAGCGTGCGTAACACTGTTTGTGGGTCGATTTCACGTCACATGAATGAAGCGTCATTCGTGAGAATTGATCTCATTCGTGTGACTTAAAAATCTTGAAATCGTCCCGTCACTGTTGCTCACTTCCCAGTCTCTACAACAATGTATTATTCTTGGCTAGAACTTCAATGTCATCATATCGTTTCCGCCCACTGCTGGGGAATGCCTACACTTCTCTTTGTGCCAACTTATCTGGCACTGTTTAAAATATACTTACTACTTGGTGTACACAGAACTTGCAGAGTGTAGGCGATGAGAAAGCCCCAAATTACCCTAGATGTTTTCGTAATCTGCTATCACCTGCCCTAGAATATTTCTGCTACGAATTCGCTATCCTATAACCATTGTTCAATGATTTCATATTTTAAAGCACTAAACTAAATCTATATTACGAGTAAAATATACTGTATAAGAACGCTAATTGATTTACAGCCCGAAAATTTAACGCCAAAAAAATACACTGCAGAAAGAAGTGCCAAAAATAACAGCCTCAAATAAACACCAATTTGAGCCACAAAAACGAAACTAACCCCACTTAATCTGTTTTCAGACACAAGCGCGTCCTCATTTCCGAATGCGAAAAAATGGCAACAGCGGAACCCCGGCCCATAAACCTGTTAATTCGGTATCAGGCGGCAGGTTACATCTACAGACTCGTAAGGCCGAGCTCAGCTGTTCGACTCTTGGCGTTCGGCCAGCGTGTGAACACGGCATCCCTCTGCTATACAATAGGGCCTCGAGTGTGGCAAAATGACGGCTCTATGGCGTGACGATTGAGGATGGTGTTATTTGCCGCTGGAAAAATACTTATAGACCTATCAAGTTATCTGTGAATGTTTTAATTCAGATCTTTGACATGCCATTCTATGCTCGGAGGCAATTCCCAAATATGGCAATACTAGAAAGCCACTAGCGACACCCGTCATTTTACAGTTAAGTTGGCAGATCTGTACGTCAGATTTCAATAACCTATCAATCCACAACCTGCTAGGAGTGTAGGGTCTTTGACAAAAGTTCCATAGCGCAACTGTCAAAACTAACTCTAGTAAAGTTAAAATCATTAGATAGATTATTGAAAATAACGTTAGAGCGAGTAATGTATAGAAATAAAAGATTTAACTAATGTTATAGGTGCATATCTAAATCAGTGATTTATAAACCTGTAGCGATGAGCTAGCCCCATTTTGCGCATTAAAATATGTTGAATAGCTTAAGTAACTTGATGTATTCACACACAACTGTGCCTCTACCACCCTATATGGTAAAAGGCGTGACGTTAATTTTGTCATTAAAGGGATTACGTAAACATCAGATAATGAACCCCAAGAAAGACCGCCATTATCAGTTCACTGTGACTGAGACGCCGCCGTGTAGCAGAATCGTCGCCCAACTATTGCGAATACCTGCGATATGTTAAAAAGCATAATGACTGGAAAAGTGCCACTATAAAGAACTTAAATGTGAAAGGACGTAATGACCGTAATAGTCAGCATTTCTTTCTAATGTTTCCGCCCTGCTTTAGCGTGGGCAGTAGTTTAGTAGTGCTAAAGTCTTGCCTCGTAATTAGGAAAGAAAAACATTGCAATTTATCTATGAAATTTTCAAGTTACCACAATCGTTATGGTGCCCATATTTTTGAGTGTAAAAGAATATTTAGATGACAAAACTGGTGCGCTGAGATGGTAAAGACCATGCTTTACCATCTCAGCGCACAGAAATCAAAAGAGGAGCGATGGACTGAGCCAGTACGTCTCTCCTCGGTGTATTTCCTTAGAGTTAAGTAGAAATACATAACATTGTATTTTAAGGCTCTGACATTTTAAAAGAGGTACCGGGGAGTTTCTTGCCCTTCCTTGCTCCATCCCTAAGCCCACAACTTCCGAACGGGCGGTAGTATACAAAAATATTAATATTATATTGACGTTAACTAAGTATCTGCATGATTTTATGGTCAATAAACTGTAATAAAATGTAACTTCCATGGTTTGGCAAGTGATGTGCAACAACATTATTTTTCTTACAAACCAACAAATCATCGGGGTGGCAGAGACACAATAGGCTTGTGGCCAAGGTAATCCAATAAATCTAGGAACAAGTCTTAAGTTGAAGCATTATGTACAAAATGGCTTGACATTCTCAGAATTGTATATTTCCAGCAGATATATTTTATAAAGTCAATTTTGTGCAAGAAAGGACAGCATTTGATGGCACTTTTACATGACGTCATTCTGTTGTTATTTCATAGAACTCGGGAACAAAAGTTCCGTTTTGACAGTTCATAAAAAGTATCTATTTTGACTTAACAGGCCACAAGCCTATTCTCTTTTCTTTCACCATAAGTCTACACCTACTCAGCAATCCACCTGTCACATCCCTACTTGGTTTGCCGGAAGACATCTCTTACTAGATAAGCCCGCTTTTTTACCCTATTACAAAATATTTCTTTTTTTTCCAATGTTTGTGTGCAATAAACTAATTATGAAATTATGAATTCTACCTTGTCATTTTCAACGATAAATAGGGAGTTGAAATATTGTTAGCAAACACATCTCCAGGACTTGGATGTTTATATTTATATGGGGCCGTGAGGGTGAGATGCTAATTAGTTTACAAACCATTTAAACGAAAATACACGAAGCATTTAGTTTAGTGAACACAAATGAATTTAACTCGTTTTTTCCTCGACGGAATAGAAGTGCAATGCAAATGCAATAAACGCCTGATTAGGAAGGGCGGTGCAAGAAAGGAATTTATGTTATGTTTTAACTCAGCGAGTTTGTAAGGTCACAATGTACAGGTCGCGCTATATTCTTGGGTACATGATTGCCGCGTGGAGAGGATAGCGAATGGGTACAAGAGCGGCTTACATGGGCAAAAGAGAGAGGTAGAGCCCACACAGGTGCCAACAGGAAGCGTTTATCCAGTGGAGAGCGCATATATAGATACATTTTCCTTTGAAACACAACTCACCAATTTACGGGCGGCGGGGGACGAGGTAAGAGAGCTGTGATTGGTCAGCCGCTGCGAAACTGTCTAGCGGCCCGTCATCGTACATAGGTTACGTAGGCGAACGTTTGTTGAATACAACAAATGTTTGGCGAGCCGCATTCCCCCGCAGGCGCAGTCAATTGTATATATAGTCTCTGCTCAGGTGCTAAGAACCCTGGTGGGGCCTGCATAGCAAAGCTTAAGCTAATTTTGATGATTGATTATTCTTCATATGTCAGTGGTTACGGCTGCTTTTACGGTTATGAAGAAACATCGTGAGGATACCTTCATTAGTCCATCTTAGGCGATGGGCTAGTCCCGTCACGCAAAAGCGAGTATTGAATTTCCTACGTATGGGCTCAATCGTGCCTCTGCCACCCCGTATGGGAAAAGTTGTGACGCTATATTAATGTAACGTTGGCAGGAGCTATCTACTCGCCTTCGCTCACTTAAAACAAAGTATACTGACTTGCAGTTTAAAGTTTATCGGATTAAGATACGTGTTAGTGTAGGGATAAATTTGTTTTACTTTAGAGATCTCTATCTGTTCTTTAAATAGGCAGACAATCAGGCACGAAGGTGCCAAGTGTAGTTAAAGTGGTTCTTCAGCCTACAACATAAAAAAATAGGGGACAAATAATCAGTAGCCACACCAAACGATCCAGCGATCCGCGATTCCAGCGACCCGCGATCCAGGATCGTAGATGTCTGTCGAGCTATAATTCTCACAGTTGAAAACAATCCTCACATTTGAAAGCTTCATGATTATGAATACTGACAATGCCAATAATAAGTGTCTAATTAGTGCTAAAATGGACATAATTGGTGCTATCATAATTTCGATGTTATAGATAGGTAGGCATAAGTTTGTCTAGCTGTAATCCTCACAAATTTATGCCTATAACTGCGGAACTATGATGGCACTAATTATGTCCATTTTGGCACTAATTAGGCACTAATTATTGGCATTGTCAGAATTCATTTTCGTGAAGCTTTCAAATGTTATGGTTACAGCTCGAGATCGTTTGGTGTGGATCCAGCTATTCGCATTATGGATCCTCTCAAAATAAACAGTTTGGAACAACTCAAAATAAAATAGACTGATGATTTCCAAAACTAACAACTGCTGAATACTAAGTAGGTGAATACAGTCAGCACCAGATATACATATGTGAGCTCGTAAGATTATCAAAAATCCAGAAATAACTACTCAGCCAAAGTGTCATCATTACGTGCTAGTAAACATGCATTGACAGTTAGGCTGTGTAGATAAGTTTCATTCTGGTAGTGAAGGATCACGTATGCTCACATTACTGATGCTGATTTTACTTCAATTAAATAGGTAAATCCTGTACCACGGCACCAACTTTTTGCCATAATAATCCTAGAAAGGTACAGATGAGGCCAATCGCACTATTTCTCCGATTACAGCGTAGAGCTCTGTTTAGAGTGTTTCCTGGCGCTTTGCCAGAGCAGAGCCCCGGGCACGCGACCGTCACATACCCCCTTTCGCTTCGTGAGCATAATTGTAATTGTCTTAGCGACTGTACTTTGGTTTGTCTGCCGCGATAAATTAGGGCTGTGGGTTTTCCTTAAAGTGAAACTTCTTATGATGACTTTTTAATGGGAGGTTAAACAATAAATAATAATAAATAGTGCTTACAATTTAGTGCTTTTAAAAACCCCTAACCAAACCTAACCAAACCAAACCTAACCTTACCTAATCAAATAAGGCAAGAATTGTTCAAAACACTCTCCAAAAAGGTGTAGTCCCGTTGTCCACCCCCTGGTGCCTTTTTGTGGGCAGACAAAAGTCTTCCGGCAATACAGCCAAATAATTTATGTGTTAGTACTCTGTTTATTTTATGTGTGTAGTTTCTTATCTTTTCACTTCGAAGAGGTGTACTGTGTTGCACGATGACCTTCATTGTTCGTTGCATTTGTGTACTCCGACATACAAGTTTTCTTATAATAAGACTGATTCTATGCTAAAGGTATCGCTAATAAACCAAGAAGATGTCCTAATTGTGTATTAGTAAGCCACACAATTAAGCATGCAGTCTGCATTTTAATTATGTCACCATACAAAATTAACGGCCCATTAACACAGACTTCCATAATGGAATCGCCATCAAAACTTTAGCCCAGGGCTCAGCTTGTAGGCCAAAGTTTGTGTACAAAAAGCAATTAAATCCTGCTTTCTCACAATGCCACAGACGTGGGGTCACGCTATAACTGAACATTTCTTGACTTGGCGAAAGGGAAATTGGAGGAAACCTGCTGCGGTCGCAAACCATTGTTGTGTCTTCAAATGTTGCTTTCAGCGACGTGGGATGGAGTATGGTCTAAAATAGAACTTAAAGCATATACGATTCTATATTTTTATCGTTACTTTAGCCACGTTTATTCTTTTGGCGTTATTATCAGGTGGCTCACGTGTTTTTTGGGAAATTGAAGGCGAATACTCACTTCAACAATATAATGGCAGCTGTTGTTTCATGTTTCAATTCAACATAAAATAGCTAGACAGTTGAAATTTTCACAGATGATGTATTTCTGTTGCCGCTATAACAACAAACACTAAAAAAAATATTAAGGTGGCTCCCATACAACAAACGTGATTATTTTGCTAATTTTTGCTCGATATTGATAATGGTAGCAGGTAGACGCTTAAAATGTTCACAATATATTGAGTATATTATTTACTTAAAAAAATAAACTTAAATTAATATTTAGGGGGGGCATACAACATGTTTTTTTGCGGTTTTTTATAGATAATAGTACGTAACCCTACGGAAAAAAAATCGCGGGCCGTGCATGGACTTTGGACGGAAGGTTGTGTACAGTTTATTGAAAGTACAAGACTTACCTCAGTTCCCTGGACCTTGAGTTTCATGTGGTCTTCTCTGGTGGTCTTCCCGTCTTTCCTCTTCTTCCAGCAGTAACCATCGCGTCGGTACCGCACCTTCTTGCGACTGTACAGCAGCATTGAGCCGCTTTTTGGCCTAAACATAAGAAAAGAAAAATAAACGTAGGGAAAAGGACTTAGAAATGAATGCTGTCTAGTTAATCGCATTAGGCAGGGCTTTGCTCGAATTTGAGGTATTTTAGGAACACAATTATTTTGAAATAAATGGCATCAATAAACATACAAAAATATGAGACAAAGAAAATATAACAGAAGAGAACATTAAATATAGGCAGTTCCTCTTACTGCCGTACCCAGAGTCATTTAATGATTCATTAAGGATTACTAAGTAAAGGATTTTGTATGTAAATTCAAATTTGGAACTGATTTAATGGTTGATTAAATCTCTCTGAGTGCGGCGGTTAGTGTTTAATGACCTCCTTTTAGCCCACATAACTCAATTTACTCTTAGGACCAGATTAGTTTTACGTATTATAACAATCATATAACACCTCTAATGAAAGTTTAAGGTTTCTGCTTTGCACTGTTTTCATCCAATTCTTTCCTCATTCAGAACTAAAAGAGATGGCGTGATCAAAAAGTATCGTGTCGTGACTCAAGGTCCGCTGAAAAACATAAAATTTCGGCCCGATTTTTTTATAGAAATCTGCGAAGAACGTAATGCAAACGCAACCAGCATAGATCAGTGTAGATTTATGTTTCCAATACTAGATTTATGCTTCGTCGAAACGTCATCAATTGAACGGCAACTTTTTTTTCATTCGCAGCTTTTTGTCCAATAACGCTTTGGATCGTGACGTTCTGGGCGAAATATGGCCATTGTCAAACGCTGTTTTGTTGGTAAAGATTTATTAGTACTTCTTTGTACATTTCGGGCAACATAGCATATTGTATTGGTAACGTAACATGGCTAGTAGATTGGTGAATTTCTCGGACAAGCTTATTTTGAAATACTTAAAGCATGTATCTGGCCAGCAGAGCATTATTTTTATAAAAAAATAACACAAATTAACCGGCACCGAATCACGTCACATAGGCGTCGTGCGCCAAAAAGCGTGAGCAGCGCTTACAAATATTAATAAAGCGGCTGCGAAGACAATAAAACGAAATTATGCCGGACATGTTAAAGCAGGAATTACGAGTGGCAGCGCTTTTAATCTGCGAAGAGAACAAATAGGTACCCATAAACAGGGTTCCTGCCCGCGGGCGATTTGTCTTTTAAATGACCGGCCAGCCGCATTCTGATTTCGAAATAATTTTTCGAACTCTTCCTGAGCGGTTAGACGGCTTTACGGTCCGATAGGGTCATGCTGAGGGGTCATGTTTGTGTTCACCCATGAATGGCTTGAAAGTACCTCCTCTGTCATACAATCAGTTTTTCAAGAAAATAAGCAATAACTACCAAAATATATTGTGCCAACTAAAACTAATCTATTTTGATATGTTATTCTTGCTGAGAAATAATGTTACCTGCACAAAGACCTCGTAATTTCTAAGATCAGTTCTTATTCGTTTCACTCTTATCGCTTGCAATGCCTTGCTATATGTATGTATAAAAAATGTAAGTAAGTCAACTATTTGTTCTGCGACATAAGCTCTAAATAACCAATAGATATACTCAAATTCTCAGAAGCTTCCTGCCTTATTTGCATTTATCAGTACATTACCGAGTTCGAACGTATTTCAAATTATGATACCAACGGAAACATTATTCCGTGATTACCAAATCCCCACAAATCACAACTTTCATCTATATTTTCACCTACTTTTTGGGTAAAAACCGACAACTCAATGCTGATCCTTTCCTGCCATCGTCATTAAACTTTACACTAGAATCTATCGAAGACCAAGTGATTCTGGTTTCGGTACAAAAACTGGCGATTAACGGCTCAAGCGAACGATAAAGAGCGATATGTTCGAAAGTTGTAAAATAGTAAATAAATATCTCAATCCATTTCCGAAGACTAATGTTGGTTTGACACGAAATGTTGCGATGCCGATTTTAGTATCGGGCCGTTAATATGTAAAGCGATGCTACAGCACTAGTGGTTGAAGTGGGAATTGAAAAGAGATTTGAAGCTAAGGTACATTAATGTTTACTAAACATAATAGTGAAGACAAGTAGGTGTTTCATAGAATATTATTAAATTCCCGTCGTAAAATTATGATTCCAGATACATAAAAGTAATTATTTATATCCTGAAAGTAAAAAGGTTAAAAGGTTAAGGAAAACGAAGGAATAATAATATGTACCACCTTTTATGTTTTTCAACATTGTAACGAACCTCGTGAAATAATGACATTGTAAGATTTAGCTTAGAATAACATCAAAATAGCAATTTAAACAATTTTATTGCAAACGAAAGCTCTTTCTTGAAATGGAAAGTCAACATACGTCTTGAATTGTTACGACTTACGATTAAACACAAAGCAACACGAACAAATTAGAAATGTCACCATACAAAATGAGTTTATACTGAAATTGCTCTTGATTATACAATTTAGTACAGTTTTTACAATTTTCCGTATTTTATCAGAAATGAAAATATGTAGATGCAATGACAGCTCAAATTGACTATGGAAATCCGAATGTTGACTTTAACGGCTGTAAAACTTGTAATATAATTGTCAATCTAATGAGCAGGTAACCTTTTAACTGGCTTCAAAATAGCTCACTAACTTAAAAACTTAAAAAAAACGACTTCAGTCTCTGTTGGGTGAGGCCGATTCTCACCCATTAGAGTCTGTAGGCGTATTCGACAAAGGGAATTCTTTCTTCCACAAAGGGAAGGGAAACATCGTCTTTCAATAGGCGAAAGTCCTTCGCAATTGGTCCTTCGCCTACTAAAAGACGAAGCACCGATCCTTTGTCGAATTCGACAAATTTGCTATAGAAATGAGAGTTGACCTCCTGGAGCATGATTCTCGCGCATTCGATATACGATATTGACACCTATATCGAATGATTTCGTATGGGAATCTGTCAATATTGGTCTCGATATCCATATATCTAAGGCGCGAGAATCGACCCGCTGCTTCTTCTCGCTCGGTATGCAAATGTCGTCTATAGACGAGCCTACGAAATCTGTCATCTGACAGCGAAGTCCATTCTTGTTCTGACGAGAACTAAAGCTTATCCTTATTCCGTTCTATGTACGTATTCCACAATTTAAACGAATGTGCGATCCAAACAGCCAGAATTAATCTCGAGCGGGGATTATTAGGTAATAATGAGCTATGAGTGATCTGGCTCAAATTTTCTATTTAAATTAACTGCTTCATTTAAAATTATTATTTTAATTGAAATGTATATAAACTTGTAATTATGTAAAAATAAAATTAATGATTCCTGCTATTTATTACGAAGTATGTTTATTTTTTGTTTTTTACTCAGTGAAATATACTGATGGTTTTTTTATGTAAGTATGTATAATTAAAACCATTTATGTAGATATGTGCATAAATTCTTAGAAAATACAGGCTTTTTTCAACATGCATGGATACAACCTTAATATGTTTTCATTTTACGTTGTAAACTGCTGTGAAACAACTAATAAATATATAAATAAATAAATAAACCTTTCTAACTCTGTAACATCTGGCAATAATAAAAAATGGCTTTACAATTATTATTGGTCTTTAATTTACAGAACAGCCCTTTCACAAGCAAGTCATCGGTGTACTTTAATTTGAATATAATTGGAATCATGCAACTCTGACGTCCCATTAGCATACCACTTGGCACGAAATAAGACTAAAAATCGGCCAACTGCGAGTCGGACCCTCACACGAAAGGTTCCGCACCATCGTACAAGAAAAGTGCCTGACAGTTCAATATCTTAAATATTCATCTCGTAATTTTGCTATCAATGTCAGGCGCTATTCTTTTGAAGTTTACTTAGTACTATTTTATTCTAAACACCCTTATTTCTTTCGTGTATTTCAGTATTTGTTGTTGTAGCGGCAACACAGATCTACACATTCTGTGAATATGTCAACTTTCTAGCTATTACGGTTTGTGCGGTACAGCCCGCTGATGGACAGACAGACGGACAGCGAAGGCTTAGTAACAGGGTCCCGTTCGGCACCTTTCGGGTACAGAACCCTAAAAACGTTACTCGTAGTTCACAAGTAACCCAACTCATATTGCCTGGGAATAAAGTTGGAAAATTCTGCAACAATTTCATGTCGTTTTAGGTAATACCTGCTATTAGTCTCTTGAGATTGATTATTATTTTAAACACACAGCACAGCTCGTTGAGCTAAATGCTAACTTAATCGGAAGTTACTGAGGTCAGTTTAATAAAATTACAGTTGTTTAGTTGTTTGATTATAAACTACAGACCTAGGCAATTGTTATGCAAGCTGAGAATCTAAGTAAAATAGTATAAAACTCAATTCATATGAGAAGCAATTGCAGGCTAATATAAAGCAAATCTGATAAAGACTGGCCTTTTGTAATAATTAAGAAAAATAAATATTTATGCCCGCTGAAAACAGGGTGATTGCGGGCCTTACCCTTACTCGATTGCAATTTCACCCAATGTATAAAATTAGTCCACAAGACACTTCATAGATAAAGAAGACACTAATTAATAAATATGTCATTAATCATGTTGCCTATAATATTAGACGGTCGACGTTACTTCTAAAGCCAAATCAGTAAAGCTAGCTAGCTAAAATAAGTAAAAGTACCCGAATACACACCGCCTGCTCAAAAATGCACTAAAATCAACTACATATTTTGATTAACCCATCATCATCCCAGTTCGAATTTTTCAACAGCCCCCAACGAGCGATCAAGCCCACTTGAGAGCTGCTCCGATAGACTTCAATTAGGCGATTGCATTCCCAATCGGCCTCGTAGCACTGGTAATAGGCAGTGGTGAGCGTGGAACGCATACTAATGCGGTTTCAGTTTATTACACTAGCTAGACTTCTGGCGGTTACCGCTCATTGGAAACGATCGTGCGGGAAGCAACTGGCTGAGAAGGGCACTAGATGGGTGTCCGTTTCTATGTGGCATTTTCTTTTGAATTACTGTTGGTCCTGGCTACCATTGCTACTTCTTAAAAATCGTGCATAATAGGACAGCTTGATTGACTTTGACCGTCGTGTTGGCCTCTATTACATTACCCCACTATTACTCGTATATGGGGTAAAGGCCCATGCTTCTTGAAGGCTAATGTATTAATAATTATTAGCTATTTTAAGGTCTTCCTGAGATTGACCTACTCGACGGGGACGCGAATGCTTGAGTTGCATGTAATTTTGCTGGATGTTTTTTTGAAATATTATACACAGTGAAACATCATCGTGGAGAAACCATGAGCCAAAGTCATGCTATCACTGTCTCAAAACTCAAAACATAACAGCGAAACCAGTATAACACTTGAGTGGGAGTTTATGTGAGCACTAGTCTGAGCATTCGGCCATAGTTCTGTTAATATTCAAAGGTATACCTGTCACTCTGGATTCACTCACAAACGGCATGCAAATTCCGAGCGCCTTTGAGTAATTCATAGTAACTGCTCATATCAGTAATCGCCTTTAAATGTTAATGGCTGAGTTATTGCCGAGACAGCGCCGGTAACGAGCTGTTAAGTTAATTAGTCAATTACTTTGAGTTGTAATTTCAACGTTGGCCTTGTTATGTGAAGGACAAGGCAAGGAAGGCAAATTGTGGTTTTGGTGCAATTTTTGGTTCGAGTATGGACGGTCGACTAAAACTTCAGATCAATTAAACTCTTTCCTCCAATTTGTCTATTCAGTCGGCCACTCAGCGCGTAGATGATAGGGCATATGCTTTTTCTAATCAATCATTTATTTACTCAATAAATTGAAACGGATTGTAGTAATATCACATGAGAATACCTACCGCCATTGTCACATCTGTGTCATCGAATTCCCATTTTGCTAGTGGAATTCATGCCTTTAACAATTAAGGCTGCTACTTCAGACGTGGCTCTAATTGCAACGTTGAAGTGTCCATTTCAGCTTGTTGCATTTTAATTCTCACCATCGGCTCCTTTGTTGTATTATAACTTTCGTGACAATAGAATTAAGACCGGTAAGAGCTTGGCATTTATAAATTTAAGTTGTGTTCATTACTAAAATTATGTATTCCGATATGTACGATTTAATTATGTATAACTTAAGTATTTTTTAGAAATCAGGCTAAATCTTCGCATATTTCAAAAAAGTAATCATAACTCTCTCATCGTTGCTATAATTAGTCGGGTTGACACAACCACAACTCGATTTCCTTTATAATCAGTCCTTACATTATTTACGTCTAAATGACGTCTCATCGCTCTATCCCCCGACCTGTCAGAGTCACCTCGACGTATTGCCAATTTGTGCCTCACCATGTGAGATCAGATACTGTCCGACACCGGATAACGTCCAACTACCGGCCTAGTCCCTTTTCGACACATTTCCCGACTACCGAACAAACAAACACTACTATCTAAGCTCCAAACAACCTATTGAAATATCATACCTACCTGCCTATGCACAGTTAGCACCTGAATACTACTCGTATGTAAACACGAGACACTCAAATTGATCGACACTTACAAGTAAACAAAATTAACAATACTTAGCCAAATTGACGAAAATATGTTAACGACCTCTGTGTCAAATATGGTTAAATAAAGCCATTGGGTGGATTGTATAAAGAAAAGTAACGATCATTATTGTTTGTATGAGTGAGCGAACGTAAAATAATAAGAATAATACTTCCTTAGGTGATACTTTTTATACTTAGATTCCGGCTGGTGGTAAACACCGTGGGGTAACCTTCAGATCTACGTAGCTACCTTGCTACGCCAAATAGTATTAAATTACTGACCTACGTGGACACTACGTTCTTTCTGCCACCCCTTTGGGGAAAAGATGTGACGCTATCCGTTTTTTCACTACCGTTTCAATGAAATAAAAAATGGGGTGGATTGAGAACAACCCCGACTGGCGATTAATAAATCACCGGAGTTGTGGCCCGATAAATCCGATGACCAATCGACTGGTCGACATCGCATCCACGATATAACCCAAAGTCTAATTACGTCCCTGTAAGGGTGATAATGGATTGAAAACGTGACGATTACATCGCGTGGTAGTGTCGGATGTGATTGGCTAATTTAGGAATCAGTCAGCGCGTCATTAATCAATTAAATTGGTTAAAATAGTCACCGAAAATCACACGTGACGTAAAATAAAATAACTAATCCGATTCTGATTAGTATGTAGCAGAGACTATATATCCAATTGACTTCGCCTGCGGGGGAATGCGGCTCGCCAAACATTAGTTGTATTCAACGTATGCAACCTATGTACGATGATGGGCCGCCACCGCCCCGCCGTGACAGTTTTTAAGTGCCTCCGCAGCAGCTGGCCAATCACAGCTCTCTAAGTTACCTCGTCCGCGCCGTAATTGGTGAGTTGTCTTTCAAAGGAAAATGTATCTATGCGCTCTCCACTGGATAAATGCTCCCTGGTATGTAGATATGAAAAATGCAAATCACTGTGACCCATTGACTTATGGTGCTGTGGATTCATATAGAAAGTTGTTTAGAATGATCCCTATTGTCCTTTTATAGCATTCGAAACTAGACTGCTATTCGGCGTTGAGTGTAGTCATATCCGGGTTAAAAAAGTGATCCGCCTTTTGCGCTCTTAGCAGCGATCGATACACTATCGCTATGCGTATTACATAATAGAATTAGGGCCCTGGTGCTGCCGGTATGCAACACAGCCGGCCCATAAACACCCAAGTACACCTACCTGCCTATACGTTATAGCCGCGTCTACACCGCCCGGTGACAAACGAACGGCCCTGCATAAATCAAGACGCACAAATAGGCCAGGAGCTCGGACATCGGCAAATAGCTGCAGTCCCATTCCCCACTGTATCAATAACATAGTATTCAAGCACCTTCTGTCAAACCGAGCGGTCCGCGAGTGGAACAGACTTCCAGAAACTGTGATTAGTGCACCATCAGTGAACAGTTTTAAAAATAGACTTGACAATTTTATAAAACAAGTGCAGTGAAATGTGAACTGATATGCACGCATCAGCTTCAAGCTGCTTGTGCATAATAAATAATAATAATAATAATGCGCCTTTTACCATTCGGTGTGGCAAAATGCATTATTGTTCTGTTTTTTGATAGTTACTGAATACTCCATTTTGTGTACATTTGTGTAAGGGGTTCGAACATTTTTGTATGGGATATGTTCTGGGATACTGGGGTACTGGCATACCCTTAAAATTTCGCTGTTTCTATGGACATATGTTCACGAAAAATGTGGTATTTTAGGGAATTTCAACAGTAGGTATCCCAGAAGAGATCGATGTCGTACTTGTGTCGTTTCAGATTATTTGATATCAATTAAGAATCCACTTTGTAGCGGTATTTTAACAACCTCGTACATACAAAATGTATTGTACGATCACTCAGAGATGTTTGAATGTCGTGTAGATTTAACTGAGAAAGCAATAAAAACAGGAGCAGTAGTTATATTTTCCCTCCATCAACTTACTTAAAAGATTATTATAATAGTCCCAATAACGACCTCTGTGGCGCAGCGGTTGCGCATGTGCCTACCGTGCAAGAGGTCCCGGGTTTGAATACCGGCTGGGGACAAAAAAAACCCCAGGTCTTGGATGTTTACATGTTTGCGATGTCGCTGTTTCTGGTTCCCACGACACAGGGTATCCTAGTGTGGGGCCAGAAGCAATGTATGCGCTTGTAAAAAAAAAATATATAACCAAATGATAATAACGCGACTTAAGGTAAAGGTTTCAAATCAAAAAAGTTTTTTTTTATGTTCGTGTCCAAAATAGTAATAGTATTTATAGGTGACAAACAAAAAATAAATTACAAAAATCCAACCGATTTAAAACCTCCCGGTTTAAAACGCTTACAGGCCATTAGCAAGTCACAGCAAATGCACTGGTGCTAAACAGAACTTACACACTCGTCGAACATCGGCAAATAGGCGGCCCAAATAGCCTCACAAATTAGCCTGCGTAGCGCCTGCTGTTTGCAAAGGTCACCCTGATTCAGCACGCCCCACTAATCGATGGTCAAGTGGGGGGAACTTTGTCCCACGCGACTATATTAATGGCTTGCATGAGTGGGACAAAGTTTTGACAGGTCAGTTTACGAAGCAGTTTACCGAGGGTTGTATTGAGTTTGAGCTCGGAAAACCAAGGTGGAACTTTTGACGTTGGTATTGAAAATGTACGGGAGAAAGGTTGGAGATGCGATTTATTTGTTCTTCATGATATGTGTTAGGTACTGACTACTGCTACAAAAGTTTTTACTTACTGGACTTACGTTAACTCAAGTATGGGATTTGTGCGAAACATTAAATTGTTTGAAAGAATCAACGAGCGCGAGCGTTACGAATATTTTTAGCGTAGCTACTCCGCGCTACGTAGCAGCGTTACAACTAAACGTAGCACGTCTTGGCCGGCTGTGACTACGGTAGTTTGCCGCTAACTTAAATTTTTACTTGATACTAAGCTTAGAAATGATATTTTAAAAAATCCATCGCATGGGCGGTAAGAAGGGAATTGAACTTTAAATCCAAATTTATCTAATTCGAAAATGCTTGCTGGTAGAAATCTCTCTTTAGAGATAAGCTCAGCTCGCCTTTTGCGTGTAATATTTCTTGTAAATGTATTTTTTTAAGTTTCTGTGCAATAAAGAATATGAATATGAATATATGTCGCAAGTGAAGTCAGATGATAATCTAGTGTATTCCTCGCAATATGCCAAAATTGCAAAGACCATAACTCAATCAAGTCTTACAAAGCCTTACAAAACTGAGCGCAGCCCGCGAAGCCTTTCGATTAATGTACTCGATTCACGCTTTCCGATATTCATAAATCGATTGGAATCCTCCTATTTATCGTTCCGATTAGTCTGATGGAGACAAACCGGCGAGTTAAGGCTATTCAATGGGCAAAGGTTAAGTAACATCAGACAGATATGATACGAGAGGTTCAGTTGTTTACTGTAATGGATAAAATAATACAGATTATTGAAATGCCATTTAAGTTTATACATTAGCGGGTATTGTGAATAATAAAATATAAAATCTTGTATGATCCCTACCATCCTTTAATTAAAGGAACGCAACTGTGGAGTCATAGTATAACTGCTGATAATAATATTGTTCCTTATAATTGCCTGTTCAATAAGTTTATTAAATTTTTATTTACATTTTATATTCATTTTATTGGTTGTATCTTAACTTATAAGGTCACAACATATATAAGGTCACAAAAAAGTACTCGTAAACCACTGAGGTTTGTCTGAGCACAGAACATTTGTAGTTGTATGTGCGCACTTTACATAGACAAATTACAATTGAGTTAGATTCATTACATCACTACATCACACATTACTAAAAAACACTGCATATTATTATTGGTAGGTAGACGTCGAATATTTGGTTTGGGCTCAACTAATAAATACTCATTATAAGTGAAGCGCAGGTGCAGCAACAAAATGCACAATCAGGTTAGCAGGTGGTAAGTATGTCTTATATTAATATGTATGTATATTAAGTATGTTTTATAGTCTTGCATATTTTATGTTGTATGATTTGTATAACTTTGTTCAAATCATATGCCACAGCATGCCATAAAAGACATAATATCAATCGACTATCACTATGCACACAATTCTACAACTTTAGAGACCTTTGCTTATATCCCTTTACCTATAGTCACTTCTGCGATCCCTACTCCCTGCCCGGTCCCCGCGCCATCAGTCCTCCCTCGACAGCCGTGGGGCGGATCTGGGCACTGTTCCATGCATGTCGTGATTCTTCTCAGCCAGCCAGAACTTTAATCCTGATCCAATCCTGATTGAATTGTTGGCAGAAGTGTTAACTCGATTTTGAAACGCGTCTTTGGCTTTTTGTGATTTAAGGAACGCCTTGACCTATATTTTATTATGGATGGATTGTAGACTTTATCGTATCTTGATTAACATTAACCGTGGAACTCAGGCCCGTAAAAATAAACAGCTCAAGGGCGTTACAATGACAGTTTTTTAATGGCGAAACCGTCATTGTTAAATAGCTGAGACACCTCTCAGTTGAACAGATACATAACAGCTGGTTCCCTATAGGCTGGTGATGATGAGAGTTGATTATTTACTTTGGACATCTTGGTATTTTTCCTCTCTATCAAACATTGCCAGTATGTTCGTACATCATTCGTAATTCGTAAATTATTTGTTGTTCTACACAAGACAGACATACAGAACATTTATAATAGATAGATCGTGTACAAAGGCGAGCTTGTCTCGCACATATTTTCCTAAGCAAAAAATACTTTAAAATGTATACGAGTAGTGATAATGATATATTCAATCGAGTACAAGAACCCTGTAACTTAACTGCCAATATAGCCCGGTCAGCAGCAGCCGCGAACTACCAAGCTCAATCACTGAAACATCAATTCAAATTGCAACAACAACACTGTTAGCCAAGCCATTCGATTTCCAAAGCAAATCCAACAATCGTAACTTGGACTAGGAATCGATTCCGCGGTCATTAAAGCTGCAGGGTATCGTGCAAATCGATTAAAACCAACTCGAGAGAATCGCGATTCTCGGTGACGGGCGCTGTGTGAATATTTATGTGACTGTTTTGCATTCTGGCAGCTTTATTTTATTGAAACTTTTAACAGGATTCAGCGGGAAAATATTTTTTTAATCACTTTAGTTAGGGAACGAATAAAGCTATAATACGTATTTCTAAAAGTGTTATTAGTTTTTGTCCATCTGTATTACGGATTAAGCATAATAATAAGAATAGATTTAGTTGCCCGTAAGCGCTACGCAGGGAGGACGTGAATGGCTGTAGTTGCAGAATCCATTTTAATCTGTAATGAATCTGTCTTGGTTTGCTGGAAGAGCTGCTCTTTTTAGAGATAAGCTCGCCTTTGTACACTGTTTTTATTTACTTTTTGTCATTGCAATTAATTGTGTGCAATAAATAAATTATGAATTATGAAATGACTGTAGATGATAAAAACAACTGTAACAAAAAACGTTGGGTTCTAATATTCCAAAATAGCAGTAATATTTCATATTGACCTACTTAACTACCCTTGTACGATTAAACTTAATCATGTCAATATTAATCACGACCCTGCTAAATAAACTAGTACTCTCATAATCATCCAACCGATAAATTCAGCGTTGAGCCGTCCCAAAGTTTTTGCACGAAATTGTCTTGATGTTTTATTCAGATGATTTATTATACCCCCCGAAGTGAATTGCGATTCTTTAAAGTTGGTGCTGAAAACCAAAAATACTTCGAAACCATTTTCGAAGGTTCGCTCACTAATAGCGCCATAATTTCCTGATTTGTTTTCTTTATGTTGGGCCAAAGTTATAATCGGAATAAACCGCAACATTGTTTTGGCACTTGCAAATGGAATGCAATAATCCAATAATTTTACAAGATTAAGGGCCATTTGCACAAAAAACTTAATTACGAATAGCGTCATAATTATATTTAGCAGCTGTCAAAATGGATGAAATATGTCAAACTTAATAATTCTAATTGACACGCTAATCACAATTAGTATTTTTGGTGCAAGTGACACTTATTATTTACCAAAGTGCACGTAAACGAGCATTTTGCTTCTTTGGTCTACATAAAGCAAAAGACGACGATGTCTTTTGAGGTTAGTTGTTTCACTAAACTTTGCTTTATTGGCTCTTGACTCAAACTTTATTATGATTATTATTATTAGCCTATAGCATCCCACTGCTGGGCAAAGCAAACTTAATCAAAATTAATTACTGCGATACTTAAATCGCAATATCGTGGCTGAAAAACATTACTCTTATGAGGCAATCACTTTTAGTTTTCTGAGCTGAATTTCAATTATTATTGTTCACTTTCGGTCGGGTATTGTGGGGTAAATGGGCCAAAGTTACCGTACCTAACTTTATTCGGTAGAATATGTTAAGTTAATGTTCCTTCATTGTTACTTATGCTGGTTGTAATTCTTCGCCATATAACAATTTATTTCTCAAAATTACCTTCGTATAAAAATACTCATGGTACCAACCAAATAAATTATATTTATTCTTTGTCTTGAAAAAAGTTAATCTAATAATTATTTGTTCATTTTAATTAAATACAACCAATTAATAGTCAGAATATTGATAAATCTCAATTATACTTAAACTTATACAGATTGAGAAGAAAATACTCTTACCAAATATTTCTGGTATTTCCAAAAGCGTATGCAAAATTCCTTTCAACAATTCCTCCAAGGGAGACCAACAGTTAAATTATTTACCGAGTCAGAATTTCCTAGTTGTTTGCTGGAGCAATAAACGTAATAGTGTAAGACAACGTCCTCAGTTTCACGGCCACAAAATTAGGGAAACTTTAGCTCAGTTCAGCTCAACAGTAGGCACTAAGGACTCCTTTAGGATATACCAGAAACTCCGAACCGAAAAGTTTGCGAGTAGTGAGAAATATTTCATGAAAGAACCCCAATCATGTACCATCAGTTAGAAACTGCTGTCTTTTTCGAAACTCAATTTCTAAGAGATAAAAGGCTATAGTCGCCCAGAAAAATCTCGGATAGTAGCGATCACGACTGCACTTTTTTGCGTTAAATTAAAAGTTTAAACTACAAGGCTTGCTCGTAAAGAGTTAATATTTCAAGATGTAAGACAGAGAAGTCGGTAGTCACTGTGCAAGTTTTAATTTGCTTAAAGTTTCAACTCTGGAACAGGTCCCTCGTTGGGCGCCAAATTTGTTACTACAATGAATGTTGTAGGTCGGAGTGTCTACGGCTACGTTTCTTTGTTTTTTGGGTCTATTTGTAATTCATAAACGACTGTCGATTTTGTGTCTCAATGGTGTGTTTTTAAAATAAGATTTTTAGATACACAGACGTTATACTCTAAATGGATCATCATGTAACAACGCACTTACCGAATTTTCACTTCCTTGGACTGCCATTCGCTGTGTTTGTCGAAACTGATCAGGATTGCTGCGATTTCCTGAAGCAAGATAACAAATATGGTAAAAATAAATTAACAGTCTTACAAGAAGTTTAAATCAACTTTTGTGGCAGAGACGCGACCCACAAATAGGTACAAAAGGAAAAGAAAAATATGCAAGAAGCCAAAGTTCCCCCAGAGTATAACAAAAGCCAGACGACCTACTAAAACAAAGCAGTGATCGTTCAACATAATTCTTAAAAGACCGTATGTTTTCTGTCACCGAAACATAAACAACAAAACCGGTCAAGACCAACTCGGACTCGCACACGAGGGTTCCGTAGCGTCTGGAACAAAAACAAAAAGACAAAAACTCGTTTATTGCATAGCGATCCCTTGTATTCTTTAAAAAAACGTGTTATTCGATATTATTATTTTATTGATATAAACATTCTGTGAAAATTTCACCTCTCTAAATAATACGGTTCATCAGACAAACATACAGACGAACTAAGCCTCCTGACAGACATACAGACGAACATACAGCTGTAGTTTAGTAAGAGATCCCGTTCGGATCCCTAACAATGAGTACTCTCACGTGACTCTCACTTAGATGTTGTCATTTCGTTTTATTATTCAAAGTGCGCACGGAGTCAAGGGAACTTATGAATAACTTAGCACCTTTTCATGATGACATACAAAATAAGTTTTTGTATCCGGATGGCTTCCGAAAGCAGTTTTTGGGCCGAAAATTCCCGCGCGGCCTCTTTGTAATAAAAAGGAATTTACCAGATTTCTGGTGCTTTATGGCAAACACTTTGCACGAAGTTTCAGGGGCCTGAATAAGAAAATTGTATGAACATGATGTATGGATAAGTGAGCGTGAGCGTATGAGAGTGAGTTAAGCTAAGGTTTACTAATATATTGTGATGGTTTATTGTTTACATAAGGCTTTCTACCTGAGTCTCAAACATAACTGGCCCAGTGGCCATAACTGGAACAGCGCTTGTAAAGTCACATAGCATTTATTATTATCTTTGATTAAGTGCCGATCTCTCATTCCTCAGATAGCGTTTATCTGTCTGTTTATCTCGGGATTTTGACATTTCACACGTACGGTCGCCTGCGTCTGAAAGTATACGGACAGGTCATAATAACGAGTGAATTCCGCTTATACTGCTTGTATACTTTTAGGCGCAGGTGACCATACATGAAGTGTCAAATTAAGTTATCTGACTGTTTATTCGTCTCTTGAGAGACCAGGCCTAAGTCATGTCATTGTTTGGCGTAAGCAAACGTATAGGTACTTACGTATAGGTAATAATAAATAAATAATAATAATAAAAATTCCTAAAAAAATATTAAATATAATAAAACTAAATAAAGAAATAAAAATAAAAGTAGATTTCAAAACCTAAGAAAAGGTAGTCATCAAATAATGATGGCCCCACAGACGAAAGGATAAGCTTATTAATAAAAAAAAATGTCAGGCTCACACTTCTAGTTTTGGAGTTATGGCTCAATCTTACTCCTACTCGAGCAAAGGCCTCTGACCCTCGGTGGGGACATGAATGGCCAACATTTACTACTGCGCATGAAGGAACTATCTAAATTTAAACTGAGGAAAGTATACTAAACAAAATAACCGGCCAAGTGCGAGTCAGACTTGCGCACGAAGGGTTCCGTACCAATCTATAAAAACGACAAAAAAAACATGTTTGTTGTATAGAAGCCCCCTTTAATAATTTTTTTTTCCTAGTATTTTTTGTTATAGTGGCAACAGAAATACATCATCTGTGAAAATTTCAACTGTCTAGCTATCGTGGTTCATTAGATACAGCCTGGTGACAGACGGACGGACGGACAGCGAAGTCTCAGTAACAGGGTCCCGTTTGGCACCCTTCGGGTACGGAACGCTAAAGATCACCATTCCAAAATTCGGTGCCTACGCAAATAAGAAAAGATTTAGCCACGATTACATTAAACCGCGGTCACGTGACATCCAAAGGGTTCCGTCGGTGAATTCGTGAAAACCACGTACGGAGGCGCGAGATTTATAGCAACAAACGTAATTCGAGTCGGCCCGAACGGAATACATGAACAGTCGGATGAATTAGTTAGCGACAGGCTGGCGGTCTAGGAGTAGCCTTTTCCTATTTAGGATGGCAGAGGTTTAATATTTGCATATAAGTCGGCTAGATGTTCAAAACAATGCTCTATCAAATCAACGAGTAAACTTTTTCATGCAACAATACGAGTACCTTGACTTATACAGGGTTACTGGTAAATCGACCTGGCCAGTGGTCTTCGAGTGAGTTCTCGCGCGCGAGCGCGAGAACCACTTCGGTTGCGGGGTCGAGGACTTACTCGCTGCCTCATGCCCGCGGCTTCTACTCGGGGGGTCACGTCCCCCCCGGTCTTGGGTGGCCCCTACTTGTCAGGGGCCGTGTGCAAATCGACCTACAAACGTTGGGAGATGCTAGCATGGATCAAAACTACAGGGTCCACAAACATTGTAGCTTGATTTAAGAGCAAATGTGAATGGAAGCAATAAACGTAATTCTAATTCTAATTCTAATTCTAACCATTGTTACTATGAAACACCCGTTAAGTACAAGATATAGTGCTTAACACAAGCGCGTTAAGCACTAAATAGTGCTTGTGCGCTTTTTTTTTCAATACACAATCAGCTTTATGAAATCATTGCATGGCATATTTTTTACTGTGATTGCATAGCTTTGATTTTGTATCTAAAATGTAGTCTTAGCACAGATTATATTATTTATTAAATAGTAGGAACTTAGGTACATACTAAGTGAATAGTTTAAAAGAAATTCAGATACCTAGACCATAGTTCCTTGGCATATTGCACGTATGTATACCTACATATACATGTACGGTACATAGCTTCATTTATTTGTTATAAATGTGGTTACAAGGCTGTACAACTTGGGCACCTTTATTATTTAGGCACAGTAACATAAAAGTGTGGCTCTCATGACATAAACTTATAAATATTTACACAGCATCACTTTCACATAACGAAGATTTTTTATGCGTCCATAAAATCGACAGGCGCGCAATTTTATTATACCATCATATTGGGTCGACCTTTTTAGGGTTCCGTATCGTAATAGGATTAAATTTTAGTTTAAAAACCAAAAAACTTGTCAAGGCGAATCAAATGAGCCCAAACTCGATAGGGTAACGTCGTTTGGTAACAGAGTTTCATTGGCCACCTGCCGGCTCCATCATCAAACCCTAGACCTCATGCGGCGGGACCAAAGTACTTGTCCAGACGAATCAAATGAGCCCGACATTAATAGGGTTGCGTCGTTTGGTGACAGGTTCCCTTGGCCACATTCCGTCTCCATCATCAAGCTCCATGTTAGAAAAATAATGCATTTTCATCCAACTGGCATACACACACGTATGCCAAATTTCAGCTCAATTGGAAAACGGAAAGTAGATCAAAAGAGCGTTCAAAGATTCTGTTACAAACATACATATGTATATGTGAAGCTAATAAATTAAGACCATGTTTTTCAGGAACGCGTGTCAGAAGTCCCTTAGAAGTGTAAAAAAATATAGGGAAGAAAGGGAATCAAAACTTAGGGTACTATACTAACAGTTGACCTACAAATATACAATCATGAAAGGCAACAAGTTAAGGAAAATATCCGAAAACCGTAAAGTACTTCAATTTGTGCAGATCCCTCGGTGTGCGAGTTTGATACATGCTTGACCGGTTTTATTTCATAATGATTAAGCCAACCCAATCTTACCGAATTATTTAATTTACTGCATGTAGATACATTTATTTTGAGATATATCTGTGTTCTACAGGGTGTAAATGAATTAACGTAACTACAAATCAGCTGACTCACATAGGCCAAAATGTACTGGGAAATGAAAAATACAGTTGCTCTGATCAAATCGGTTTCATAATTAAAATAGCTCAGAATGATGTCCCTAACAAAGTAGTTTCTAATTTTGCGTTAATTAATTTACTCCTTGTATATTCCTGTGCATGTACCAAGTTACCTGCAATAGAAACTTGTACCTTACAACTCGGATCAAATGGTTTCCTAATCCAATATTTCGTTTTACTTTCTGGATATTTTACGTATGCTTCCGCTCGAACGACCGAACAATGGAATCTATTGTTATATAAGATGTGTCGGCGGACCAGTTACAAGCACTTAGTTAGTAAATGTAGCCAATTAATGTCCCCACCGAGGGGCACAGGCCTTTACCCGGATCCGAGTAAGAGTGAGCCATACTCCACCACGCTGGCTCAGTTCGAGTTGGTGGAGGGGTTTTACGACTACTACATACTACGAAGTAGTGATAGTAGCCGGGACCTACAGCTTAACGTGCCATCCGAAACACGGAGCGTCCGATAATGTACTTAAGACAAATTAATCATCTCATTGGTACATGGTCAGCACCGGGATTCGAACCTGCATCTCCTGGGTGAGAAGCAAGGTGAAACCCACTAGACCACAGAGCACCTAATAACAGTTACATGGACAAAAATCGTTACCTAGCTATCATCTGGATCAAGGACATGTAGAGTAATTAAGACATGTTTTTTGCAGATATAATACTTAAAAAAAACTATAATAAATAAATGGCTATAATAAAAAACTAAATGTGTTCTTAACCTCTATTTCGTTCCAGATAAGGGAGACATTTAACAAACATTTACGCCAAGCAACATTTGAACCAGTAAAAACCTTGATGTGGTCCCGACTAGATAGAACCTAGAAATAGGGCGTCTAAACACGAATGGGTATTTGACGGCTTAGACCATCTTTGTATTACCTTCCGGTACATTTTTTTTTTCATGTCGATTATAATATTAAGTGTAGTGTAGTGCGAGAAACAATATTTGAACTGCGACCCTTATTGGCACCTTACAATAAAACCACGGAATAAACCTTTGGTAGTATATTTATTGTTGGACCAGGGTTGGTATAAAGGCAATGAAAACAATACAATAATGAACTTATAACCTATTAGCAAAACACCTCACCACCGCGAGTCACAAGACTGGCAGAGCCATCTAGTCGGATTCCTAACATATCGCCCACCAAAAGGCATTTAGTGAAAAATGGCTTTTTTAAACAAAATGATAACCAAAGCACATACATTCGATATAAAAACAAAGTGTCTTCAAAAGTTGTAAACTGAATAATAAATTTGCTCTCTCCACTTCCTTCTTCCTTAGTTGAACTACGGCATCACAGCTGGACGTCAGCTCTGATAGACGCCCACTGATGACAATCGGCCGCTCCCGTTGATCTCAATTTTGTTTGACTTTTATTAGTTGATCTCTCCCTTTCGTTCTCTTCTTTAGTTGCTCTTTATTAGTTGACCTCTCCCTTTCTTTCTTCATTAGTTGCTCTTTATTAGTTGACCTCTCCCTTTCTTTCTTCATTAGTTGCTCTCTCCCTTTCTCGCACTACACACATGTGTAGGGTACGTCCCGCAGTCCGTCCTCTACACATGGCTTTGATATCCTACGTCACGGTGTCATTGTCCTCTTGTCACACAGCTGACAACAACTCCGCTGACGTCACGTCCTCTTGCTGCAGCAACCCACTGCGAGGACGCTTTTGGTCTTTAGCTAGACCATAGCATCAAAAACGATATCGAAGGACCAATATTTGAACTGCGACCCTTATTGGCACCTTACAATAAAACCACGGAATAAACCTTTAGTAGTATTTATTGTCGGACCAGGGTTGGTATAAAGGCAATGAAAACAATACAATAATGAACTTATAACCTATTAGCAAAACACCTCACCACCGCGAGTCACAAGACTGGCAGAGCCATCTAGTCGGATTCCTAACAGTCACAGTCTTATACTTATTGACTTTGTCCTAGTTATCCATGTTACGTACATATACGCGACTATTACTTACTTAATACTTGAAATTATCATGTTGCTGTTCATAAGTACGGCCGCCTGCGTCTAAAAGTATACGGGCGGTCATATTAACGAGTGAATCCTGCATATACTGCTTGTATACTTCTAGGCTCATGCGACTGTACATATGTTTTCTTAGTTTTAGTTTTCTTAATTTTAGTCAGGGACTGTCTGAAAACCAGCGCTGCAAGCTAGCACTGTGCTAGCTTGTAGCAAACGCTGAGACTGTTCCCTTTTTTGCCTTATATACCTACGCATTCGCTTTCCTCAGTATTGATTTTTTACGCAAAATAAACAATTTCTATTTCTATTTCTTTTTCTTCAAACCATGGTATATAATTATAAAAGAAATCTCCGTGTCAATTTAAATAGATAAGATTTAATCTGTTCATCTACTATCTAACTCTAGTCCTGTTGGGTCATACAAACATGTGCCTCAACGTCCATTACAGCATGAAAGGGTAGAATGAAAACGTTAAACGATGTTAGTCGCGTGAAACAAACCTGATTGCGCCTGTAAATGGTTGAAACAGGAAAATTGGTATCTCTCGAAAATTTGTTAGCATTTTTAGTAATGGACGTAACTAAATATTTGACTCAAATACAAACAATAAAGAAATAAAAGTAAAGTCCAACATGAAAGACTTTATTTTTATTGAAAAATTGGTGATCATTTTACCGATAAGTAATCAGAATGAACTTAACATGAATAAAATAGAGCTCATCATCATCATAATTATACTTTATTGCACAAAATATTACATCTCTGTTAGACTAGTGATTTCATATAGGCTCGTTTATAATGCAGGAGATGCGGGGTCGCATCAGTACTAGCAGAGCAGGCAGGAATGAGATTATGTGATTCATGTTAAGCATATTACGCTAATTAAACAAATATTTTAACGGTGATTGAAGAAATCATGAGGAAATCTTCGTATTCGTATATATTTCGTATATATGACATAGACATAGACATACGTTTATTCACTGAACAGAACATAGATACATCAAAAAATACGCGTGTAGCACCGTACACGTGTTAGAAGTAAAACTTCTGTAGCTAGATCATTAAGTGGTACCTATACTATACACCTATACCTACCTATACTAAAAGAGATTTAAATTTCCAATTTTAAGATCCAATCTCTGCTTCAAGTTACTTTTAAGTTTCAGACGTCCGATTATTTGAAATTATTTTATACTTGTACTTACTTTTAATACGTCATGTCATTTATTTCCCACCATTCCTTATCTACAATTTGTCGCGCTCGTGGTGATATACTTAACTCATTCAATAGTGTCACTACTATTTGCATCTCGCTCAGATTATATACCATCTGACGTCACGTCTTTAAGCCGTCTCGCTCAAATGTATGCATTGCTTTGCTTGTTTTAGAAATCCATATCGACCCGTGTGACATTGATGAAACTCTTTTCTTACAAACTGTATGGATCGCATCGCACAGCTGTCAAACATAAGTTCCGGTTCCAACAAAGAGGTTGAACGAAGTAGTTTGAGTCATGCTAGTTGGTTTTGTTGTCCCAGCCAGCGGCGGCCGCGGCGCGGCGGCGGCGCCATCTTGGCCATACCGGAAATCAAGAACTCGTGGAAGAATGCTTAAAATAATTTTTATTTGTTAACGTTTCATCAGGTTTTTCTCTCACTAATTAACATTCTTTATTGTACGAATGTATTATTATCTTATCTGATTAGTTAAAAACCGTATTGAAAATAGTTGCCGTTTTAAAAGTCTTCAGCCGACCCTGACGTCACCGATTCCAATTTCCGTTACATTTCTTAGCCACTCGTGATAGCACCCGGCTAGTAGCAATTGAAAAGCAAATATATGAATAACCCACAGTTGAGAGGTTAAATAAATTTTACCCCCGTGCCCCAAGAAGTTTTACTTCAAAAAGATAATTTAGAGGTAGGAAATAGACATTACATTATAGAAGAAAACATATTTACTAAACAAAAGAGAAAGATGATGTACGCATGCCTCGCCAGTGAAATGGCTCCAACTCAGCATAAGGCTACAACAGGGTTGCAGCGCTGATTTTCAGTCAAAACCATTTGATTTCCGTGCAGGCACCTCTCAACGATGTGATGTATAGGTAGATATATAAATATGCAATATAAATATGAAGTACGTAATAATAATTATTATTAAGTGAGTACAGTAAGTGACATATTAGCTTGTACATATGGTGCGGCAGAGAATTTAGATAAAACTTTAAGAAACAAGAGGAAATTGGCTGTTTTATACTCGTAAAATGGTAAAGTCGCAAAAGCAGAACGAGATAGAACGAAACGTGGGAATAGCTCTATTCCCCTCCGCCATCATGAACACCACCGTCAACGACTCCATAATATAAAAGGCCATGGGCTTACAATTACATTGCGAATGAAAAATGAAAAGTAGTAGTATATTTATTGCACATAAAAGACAAAACACAGAAAATACAGAGAAGTAATTGACAAAGGCAAGCTTATCTCTAAAAAGAGATCTTCATGCCTCATGCTACGGCAATGGTTCACCTGGTACCTAAAATGAAGCATTGATTATAAAAAACAGTGTGGCTCTGTTAACCCTTAAGGGTAAAGGCGTGTGTGGTGTTTTGTTTTAGTTCATTTCTACCACAGATAATATTATACTAATACAGATAGACCATCTAGAACAAAATATGACACCGGCGTTAACTGAGATGCTACGGAAGCTTCTTTAGTTCCAGGCCATTATCGCTTGGCGCAGCACCATCGAGAAATTGCAAATTCCACGAGATGGCGCTAAGATATATAGGATTTATTCTAAGATTAGCGCCACCTAGAACTATGTTAACTGAAACCATGGCGTTTAAAGTACAAGTCTTACTCCTCACGCCATCTCTTTTTACGAAATGTTTCTAAATTAACTAATTCTAATTTGTATGGGATGAGCACCCTGTGATTTATAAATTTCTGATTCAACCGTCTATGTGGACAATAGGGTAGGTACTTCAATAAATATATGTATAAACTAGAAAACATAACCTCCTGAGGTTTGGGTAAAAAGTATAGCAAAGTTTATTAAAGCAGGTAAATCTAAGTTAACAATTGCCAAAGTTCCTTGCAGCCGGTTAATTAGTAGACAAGATTAACTCGCTCATTACCTAACTTGCAGGCTCATTATCCACAACAACTTAACTTGCACTTAACTTGTACTTAACTTAAACTCTATTTGTACTTAGAGTAGACGCGGTAATTCAGAGATCTAAACCGAGGTTTAACGCGTTGCACAAGTTTTATTTTGTGGTTCAACTAAAAGGGTGATTAATTAATTAAAATCTGATCATGCTTTTGAAAACGAAGCTTGATACCCAAGGACACAGGTAGGTAAACGTTACAGTTGAAAAATCTCTTAGGTTGCGCAGAAGATTACATAGGTAATAATATGAATATAACATATGGCCGTTCTCTCATTCCTCAGATAGCGTTTATCTGTCTGTTTATCTGGGGCTTTTGATATATCACACTTACAAAAAGTGTCAAAAAAGTTATCTGACTGTTTATTCGTCTCTTAAAACACTGGCCCATATAGGTTTCATTTTACGGGACAAGGGGCAAGACCATCTCCGAAGTTTAATAAAAATATTAACGAACTAAACGCCAGAAATATTATATTCTGAATTCAAGCCTAGGACCTTCTGCTTAGGAAGTTTCACCCGCTCCGCCACTGAGGTCATATGTAGGTTACGTAAACAGGTACTGTCGACTCACTCCCCGTTCATATCCTGTCGTAATTTCCTCAGGCTCGGCTTGAGTTTATTAAATGGATGTGTGTTCCTTTAGACGTGTGAATATGTATAAATGCATCTAGTTAGGACTTACGATACAATTTATAAAGTCTTAAAGCATTCAAACAATGGTTTTGGTCAGAATCAAGTCGAAAGGTTGCTTGGAGGAACGCGGCCTTTCCCATTGCCTCTAAATGCGATTGGCGGCTTGACTGTGAGATGCTTGACTATAGATGTGCCGCGCCGGCAACATTGCGGCAATATTGCGATTTTTGTATGGGGGAAATATTGCCGGCTCGGCACATCTATAGGTGGAACTAACGCTTGATGGCCAACGAAGAATAAAAGGTCGGTCTGTGTTGATGACAGGTTCGTAGCGTTAAGTTCAAATCAATTTCTTTATTAATGGCGGTCTAACAACTTAGGTTAATTTCGGCAATGCCACGTGTTTTTAGGGTTCCGTACCCGAAGGGTGCCAAACGGGACCCTATTACTGAGACTTCGCTGTCCGTCTGTCCGTCCGTCCGTCCGTCTGTCACCAGGCTGTATCTCATGAACCGTGGTAGCTAGACAGTTGAAATTTTCACAGATGATGTATTTCTGTTGCCGCTTTAACAAAAAATACTAAAAATCAAAAGAAATTCAATATTAAGTGGGGCTCCCATACAACAAACGTGATTTTTTGCTCATTTTTGCTCGATATTGATAATGGTAGCAGGTAGACGCTTAAAATATTCACAATATATTGAGTATATTATTTACTTAAAAAATAAATAATTAAATTAAAATTAAATTAATATTTAGGGGGGGCTCCCATACATTTTTTTTGCGGTTTTTTATAGATAATGGCACGGAACCCTTCGTGCGCGAGTCCGACTCGCACTTGGCCGGTTTTATTTAGATTTCTCTGTATTTGGACAGGTTCTCTTTGGAGAACCTGGAAACGTTAGTGTTAGTTTGTTTCTCGTTAGCACAAAGTTTACAATATGTTTCTATTGAATAGTCAAATCCAAAACAATAATTACGAAAGTAACCCTAAACTATAAGTAGGTATAAGTCAGTAAGTTATATTAGGGTTCATATTGCCCCGAATTATTCATGAATATAGGTAGGTAGTAAATCGTGGTCATAACAAATAAGCAACACATTATTAAGAAACAAACTGTTTTGATAATATCTCATATGAAAAGTTACGATATTTTCGTATATCTTATTGGTTTTCAGATTAGGATTGGTAAACCTTTTTCAATAATGCTTAGTTCGATTTTGGTTTTATTATTTTATCAATATTGTATGACACGCTAACATGGCATACAATATTGCTGTCTTATGAAAGGAATACTCCGCATTTTTTTATAACATTAGAGGTAAAACCTAACGTAGTGACATAGTATAGAAGGTAAGTAGTGATTCTAAACAAAAAAATACTATAATTAATAACACCGATGGTATTCATTTGAGAGACGATCAGAGAATAACCAGATAAGTACCGTGTGCTTGATCAAATTATAACAGGGTTTAAAAGACAGTTTACTATGAAAGCGATTAAAGTGTTACAACTTAACTTTTAATCGTTTGGTAAGGAACATCTAGTGCGTAGACAAACCATAAATGGTTTTTTGGCACCCTCTGTAGTAGTTAAGTTTTTATTAGTTGTTATATAAATAAATAAATAATCGCCTCCGGCCATAAAAGTTATGGAGAGTACATATACTTAAGCAGTTTGCAAGTGTTATTGAAAGAATTTAACATCAATTGAAGAGTCGGTACATGAAGAAAACTCCACCAATTGGTAACAGGTTTAATTTCCGGTGTCTGCCGTGCTACAGTCATTTTTCAATGCATCGTTTATTTTTCGGTTTTTCCAAGGTTTTTCCCCTCAAATTAAAACTAGAAACTCTTTGCTCTCGCAGCTTTGCTGAGGGTTATTTTTACGGTTCCGATCCCTATAAGGAAATAAAAGTTAAGGAAATAAATGTACCTAATTTTGTTTACATGGATGACATAATAAATAATTTTGAATGTAGGAACCTAATTACACCAGTTGCGAGCTAACATCTACAAGCATGATTAAAACCGTTCGTTGGTGCGCGAGGCTTACTCGCTCTTCACCGTTTATTTAATTACGGCATTATGAAATACTATTATACTCTTTTCATTATTTTATTTAACTTTTGACAGTTCCTTAGTACGTACTCTTGTTCAGAAGTTATTATTTCACCTTCACTTATCTTGCTCCCTCAGATTTGCATCTAAGGATACCGGATAAGAATCACAAATTATGAATAAGTAATGTAACTTTATGAAACTAATGAAGCAAAGACGTTAGACGGAGGAGTTTCGTCAGTTGCTAAATCTATAGACTGAACCGTATACATTTTTAATACAGCTTCAAAACTAGGCTGAAAAGCTAGACCAAAACTTTGGCCCACCTAACCCATTCTCCATCACATTAGCGTCAACCAAAACTTATTTCGGACCACGCCCGCCTCGTGGCGCCTTAGTAAACATGATTAATGATATTTTAATGGCGTATTGTTTAGAAAGCGATACGGCGGTGCGACGTGAGAAATCCGGACATCTTTTATTAATGGACTGAGATAAAGGATCGCGAGATATGCTGTGGATTTATGATCGCCTAGTACCTGTGGAAGTGTCGGGGGACTTCAAACCATCGGCTCAAATGAATTGGCTAGTGGCTAGATTTATTCTGCGTAGCAGACATCTATTAAATCCACTTCAATTTTCGCCAATAAATTAAACGTTAAACTTTTATACACTTTAACTCCCTTATGGATCCAATTACCAGAGCCCATTTCGATGTCCTACTGCAGGTCAAAGACCCTTTTGAGCCCACACTTAATTGCTGCGTCTTTGCCACCGCCGACCTCTGTGGCGCAGCGGTAGTGACTCTGCCTATCATGCGAAAGGTCCCGGGTTCGATTCCCAGCAGGAGAAAAGAAACACAAAAAAATAACCCCCAGGTTTTGGATGTTTACATGTTTATGACGTCATTGTTTCTGGTTCCACGACACAGGGTAGCCTATAGTGTGGGGCCAGAAGCAATGTATGCGCCTTTATTTAAATTTAAAAGAAATCCAAAACTTCTTTCTTAAATTCATACCATCGCCAACACTCTCGATACGTTAGATGCTTATTGTGAAAAGAAAACAAAGTAATGCTATCTCAAACATTTCTGTATCCACCACACTGAGGAAAAATTCTCTAGTAGTATTTTCCGAGCACACGAGGCCCGTGTACAAAACTACAAACATGTATAATTAAAACACATATTCAGGGTGACCTCAATTGGCCCAGGGGCAAGCGGCCTTCTGGCTTCTGTTCCTTATTCCTTTTTGTGTAGAAACGCCGATGAATTGAATGCGTTTTGTTTTCTGTGTATTGTTATTTTGCGGCTGAAAACTTTTTCACGCGGTTTACATTGTTTAAAATGTTGCCAGTGGAGAAATCGGTTAGTGGTTAATTGGGCGTTGGTGTTTTTGCTTTGTTTTGTGTGTGAGCTGCGAATCGGTGCGTGTTTTGTTCCCAACAATTGGACGGAAATAAATAGGATTGAAATATGGGGCAAATTCGGTTGATTAACGCGTGTGTGTAACAAACATGGTTAGCTGTAACGTGTATCTAAATTGTTATTATGATACATCAAATAAGTCATAATCGCATGTGTAAATTTTACAACTATTTTCAGACTTTTTCTTACTTTGGCTTGGCTATATGATTCTAGTTAGCCTCAGCCTTTACAGGTTTTTAAAACGATAAATAGTATACAAGGTGTAAATGAATTAAGGCCAAATGAGAAACTACTTTGTTAGGGGCATCGTTCTGAGCAACTTTCATTATGAAAACAATTTTATCAGGGCAACTTAATTTTTCACTTCCCAGTACATTTCGACCAGAGTGGATCAGCTGATTTGTATGGAGAAGTGAAAAATAAAGTTGCTCTGATCAAATCGGTTTAATTGAAGTTGCTCAGAATGATGTCCCTTACAAAGTAGTTTCTCATTTTGCGTTAATTCATTTACACCTTGTACATATGTAAATCCCAAAATACTGTTTACAGAAAAGATTCGGCATACATTCTATTATGTCTACGCAAGGTTAGAAGCTTGGCACCGCGTTCCAAGCCCAATTTCTGACTAGGAACAAAATATATTACCTAATCTTATCTGAGCTGAAGCAGACATAACTTACGAAGAGTGCTTGTTGAAACAAACAAAGTAATTAAAGCACCAAGTGCAGTTATAAAAGCGGCTATACGGTGGGCTTATAGGGGTGGGCCAAAGTTTGAGCCAGTAGAAAGGGCTCCATAACGAGACGAGAGATGTCAATATTAAACTTTTGAGTTTTACTTTAGCTATAATTTTGGTCCCAACTTACTGATACAGGAAGACTGTGGGGTCGTGTGGCAACAAAGTAACCTTAGATTCGCCTATTGGTTAGGAATGTTATGCTGTAGATGAGAACTCGCTAAGTCATTTTTTTTTATACAAAAAATCTAATGAACGTCCTATTTTGGTTCAGGATCAGTTGGTCACTCTACACAATCTACAAGGGCAGCGGACTTTTGACTTTGTAATAAAAAAATATGGCCTTTGAATTTGACACTTCTTGCTCCTCTGATTGAAAAAGGTTAATTGTAGGTGACCAAACATTCAGAATTAATAAGGATAATTTATTTATTTAATGAGAACGTACAGTTGTGATTATTTAAATACTAGCTTAATCGCAATCATTTACCGAAATAGAAACAATTGTGTTAGAGTCACGACCCAAAAGTCATCCTGTATTATGTTCGTTTCGTTAAGTTAGGTGCCATGCAAAATGTTAAATGAATAAATGATTCACAGAACGTTGCCAAAACTGCCACCCCATATGGGAAAAGGCGTGACGCTTTGTTTATTTCTTTAGTAATGTTGTCAGATCATAGCATACATTGTTAGCCTTAGAAAACATATGCGTTCATAACTTTTGAATTCCCGAGTCGTAAGTTCAATCGCATACTGTTTCATTCACTGTTAAACCAACAATCAACAATGCCAAGCATAGACCCAGAAGGGAACAGTGAATATGAAGCAAGAAGCAAAGATGTAGGTAAACAATGATTTACACCCTTACCTAAGCATCTAAGCACACACAAGTTTTTGCCACATGGCTTCATGTCATGATAAATGAACTTAGAACGAGGCCGGACCGATCCCTATCGCCAGGGCTTTCCGACGGCAGAAGACCTTTTTGAAACAATAGGTATATTTCATTACTGATATATCTGATGACGTAATGTCTACCACATAGTTTAACCTGAAGATAGATATCTTACCCTTCCTTTGTGTTTAGTATAAGGGAATAGTAGGATTTAACCACAGATAATATCCGGGTTAATTGAGGTATAAAATTATGTGATAACTGTTTTTTTATTTTTATTTAGAAAGGCCATTTTGATAGTGATTAAGGGCGGGCTCTAGGCAATCAGAACTTAGAATGTCATCCTTAACTTATTTTTAGAGAAAATTAAATAAAAAAAGGTTAAAGCAAGCTAAGGAAGTCTAACTGAAGAACATACTGTGTCATTTTTATAATGATTAGATAAATACATAACAAGAACACAAATTCAGATGCGGTGCGAAATTGTAAAACAAAACATTGTGACAGCCAGATTTTCTAGCAACTTCAGGAGACTTTTCTATCGAGCAAAATTAATAAAATAACGTTTATGGGAAAGCGAAGTCACGCTGACACTCGTGATAAACAGGCTAGTAAATAAACGTACAGCAATAATACTCGTCATTCCGAGCGATTTGTGTTTTGCTAAAGGCTGTTTTTGCCTAGGGCGCCGTCTTAAATAAAACAGTAGAAACTGACTTGCTTTCGAGGTCGCGTCCTAACCAATTCGATGCTAGAAAAATCTAGGTTTTATTTTATTCCTAGACCAAAACAATATAAGCAGTATTAAATTATGTCATAAAACAGAAAGAACTAACACACTACGCAAAAACATTCAGGTCAAATCCTAGCATTTGCCACACAAAAGGACTCAGCCGCACAGAGAAAAAAACATTACGTTCCTTGCAAGTCATGAGAACATGTGAATAATTAAATAGTTGGGCATGAAAATACATGCTTGTCACACATTTTAAGGCCCTCATGTCCATAACCAGAAGTCTATCCCTTTAAGATACACAAGTGCCACTTCTCAAAACATCCTTTTCATATGTGTCAGATTCCCAAAGCGCCATTTATTACGAGTATATTATCCACAATCAATTAGGGATCAAGATCATACTCAGATAGCTGATGTAGAGTGACAGAAGCTGCGAGATTTAGGTAGATTTTCAGCAGTATCAACACAAGCTAAGGAGTGTTCGTGGCTTGCAAGAACCAACTAAAGCAACATAGCCACAAGCCAGCGTAACAGATGTACTAGAAAGTTGGTCTCGGCCGGCGGTTTCGCGAAAACCTCTCGCCGAGTATAAATCAAAACATCTGGCAGTAAGTGGCCCGACGAAAAACTCTGTGTAGGTACAATTTTTATTGTCCAACCTCTTTGTTGGTTTTGGGACTTATGAAACTCTTTGTTTGGTGGCACTATGTTGAGATGAGATTTTCCTCGCGAGAGAGGAAGAAATTATTTTAAGTAAAAACTATAAAGTATTGTTAGGTATATCTGGCTGAATTTGGGCACAATTCTGTCTACCACCCTGTATGAGAAAAGGCGTGACGCAATGTTGTTGTCATCGGATTTTCTGAATCCGTGTCCTTACGATGAAATTGCGAATCAGTCTGGCTAATTAATGAACTCCTGGATACTAGTACCATTAGTAGCTGGCTTTGACAATAACAGCTATCGTTCAAGTTAGGTGTTTATCAGGAATGAAAGTTAGCCCGTTCAGTGGTGGACCTGTTGACAGAAACAGTTGTATCTACAACTGCACTTAGTTTCTCACTTGTTTACTTAGCTAGCCACTTGGCCGAATGCAAACTGTTGAATCAAGTGACGTGACAGCGTTAAGTGTCCCTCAAACCATGAGCAGGATTTGCATTTGATGATTATCAAATAAATTTACTTCAACTTAAAATACTCTTTTTTGTAAAGATTCCGCTCTGACTTGTAAGGTAAGGCAAACATAAGAATAATATACTAAATTAAATCAGCTTTAGTAATCTACTTTTTTCCAAATAGGTACAACACATAAGTTACAAAAGTGTTTTAGTTTTGCAAAATTCCTACATTATATCCCATTTTGCATATTTTGATAAGTTGTAGGTGCGAAAAGTGCCACTGCAACCCGATAATTTTACCGTCAAGACGACAAAGAAATTGCCAAAAGCCAGCCTTCCATCCGCGCGGTTATAAATTAAAATCGCCGTGCATTTTTTACACCGTCCAAAAGCAAACAGCAGTAACTGCTAAACTTAAACTTATAGGTCTTGAAACACGATTCTATATAACAGTGTTTAATAGACCGCTATTATAATAACAAGTCTAGAAGTTATAGCGGAATGCCTGACTTAAATTCGCTTTTCGTTTGTTTTGGATTGCTTGGTAAGTCATTATTAATATCTGGGTATTTGCATATAATGAGAGGGGCGGTAGTCGAATCGTGGCCGGAGGCGGTTGGCCGTTTTACCTATTGGTATTACATGTGCCAGTAATCTCGGTTTGGAGAACCGGGTAATCTCGATTACTCGAAGACAGAGAATCAGATTACTTGTCTAATACTTATCTTGAAACAACTAGGCATTTATACTAATACTGATTATTATAAACAGATAGTGCAGAGGTCAACGGGAATATGGAAATGCCCATTGTTTATTTCATTCAAATCTTATTTGAATCTTAAACATTGTGAGCTTTTGGTTTTTACTAGTATAATGTTTACAAATGATTAACTATTTTAAAATATTTGTCCTCCGTATCGAAGAGGCAGTTTTCCAAAACAATGTCCCTAATTTTCCACCTAAATGTCGAAATCGTAACACCTTTTTTTACAAACACGTTTCAACACGTTTCGTAACACCGAATCGCCAGTCCACTGATTTCAGCCAATCAGCGCCTTTCAGACTGATGGTAGTCCAACGAGATAATCAGCACTATCGCTTTGTCCAGGCGCGTGATCGAGTGCCGATAGCCGAGAATCGAGAACTCGAGAATCTCGAGATACGAGCTTCTGCCTGCACACCACTTGACTGGAGGCCTATAGGCCTATGCGATACCTCACATATTCGTTCGACCAGTTTCAGTTTCAGTATAGAGTCTGGCTGGGCAGAATTAAACATTGCAAAGCGCGGCAAAAAATTCTTATGCTTGTAACACCGTATATGCCACCCGAAGACAGATGCCACCGAATATACGTATATCCTCAGAACAATAACTAAAGCATAGAAGGATCCCTATATAAAGATAGAATATAAAGTAATATTGAATAGACGTGCTCGTCACTCTTACGAAACTTATGTGGGGTAGAAAGAGACATCTATAGTGTATTTCTACCATCCAAATTGTCTATCGTACGAGGGTGGCAAAATAGCCAATATCTTGAGGGAAGGGACAAATGCGATAAAAATGTCGATATTATTATTTTATTGAAATCGAATTGCATTCTCAAACTGAATTATCTTAAAAAGGTTCACTGTTTACGACGTTTTGTCAAAGAATATGTTGTTGTATGTAAGTATGTTGTTGTATGTTTTTAGTATTTGTTGTTATAGCGGCAACAGAAATACATCATCTGTGAAAATTTCAACTGTCTAGCTACCACGGTTCATGAGATACAGCCTGGTGACAGACAGACGGACGGACGGACGGACGGTCGGACGGACGGACGGACGGACGGACAGACAGCGAAGTCTCAGTAATAGGGTCCCGTTTGGCACCCTTCGGGTACGGAACCCTAAAAATCAAAAGAAATTTAATATTAAGGGGGGCTCCCATACAACAAACGTGATTTTTTTGCTTATTTTTGCTCGATATTGATAATGGTAGCAGGTAGACGCTTAAAAAGTTTACATTATATTGAGTATATTATTTACTTAAAAAATAAATAATTAAATTAAAATTAAATTAATATTTAGGGGGGCTCCCATACATTATTATTTTTTGCGGTTTTTTATAGATAATGGTACGGAATCCTTCGTGCGCGAGTCCGACTCGCTCTTATTTTATTTTTATTTTATTTTATTTTATTTATTTGGGACGAAAAACAACTACACAATACATAGATGTAACTAACTATTACAAAAACAAAAATGTTTTATTGTGAAGCCCACAGCATCATCCACAGGTACATTTTAGTTGGGGCTGCTGTTAACAAAATAATCATGATTTTACATGTAAGTGTTTTTACATTTTATATAGATAAATATATGTATCTCAAGCTTGTAAAAATATGTGTTTACAAAAGAAAAAGAAAAAAAAACAGGAATCTAAAACATAGATAAAAATAAAAAATAAAAAAAAAAATTTAGTCCAACGCGCTACAAAAATATATTGTAATTAAATTTTTTACAATTCAGTAATTCGAAAACTGAAACTACAGCTGATCCCGATCCTGACAAAACTTAAGGTCCTGATATTCAGATGTTATCTCCGAAACCTGCTGTTTGAATTTGTGTATTGGTGTACTAAATATGTCTACAGTCTCGAAGTGTGTGTTGAAAGTATCTACCAGTTTTCGCAGAGGTACGCGTAGTCCTGCATTTGTTTTACACTGCGTGGTCGCGAATAGTTTTCGGTCACGCACAGCACGCATGTGAAATGATCGAGGCACCAAATAGCACAATTTACAAGTGAGATCTCTGCAGTCGAAATTGTTGTTGCATAGGTTATATAATATCGTTGCTTCCAGGATTGTACGCCTAGATTCAAGCGTAGGTAGGTTGTATAACTTATTGGCCGCTCTTGGCCGGTTATTATAAACACAGCGGCACGATACTTCACGTTTACCGTTTTACCGTTATTCCTTTCCCCTGTTGACATTTACTTTCCCATTCAGGCCAATTTCGTCACCGAAAAGCACCCCAAAAGGTTACAAATCAAATAGAATAGCGTCGTACTTCCTGTTTCCGGGTGACACGGAAAGGCTGAGGGTATTCCATTTATCGTTCTGGTCTTCTATGAATATTATTTACGCGTGTCAGTGATTAGAATAGCAAATTACATTTTAGAGCCCGACTTTTAGAACTGACCTTTGTATCTCAGATAACCTAATCTAAGCCCTGCGGAATAATAATGACCCCGACTATTGCCTTCAAAGTTGTCATTTTGGGTCATAGCTCAGAGACATGTAGACCGTGTGAAGAAAACGAAGTACCTACCGTTAGCAACGATGTTGGTCGAGTGTGATGAACACCTTTAAATACAGATATAATATATATATATACACCTATACTGACAGATATATACTTAACACTTGCGTAATTAAAATCTTGTTTTAATAAATAAATATTTCATTAAAAAAACAGACAGGTAGTCTGGAAATGTTGCCATAATTTATTTACGCCAGACTTTCTAACGTTTTTCTCAGAGTAGACTGACTCTATTACTTTCTGATTTCCCGTGGTAGCTCCCATTACAAGCTGCTTACAAAGATATTGAACCTACTTGGAGAAAGAAGGAACTGACGTCACTGACGACAGACGCTTTGACGTTTTGCGCATTACCATTCCGCGGGGCTTATACTGTACTCTTTGTTATACTCTACTTATGACTACTTATGACCAACATAGCCTAGTTTTTTAAAAGTTACTCCCCAAGAATAATTCCGAAAACAGAAGCGCGCAGCAAAAACCCGTGGCCAGCTATCAATAAACAAGCAAAACAAACAACGAGAGACTAAACAAAAGCGCGGTAAAAAAACAAAGGGAAGAAACATCCAACACATTTTTAGCAACGGATGTTAGCGGGGGCTACTATTATGTACCCATGTTTACATCCGGATACGACTTACCCCTAAACATTGACCTCAGCAGAAAAATAAAAAGGTTAGGTTAAAGGTTGCACACCTTTTACGCGCCTACTTTTTATTTTTCAATCCCAACCTCCTTGGGAAATCTGACTTTGGCAAAGAGGTTAGATATTTGAAGAAGGTTGTATAATAATAATGTATGAAGTTGTCTTTACTCTTAGTCGAGCGTTAGCTCACATTCTAGCTGCACTGAGACGCCATTAAAATTATCTTGTTTAAGTGCGTGTTTATCAAAGGATTGTAACCACGACAGTGGTTTTTGCGGACAGACAGGCCTTACACAAGAAAACGAAAACTTCCGTAACAAGGTGCGAAGTGCCTAAAAACTCTTAGCCATAATTTTGCATATGTAAATAAGCACGTAAGAAGGCCTTAAACGGAAATATTACGGAACCTTACACAATCTGAGACCATCAGTACGAACTACGAATCTATATAAGTAAGTATATAGAGCGTACGTAACCAATTTCGAGGCAAAGGCGCTCAAACAAAAAGTTTTATTGCAAACATAAACGCCTTTCTCAATGAGCCTTTAATAAAAATAAGTGGTTGGGCTTGTGGCACACTGGCATACAGAAAGTTATTATCTGAGCGATAAAAATATTGTCCAAGAAACATTGACCGATTGAAGAGATTGAGGAGGATTAGCTGTAATCGAAGTATAGATTTAAGCATCTGTAACTGTATATCTGACATTGAGATGTTCGCAAACTGAAAAATTAACATTCGACCGATCAGACAGCATACGAAAATATCACCCACGTAGTCATTTCAATTGAATTTGAAAGGTATCCCGTATCTAGTTTTTAGACTTTAGACACACTTTGCTGTCACCTAATCTGGTCACGCCAGTGCACCTCACACCTTACCCGCCTCGCCTGCACGGGCCACATTAAGGCTCTTCGTATATTGGGGAAGCGTTCAGACTGGTTTATTCTTTTATCAGATGACCTAGAAATGTGCCCGCCTCAATTGCGGCCCGTAGGGACCTGCTGACTTTTTTCTGGAATTTGGAATATCATCACTAGAGCCAAACGTGTGCCTCTGCCGTGCAAATGGAATAAGACGTGAAGATATTATTTCGCAGCTATTCAAAGTCTAAATCGGCATTGTTTGCCCACAATAGGCTTGTGGCCTGTCAAGTCAAAATAGATACTTTTTATGACGTCATGTAAAAGTGCCATCAAATGCTGTCTTTTTTGCAAAAAATAGACTATAAAATATATCTGCCGGAAATATAAAATTCTGAGAATGTCAAGCCATTTTGTACATAATGCTTCAACTTAAAACTGGTCCCTAGATTTATTGGATTACCTGGGCCACAAGCCTATTTATTACCTACTCACGCAATTCTTAATTCGAACTTTCTCTTGCACTCAAAATTAGAACAGATGATGATGACAGAACAGCTTATAAATCATACGCAAAAGCGAGCATAACTCTAATGAGACATTTCTTCCAGCAAAACAGACTCAAACTATTTTTTTATTGCAATCTATTTTATTATTAACAAGTTATTTTACGTGTAAATACAGAAGAACAACATGCTAATTGTTGGTACAACTGTGCCCCTGACACCGTATGGGAAAAGTTGTAACGCTTTATGTTGTTGTCATAACTATAGCTAGTATTTTTGCAAACCTCTAACTAACCTCTTTTCTAATGACATAGATAATACAATACTGTTACAAGCAAGTTACAGACTTGCAACTTTTACCTATTATTTTGCGTCATCTAACCAGCGCGAGTTTCCAACTTCCTTGGCCCGGATTACCTTAACTTTCCACTTAGTACTCAGTGCTTAATGCCTTTAGTATTTCCTCTAATGGTGAGAAGTGGAGCTGGGCTAAGTTGGTCGTCAAGTGCATTAATTTCACTACACCGTTATTAATTTCACGTATTTAAATCAGACCTGTAAACGTCAACCCATAAATGTAGAGTTTGACGTTATTCTTTACCTTGGAAATGAGTGTGGACTAGAGGATGGGAATTTACACTACTTATTTTTTAACTGCCCTCTTAACTCTTAATCCATTGATCTGTATGGGGCATGGCATCGCTAACAAATTGAAGATTTCTATTCCATTTGAACCTAAAATCACTATTAACTAATTTGAGTGAGGTAATAAAAACACTAACAGATTGTATAGATATGAATACTATCTTAGTATATAATCTAAAACAACCCTTTCAAAAAAACAAGACATATTTTTTGGTATTTATTTTCACAAGTGAGGTGACTGGCAGAATTGTCGACAACGGCAGAGTTGCCATTTAAAAAAAAATGATGTTTCTACTCACAAGTGAGAACTTACTCAAGAAAAAGTATATTTTATTTTCATGAACTACCATTTATTTGCAGTTTTCGGACTATTTGAGTAAACTTGAATGACTAATCTAATAAAAGGCAAACAATATAGCTTGTCAAAAAAATATATGACAGAGTCAAAGATTTTGTGCTGAAAATTGTTAACCTTGTTGCAACAAGATTAGTAACTACCTAATTCGGGTATAAACAATTGGAGCGGCGGCGTATGGCCATAGCTCTTTTGTGTTTGAGTTAGCGAATGAGGGTAGAGAAAGAACAGCTGACAAAGTCCAATAGAAATACAATCTCAGAATCATTTTCCCACTTACAATGTGACGTAAAGGGCACCTAAAGCACAGAACGTAGCACTTTCCATACGGAACGGCCACAATATATTATTTCAAGCTTAGCTGAAAGAAATTCTCTAAACCTCGAGGCCTGCTTGCATTTCCATTGACAAACACGCTACAAACTTCTTTATTCCCTTTGCCTGAAAGCTGAGTTTGGTGTAGAGTTCTTTCCTGAAAACGGCCTTTTTTCGCGGCGGAGGCAAAGGCAACACGTGCCTAATGAGCCGTATACAATAAAAAGTATCTGCTGTTTTCGTTTTCCCTTTTTGGCCTGCACCGCTTTTTTTTTGTCAGTCAGCAAAAAGGTCCATTCCTTTAGTAGAACGTTTTGGAACGGTTAATTCGATTCCGATGAAGTAGCGCGATCGGTTGTTTTTATACTCGTGTCGTGGCCAGTAATGTGTCGTGAAAAAGAAACAGGACAGAGCTATTAAGCTTTTCTAAAAATAAAAAGGCCCATTGGTACAATCTGGATAATAGCAGGGGTGTTTCACTTCGCTGAGAGGTATACGGCCGGCTATACGCGCCAGTCGGTCTTTGTCACATGGTTGTCGCTCGGCTCTCGGTGCGCGGGCTAGCCGCGTGAAAACAATGACGCGACGCCGGAAACAACTGAGTGCGATTCGCAACCCTGCGTGATCGGCATCGTGTCAGCGGTGTCTAATGGAATATGAACATATGCAGTAGCATAGACAAATATTTTTTGCACCTAAACTTGACTTTTGTTCGGGAGTGAAACTTCTGTTCGTAGTACTATTAAGTAGTTATTCTGTGATAATAAGCTAGTTTCCTGCTACTCAAAATAGATACTTTTTAGGAACTGTCAAAAAGGGACTTTTGATCCTGAGTTCTATGAAATTTCACAAAGTGACGTCATGTGGAGAGTGGCATCAAATGCTGTCTTTTTTTCACAAAATTCACCTAAAAAACATGCTGGAAATATACAATTCTGAGAATGTCAAAAATTTTGTTTTTAATGCTTCATCTTTAGACATATTCCTAGATTTATTTGATTACCCTGGTAACTACCCAATAGTAAGAAGGCAAAAAGTGGGCACGGTTGTGCCTCTGCCACCCCATATTGGTAAAAGCGTGCGTGACGCTATGTTATGTTGTGTTATTGTGTGGTTCAATCGTTACAATGATATGGTACGGTTCGTAAATGGTACGTACTTAGGTGACGATGTACGCTACGACGTTAAAAGTATTTTGAGCATCGACATAGTAAATTGATTGATTGTTATTTGGCTTCCCTTTCACGAAATCTGGAGTTTTGTATTACTGGGTAACGCGTGGGTAATCTTTTATGAAATTGAAATCTCGAAATAGACTTATCAAAAAGAAAGATGTTTAGATTGATTGTTTTATTGTTCTTGTACCTACGAGTAATATCCTTGATAAGTTTTTATAAGACAGTATTTTGCGTATCAAATGTTTATGAATGCTGTATAACTTTCACCTGTATCTATGTCACAATTCGATCCAGGTTAGGTCTCTAAACCAACCAACTAGGTGCCAGTTGCGTGATATCAGTCAACATGCAGGATTTCATAATAACGTGATATTTCAGCTAAAACAAACACGCGAAATCCAGTATTTTAATAGGTCTAACAGTGACAAGGAAATCGTGTTGTCTACTTGCCCGGTAACATGATTTAGCTATTTCATTTATATACGTAACAACAATAGTTAATCGATTACGGTTGCTGTGTTGACCTTACTCTTACTACACATAGCCTGGTTCACAAAATTAGGCAAAATATTAATAAGATTGAAGTTTATTTTGGAAAAGGAACTAGTTTGCATCTAGTTTGTCAGTTAGTCAACGCGATGGAAAATTTCTCGAATTTTCTCGCGTCCGAGATATTTCATAATTTTTCACCAGTATTCTCATCGCTCTAATCCTACACATTATAATACACAGAGTTTATGAATACAAGACACGATTTCACCATTAGTATTAAGTTTAGCCCCGCTTCAAGTTGCACAAAACTTGAATCTACCCTACACCAGTCGACCATTATTTAAAACTGTAGACGTAATTCTGAAATAACTTTTTGCATATACTTACTTTAACTTTTTAGGGCTCCGTACTGAAGGCCTCCGGTGTCCGGTGTCAGTATGGATGTCCGTCCGTCCGTTGTCAATTTGACGATTTCGAATGTATACGCAAATTGTATACGGTTATCGAAACCAGATTAGGACAAAATAACTTTATGTTTTGGCTTTAGGTTTTCTTGTACGACGGTACGGAACCCTTGGCGTGCGAGTCCGATTTGCACTTGACCGATTATATTTAATTCTTCGTTTATTATAGGGTAAAGGGTACTAATTCCAGCACCCCCCCATTGATTGGCACTCTGGACTTTGAACACAATTATTAAGAATTACCAGATAAGAAAAGTAAAACAAAAATTTCTATTAAATCCACCATTTCGTAAGTGACAACACCAAATTGTTAGTTTTTAGATGAAACTACTGGCAACTCTGTGAAAAAATGTTCTTTCCCAACATGTCTCTGTGTGGTGCAGATTGTTGAAATCGTTACGATTTTTGTTAAGAAACAGGTGAGTGTTGAAGCCTTTTTACTTGTTATTTTGGAAGTCTAGATGCGAGTTAATGGTTTTGTTGTTATTATATGAGTCAAGTTATGATACTAAGCAGTTTGTTATTGTATTTCAACGCCTAAAATCAGTTTTATTTGGGGCCAATCATTGTAACCTTAAGTTTCTATGAAGGTGCAGTTCATTGGCACCGGGGCTAATGATTGTTAAAACTATTTCAGAATTTTTAATTGCAATTACTACAAAAATTAATTGCGACGAATGAGTTGTTTAAAAGTATGCACTCAAAACTGTCATCAGCCCTCAGTAAACAAATGATGGCACTGCTAATCATTGTACTTTTTGACCATTGGCACTGCTGATGATTGTATTCTAAGTGGGGCCAATCAATGTACTGAGTTTTTACGATTATGCTTTTATCTAGTAGTGATGTGCACATTTTATATTTTATTTTATTAAAAGTTTGGAAAGGTTAGAGGTGGGTATTTTCACCAAAAATATTTTGTATATAGGGTATTATAGGTATAGATAGATAAGGTACCCACATTCGAATGAGTCGAAATCTGAGGTAAGTAGCAGGTTCTACGGAATCTACGGATAACATTCAAGAATATAATTCATAAAGTTCTAGGTATTTTATTTTATTTCCCATCACTATTACTCAATGGAGTACATTCATTGGCACCTCACGTGTATAATGATTGGCATGCCAATCTTTATACTTATTATAGGGCTAATCATTGTGCTGAAGGGGCCAATGAATGTACTTTTGGGTAATTTTTCACTATTTTGTGAATTGATGAATTAAAATTAGATTTTAGAAAGATAAATCAGGTTTTATTAGGTTCTTAGATCCCTATAGTAGTAGAAAACACAACATCATGATAGTTTCAATAGCTACCTACATAGATATTGAACCTCAAACATGAGATTTTCCTTAAGGTGCCAATCATTGTACTGCTTACCCTATTTGTGGTTCCTTTATTAACATCGATCACGTGTGTGGTGTTGCACGCGGTTTTTTTGTTATTTCGACCTTTCGGAAGCTCTTTTCTGTGCCAACCTCATTGCTGACCAGGACTATAACTGCTATAACTACAATAATACATGGCAGTTAAAGATTGTATAAAAAAAATTAGCAAAAATAGGAAAAGTTCCAAATTGCTTGCATGTGTTTGGGTTCCATTTAGAATTTTAGCTATATCCTTGTAACCCACGGTGTTTGTATATCATAGAGCAATGCTCTATGGTATAATGATCGTATCTTATCATATAATTTATTTCCTTCTAGAACCGGGTGTCAAAAAAATACGAGCACTGTTAATAGCGCAGTTGAAACCTCTCAGACTTTAAATACTATATTAGTCTCACTGTTTCAAAAGGGGTCAGAGAACAAAACCTAAATTAAATATAACGAATTAACGAGTTTGAATAATAACGACAACAGCTGTCAGATTTCAGCCTATCACCTGTTTAGTTTGTTAGTCAGTTAGTTTTGCTTTCGGAATTCTAGCAAGAGGCTCTAGTGTTAGCGGAAGGTGTAAACAAGAAAGGGGGTTTGCTGAGAGGGGGAATGTGTAACCGCCGGTAAAAGTGTTATATTTAAATGTTGCGAAGAAGTCTAGCGAAACGAACGCTGGACATGCGATTGAGCCAAAAATAACCTATGTACATAGTCCATATTGACTTGCCTGTATTACAGTACATATGTAAAATATGTGCACAAATTAAATAATGATTAGGTGAGCGTCGAAACCACCGTCGTTTGTTCTCCGTCACGGTCAACGAGAAGAGAACTTAAACAAGATCTACACTACATATAACAAAATGCGCACTGTACAAGTGTACACTTCTGTCCCCACTTTAAGATACCCTTAAACGGAAACTACTCAGCTTCTCTTTGGTTCCCAGCAGCCAACTGATTTACCAATCTCCTTAATATGAGAAATGAAAAAAATAGAAGTCAAAGTCAAAAATTTTTTGTTGACCATAAAATCATACAGATTGCTTAGTCAACGTCAATATAATATTAATATTTTTGTATACTCCGACCGTTCGGAAGTTGTGGACTTAACGATGGAGCACAAAAGGGCAAGAAGCTCCCCCGTACCTCTTTTAAAATATGTTAGGGCCTTAAAAATACAATGCTATGTGTTTCTAGTTTTAGGTTAGCTGTCTAGTTGCCTGTTATATTGGATAGGGTATGATATCCCCTTTGGTTGGATCTTTCTGTGACCTCGTATATCGTCGCCTTACCTATTCTTCCTATTGATATAGATAGATGAATACCGCTAGTCTTACTTGGCTAGAGTCTTTTCTTATGCATATTCGCGTCTACTTTATGTCAAAGGCCGGCTGCTCTCTAGAACTTCTCAAGTGTTTGGGTTCAGACTAGGCGGCACTTTCCCTCGCCTCAGATATACGCGAAAGTTATACTTTAGCGACGATAATGGACTGACCTCCTATCTTGCAAATAGGTTAAAATAATGGGTGAACGTGGGTGCTAATCTGCTACCTACTGACCCTAATTTTCACATTTTCACAAACTCTCCCACGTTTTCATAAATTCCTAGACATCATCTGACATTTAACATGTTTAAAAATAAATTATTCAATTATCCAATGGACAAATTATATTATAAGGTTAATAACATATTTAATACTTATCTATTTGAATAATTTAATTCTAATGATTCGCTAGACATTGAGTAAAAATATTTGCACCCCAACTCGTAGATTGTGAATATGTTGATACTCATGCTTCACGACTTATTTAAGATCATGTACACATATTTTTTTTGCAAAAACACAATTTGATTGATTGACACCTAAACCAAACGACGTATTTTCGCAAACGGGATGTTATAGGCACAGTCGTGTCCAAGGTTAGGCAGTTAATAGACACCTCATGTAAAAAACAGAATATTCTTGCCGGTTGGTCGTATTTTATTAAATTTAGCCAGGAAGAACACTCATCTTCGATTCGGCACACCTCATTACCCAGCCCGCCCTTTTGAAGCTGAACTTTCTGCCCTACTTGCACAGTTCAGTCGGCGATACACTAATGACTTTTATATGGACAAATATTTCGCTATAAGTACGGTCGCCAGCGTCTAAAAGAATCCCGCTTATACTGCTTGTATACTTTTCGGCGCAGGCGACCGTACGTACAGCCGAATTTGTTTTGATCATGAATTTAGGGACGTTTAGGGTTCGACGTGCGTTCGAATTCATATTTCTGACAACCTACTCGTATAGGGCCATCCCACATGACCGCGTTGCGGCGTCGCATCACAAAAATTCGCGGCGAATTACATAAGGAATGTTAGCAGATTTTTGCGATCCGACGCCGCAACGCAGAAATCCGACGCCGCAACGCGGTCATGTGGGATGGCCCATAGTGTTAAAATTGGTAGATCGAGGGGAGAGAGTGGATGTTATTAAAAAAGCGATCATTTCCAGCACACCCATGGTTGGAGACACACGGATTTCCGGTGTTATAAACGGGTTAATTCTTCATCATAAATAACCGGCCAAGTGCGAGTCGGACTCGCGCACGAAGGGTTCCGTACCATTATCTATAAAAAACCGCAAAAAAAATCACGTTAGTTGTATGGGAGCCCCCCTTCATATTAAATTTATTTTGTTTATTAGTATTTGTTGTTATAGCTGCAACAAAAATCATCTGTGAAAATTTCAACTACCACGGTTCTAGCTACCACGGTTCATGAGATACAGCCTGGTGACAGACAGACGGATGGACGGACGGACGGACGGACGGACAGACAGACAGACAGACGGACAGCGAAGTCTCAGTAATAGGGTCCCGTTTGGCCATAAAAAGAACCCTAAAAAGGATAATTCCTATGAACATTCTACAGTCTAACATTAAATGAAAATATCATGAGGAAGCCAAGCATATCGTTGGAATTTCCAACGCGGGTGGAATACAACAATATGTATAATTACGGTGACACCGTAATCCTATGTGCATGTTCTATTATGTAGAGTTTCCCGACGGACAAGCAAAGTGAATGATGATAATGATGAAAGTGAACCGTTTGCAGAAAGTCGCCTCGTCATACCGGGGGAAATTTTCATTAGCTTTGAACGCTCAAAGGAACTGGAGGCGAAATAGTTCGTCTATAGAAAACGAGCGAAACGAATCGTTTGACAAACGTGACGAGTAGAAAACAGTTTGCTCTAACCCGATGAGGACATTCGTTTTAAATTGCGTCGATTTCAGAAGGATTTCTGTGAAGTTCTCAAGTCAACTTGTGGTCCTTTTATAAAACTAAACATTAGACACGCGATGCCAGAGATAATTTATTCGTTTAAGTACCTACATAAAACTTGTTTGAAAAAATTATGTTTTCGTAATTTAATTCTAGCCATCATCAAAACACATCTAGAAACATAATAATGAACCTATAGTTACGAATGACTGTACGTATTCCACTTGAAATGAAAAACAATAATCTTTTAGGTAACTATTGATCCATTGAACCTAAGTAAATGTGGTATGATTACGCAAGAATATTTTATTACCAATCTAAAAAGATTATGTACTTGCCAAAAACCTTTAACGGCTTCCTTGATTATCTTCATTGAGCGTTTAGTAGGCGTACTTACGTTTAATAAGGTTACGTTGACTTGGGCACGTAGGTAATTTAATTTGAGAAATTAATTTGAAAATTCCTTTCCAAGACGTAAACGATTTCAAACCATCGACAAATTATTACATTTTACTAATTAAATGGTACTTAACTGGTTAATTATCCACTACAAAGACTTTAAGAAGTTGATTTTTTTACCTTTAATGTTAATACACCGAAATAATTTTACCTTAAAAAATTCATAACAAGCAAGCCATAAACGAATGACCAAACAGGCCAAAAGATAACAAATCAAATCAAATCAAATCAAACCATTTATTTGTGGAACATAGGTAGTTGGTTTACATTTAGGTGGTATTATTAATATTATGTCTCTCTATGTTGAGCCATGAGGCATACAAATATTTTACACATTTATGTAGTTAGTATTTACACATCATTACTTTACACAACATCCCTTACTTTATTTACGTCCATAAATAGGTTTGCGGCTATTTGTTTTAACACCCCATCGTATCACGGCTGCTCGCATAAATTCTAAGTTAATTCATATATTATGCAGACCGTCATAGTGTCGCTTCATATCTCTCGACTGCAATGTTTCATCCTACTTACAGAGCGGGTATTACTTTGGTTTCCACTTTGATAGCTCATTTGCTAAAATGATTTATCTATCTAGTTAATAACCCAATTCTATTAAAATCTATTTAAATTAAAGCTAATCACCATTATAATTCATTTTCAATATGTTAGATAATAAATACAATTTTTTTTTCTTTTTATTGCCAATTCAATTCCAATTAAATTTCTAATACTAATTATTTCAATTTTCAATTCCATTAATAACATAACTAATTTCATTATTTAATTTTGATTTTCTTATGTAATTACTTATATAAATAAAATTGTGTAAGTACTTGAGCCACTGTTGTGCGTCCGCTTTGGCCCTGGCAGAATACCAGCGTCACAGATTCGTCTGTGACATTGCTGAGTCAGGGCCATTTCACTGCCGTGGTACAGTCACATAACCACACAGCTGGTAGGTACCTACTGTTTTTTGTTGTTATTAATTATGTGTGTGTACCATGTCAAATGAATAAATGAATTATCTATCTATCTATCTATCAATTAATACCAATCATTTATAATCAAAAGTAAGTAGTTATTTGTATCAAATGTGGTACCGTGTGTAAATCCCCAAACCATGCGTTTATTTTAACAATTTTTATTTTATTTTATTAACGTCGTCTTTTTCTGCGATCTATCATCTGGGACTTTTATCAGTAGTTTTGTTTTGTTATATGGACAGACTTGTAGGCATGGAACCAGTGTCCCATCCTAGGTTATTTTCTAACAATTATCAACATTATTTCTGTCCTTTAATCGTTTTAATAATCCTACTAGGTCTCCTAAAAAAGTATTGATTTACACAACAAATTCAGTCCATTACGTTTGCTATTCTGTAATCTCTCTATAAAATTGACTCGGCTTGTCTACAACATCCACCAGAACAAAATTAGAATTTGAGAATAACCCCGCGGCAAGTCTAGCAATGTACATAATACGCCGTGTGTAAATTAACCCTCGCGTAGCATTACGCGTGTTCTACTTATTATGGTAATGAAACGGAACACACTGACGACGTAGGAAGGTCTTCACATTAAGCGAATTGTTGCTACTGATGTATGGACGTTGGAATGCTTCATGAGCAGGCTAGTTTGACAGCTTGGGATACGTTGGTCTAAATTGCGGGTGGCTCTGACGTTTTTGTGGCGAAGAAAGACATGAAAGACGTTCATTTTGGATTTGACTTAGTTCGACGGATCTTCGGGGAAAACTATAGCCAATCATAAACATATATTTCATTTCATCTAGACCTTCATTTCATCTAGACCCACACTGAGATAGCCTGTGTCGTGGGAACCAGAAACAGCGACATACATACAAACAGTGGCATACAAACTGCAGTAAGCCTCCCGGAGCTTAGGTTTAGTTTTGTTTCTCCCCAACCGGGATTAGAACCCGGGACTTCTAATTTGGAAAGCACAGTCATGTCGTCACTGATCTTCTTACTTTTCATTATTATGATTTAAAGCTGGTACTTGTTCTGGTTTTGATGAACCGTGGCAAAGTCATCTGAAGTCATTCAGACATTGATCATTGACCTTGTATGTAACATGACATTTATGGCAATAAATCTACTGTAACTGAAACTGATCAAATCGACCTGAGAATAAATGACTATTAAGGATACTAAGTAAGGATTAAAAAATCTATTCTAGGTCAGCCAGATACCTTCTTATAGTATAATTATATTCTATTGAAAATGTAGGCACAAGGTTGTTTGCAAATGTACATATATATTGTATGGCGTTTGGGTCTACCATTAGATCAACCTTAAAATTAATAACGACCAAAAATCTTCACTCACAAGTCTAAAATTGCACTTCCTCGTTGATTTCATAAACTTAACAATAGTGCACTCTGCTCTGTTGTGATAGGAATACTTATAGATTACAAGGGCCTATTTTATAAAGCAATTCCGTAGTTACAAGTCACATTGTTAAATATAATAAAATCTGTCAACAATAAATTAAAATAATCCAAATGTCAAAAACTAACTAAACAATCCCCAGGACATCTCCCTGCCGAAGGTTCCCAAGACAGGCAGCGTCACCCCGCTGCACAGCCAAGGAAATCCTCTGCATGAGAAATGCTCTGGAGCGGTGGTCAAAGCCTCTGTCTCTGAGGCGGCGGCCCAACTCTTTTACAAATTGCAAGTTAAATATTAGCTAGTACCAATAAGAATCTAATAAACCCCTAGGTCTGATAAGACGCCGCTAGGCAAGGAATAATGATGGCGCCTTAAGCGAGGCGAGAGTAAGGTGGGGGGTAAGCATTCTCTCTCTCCCCCTCTCCTTTTTCTCTCTCTCTCTCTCTCTTCCTTTCTCTCTCACTCTCTGTCTCAACCTTTGTGCTAAATAGAGGTATATCCCCACGATTCTCTTGCTCAGAGCCAAAGAAACAATATAGTGCCGACTGTATGACACAATGGACTTTTACCTATGTTCTCTCTCTCCCCCCCCTCTCCTTTCTCTCTCTCTCTCTCTCTCTCTCTCTCTCTTCCTCTCTCTCACTCTCTGTCTCAACCTTTGTGCTAAATAGAGGTATATCCCCACGATACCCTTGCTCAGAGCCAAAGAAACAATATAGCGCCGATTGTATGACACAAGTGACTTTTAGGTACCTAAGTTTTCAGGGTGGCCTATTGGAAAAGCCGTGACGCCATAATCATTTAGTTTTGTTGCCACTTGAGGCTAGTAAAATTGTAACGTGTGGCTTTCTGAAATAGGTTTCTGCTCTACTTTACCTCATTGGTGTTCCACCGGTGTCTCTGGGCAGCGAAATGCTCGGCACGAGGCAGGCTCTCCAGGTTTTCCGGTAATTTGATTGGCTCGCCATCTGAAATTAAAAATAAGTTCGTTCAGCTAATAGGCAGATAGTGTGGTGTGCAGGGTTCCCGGCCTACTTTTGTAATTTCTTTATTGAAAAGTTAAATGTCATCTAAAGTAAGATGAATTGATGAATGAAGATGCCATGATACTTATTACTTTAGGGTAGCAGATGCTAATGATTAAATTCTGCGATCGATTTCTTTAACGCGATTCTTCCTATATCTTAGATGTCTGTTTTAAGTATGATGGTTACGTAATTATTGAAGTAAAACTTCTTGGGGCACGGGGGTAAAATTTATTTAACCTCTCAACTGTGGGTTATTCATATATTTGCTTTTCAATTGCTACTAGCCGGGTGCTATCACGAGTGGCTAAGAAATGTAACGGTAATTGGAATCGGTGACGTCAGGGTCGGCTGAAGACTTTTAAAACCGCAACTATTTTCAATACGGTTTTTAACTAATCAGATAAGATAATAATACATTCGTACAATAAAGAATGTTAATTAGTGAGAGAAAAACCTGATGAAACGTTAACAAATAAAAATTATTTTAAGCATTCTTCTACGAGTTCTTGATTTCCGGTATGGCCAAGATGGCGCCGCCGCCGCCGCCGCCGCTGGCTGGCAACCAACTAGCATGACTCAAACTACTTCGTTCAACCTCTTTGTTGGAACCGGAACTTATGTTTGACAGCTGTGCGATGCGATCCATACAGTTTGTAAGAAAAGAGTTTCATCAATGTCACACGGGTCGATATGGATTTCTAAAACAAGCAAAGCAATGCATACATTTGAGCGAGACGGCTTAAAGACGTGACGTCAGATGGTATATAATCTGAGCGAGATGCAAATAGTAGTGACGGTAGTGACACTATTGAATGAGTTAAGTATATCACCACGAGCGCGACAAATTGTAGATAAGGAATGGTGGGAAATAAATGACATGACGTATTAAAAGTAAGTACAAGTATAAAATAATTTCAAATAATCGGACGTCTGAAACTTAAAAGTAACTTGAAGCAGAGATTGGATCTCAAAATTGGAAATTTAAATCTCTTTTAGTATAGGTAGGTATAGGTGTATAGTATAGGTACCACTTAATGATCTAGCTACAGAAGTTTTACTTCTAACACGTGTACGGTGCTACACGCGTATTTTTATTTTGTATACTTCTTTAACATTCGTTTTTGACAACCCTAAACGATAAAGAGGGACATTGGCATGCCGACCGTATCTCAGCAAGCTGGAAAATCTATGATGGCAGGCCAAAGTATTTAATATCTCACTGCCAAGGAAAAATCGATTCAAAGCCTCAAAAATAAGAGCTACCGCCTCTGCAAAATGTTGGTGCCTAATTCTGACTGCAAAAACAATAAAACTATTTGGGAACGAGGTGAAAACGGTCGTATTTGGCAACATACGTCAAGAATGCATCGTTGTAGGCATCTGAAAATATACCACCCCATTATTCCTTCTACCAAACAATACCCACCTCTATGCTCACGAAAATAAGAGTCTATTAAACTGCTTGTGCAAAGCCAGTTGCAGCCTAACTTGTTGAAATTCCAATGTCGTCCACTTACAAGTGGTGGGTTGTCTTTGATCCGTATTTCCGTTGAGTAAGAGCCGCTCTCCTTTGTGACTCGGACTCTAAGGCGACAATTCCGCTGAGCTTTGCCCCTTTTGGCTGAACGCACAGTAATTCCTGAGCTGGTGGTTTAGAAGCCTGGGTCCTGGGCTTTTTAGTGATAAATCGACGGTTAGACGTTTTTTTGTTTTTAAATGGCGTGTGAGGGAATTTTAAAGTGGTAGTTTCTGGTTTTGTCAGTTATTTTGTGAATGTAGAGATGTTTTTAACTGTTTCGTATACATAAGATGTAAAATATGTTAAGAGTGTTCTCTAATTGCATACGTGTGTACACATGTTATGTAAAGGATTTTGGACCAGTTTACTACGAAAAAAAACTTTAACATAGGTAGTTTGGTAGTTTAACCTCAAAAAAAAAACAAACCTGGTGAAAATGCTACATTTTTTTTAATTGTCATATTTTAAATTAAGACCTAATATTTATTACGTTGATAGGGAAGTATATGGTTTAATGAAGAGTATCTTTTTATACTAATGCCAAAGGTGTCAAATAGGTATCTCTTTATTAGTTATAGATATTAGTCACAGTATTCGTGTCTTGACTTCTTGAATGTGATTGTTTGTATTGTTAGAAAGAAAGAAGAAAGAAATGGCGTTTATTACACAACAGACCATAGGTAGTGAGTGCCGCGGTGTGTTCTTTCCCTCTGCTGTGCAAAAGGCCCTAACTCAGCATTGTGCTGAGGGCGGGGGCCCTCAGCGCTGGTTTTCAGTTAGTGCCAGTAGGTGTAGTGATCGCGCGTGCCATCTGCTAAGGTTGTGTACGTAAATACTTGTATACTTATACTTAAATATACTATCGATACATAAATACAGAACTAACATGTAAAATTGGTGTATGTATGGTGTATGTTTATCTTGTTACGTAACATTAAACGTGGTCAAGGCTTAGGTATAGTTATCTAACTAGGTATACTTAGTTAGTTAACTACTCAAAATTAACAGATCTTAGATAATAATTATTCACGATGACATTTCGGATTCGACTAAGGTCATATCGATAAAAGACATTACTAACTGAAGGCTGATTTTTCAATGTTATAAAGTTTATATATTATGTATGTCTATTTATCTGTAAATTAAACATTTCTTGAAACGTGAAATAAGTTTACCATTTGAGATTTTTCAATTCTACTTTCTCTTATTCTAACTAACGGTGACAGACAACTTCGTCAATCATGGAAACTCAGAGGAATCAACCGAATGGAGGGATAATCGCTTCAAATCTCGGAACAAATCATCATGCTGCCAGTTTCGGCGGGGGACGAGGTAGCGCACAACACAATTCAATACTGATGCATTTTTCGATTACGTCGCTATGCAGGCATACGTTAATTAAACAAACAGAATTGAATAGTAGCTGTCTAAACGCGGGCGAAACTATGCTTTGGCCACCCTATATGGGATAAAAAGTGAAGCGATGTTATAAAATTTATCAACTAGCGACCCGCCCCGGCTTCGCACGGGTGCACTATATTATGCAAGTATTATACATTATAAACCTTTCTCTTGAATCATTCTATCTATTAAAAAAACGCATCAAAATCCGTAGCGTAGTTGTAAAGATCTAAGCATACATAGGGCACAGATTAATAAAGAGTTACATAGGGACAGACAACGGGAAGCGACTTTGTTATATTTTGTAGTGAGTAGTGAAGCAGTCAAAGCAAAGCGGTTAAAAGTTAATAGGTATAAGTAGTACACTAGTCCAACCTACTTCGCTATTCACACGATACACCATGACTTGCTAATGACAACCTAAGTAGGTAAGTACTTAATTACAACATCTGATAAAATGCTTCGCAGATGGTAGCGATATTTCATAATACGTATAGTATGCGTTTTTTATTGTTTATGTATACCTACAAATTATATTTCTAATAATGTTGTATCGAATAATATAAGTGAAGTGGTCATAATTGGTGCCTCTGCCACCCCGTATGGGGAATATCGATTCGTAACGTTATATGCAATGCTAATAATGTTTTTGTTCAATCGTCATCTTTATTATCATCATTAACTTTAGATACTTACACATAAATGAAACCACAAGAACTAACGTATTAAAAACAGCACTTTATTTTCAGAAAATTAATGAATCGCATTAATTATTATAACATATTCCATTAAGCTATACATTCACTAGATACTATAACAGTTCATCAATTCCCATGTAGATATATTTTGCAAATTAAACATTTTGCAAATTCAACATTCTGAGCCGGAAGGAAATAAATGGTACACCCAACCCAGGTGGACAAAGATGGACGGTGGGTAAAAAAAATTACCCACCGTCCACCCAGGAGGACAGAGGAGGTGGCCGTGGGCAATAACTGGATATTATAACAGTAATGCTTGTACTTACGTGTAAAACAATTCATGACAATTAAGTACTTATATACAATAAATTCACAGCCTAGGCTATGTACATACTTACATTGGTAATAAAAACTGCTCAAGGCGTCTTAAATAATGAGTTAAGTTTTATTATTAGACATTTTAGTAATCCTAGTTTGTCGCCCTGAGAATTCAAGACATTTGTCCTAGAAACAGTCGAAGAGATGCAAACAAAAACGTATGCAATATTAGTTTTACAGAAAATCTCTATTTGATCTTCTTAGCCGGAACTTGGGCTGGCATGAACAAAGCAATGAACTTCTGTAATAGTTCCGTAAATATCATAGTTCCGATAAATACTAATAGCGTACCGACCCAGTGTCCCAACAGGAAAGGATTCTTGAAGTACACAATCGAAAATAGGAGTGACACAAACTTCCTCAGTGTCACAGTTAAAGTGACAGTCAGAGATGCCGACTCTGTCGTCAGAACATAAACAGAACTGATACACACCCCTTGAGTTAACACGTATAATGTCAGCCACACAACCTGTCGCGGCAAACTGACCCCCAAAAAATCCATAACAGGCGTTTCAGTCGCCAATTTCACATGGCTCAAAAGATTTGGAGCCGTCGGCAACCAAAATACTAAAGGCAAAAGATGCGCGTAGTATAACGCTTCCCAAGGATGCTTCCCGTATTTGGAGTAAAGGGATTCCTGGAAGATTCCCATTCTTGCGGAGATGAAGAGGGCTAGTGTTAGAATGAAAATCCCGAGGCACCACCAAAGCCAGTCAATGAACTTTAGCTTTTCTTCCTCAGCTGCGTCTTCGTGAGTCTCTCTGGGCGCTTTGACGTCGGCACTTGATACGATAGTACAAATTGCTATACCGGCGGATATCATCATGATAGCTACGTATTTGAGGACGGAATACCGTTTCTTGAGGATCCATACGCCCATCGCCATATTCGCCATTAGAGAACCGGCACGGAAAATCATGTGTAGCGGCATCGATATATTGAAGTTGAAAGCATAGTTGTTAGCGACGCTGCTTGTCCAGAAAAATCCAACTAGTATTAGATACTGTTTGAATGGTATATTCCTTTTAGCAAAGCCGAACTTTCCCACAGTGCAAAATCCACAAACCGCTATCAAGAGGAATTGTAGGAATGTAGCTAGATTCCCCGCTCCCGGATCTTCTTTGACAACCATTTCGAGGAATACCACATTGGAGCAACAGCCCACAAAGACCATAGTAATGGCCAAAGCTGCCATATAATTCATCTTGGATCTGAAAGGAACAAAAAGAAAAAAATAAAAGTGCAAAAAGGTATTCCGATACCGGGAATCGAACCCGAGCCTCCTGGGTGAGAGCCAGGTATCCTAGCCACTAGACCATATCGGATGTTGTAGTTACCTGCGAAAATGTTGATATGGAGATGTCATTTCATTGTGGACTATATTTTTGAACATATCGATATTAATAAGTCTTGAGCATACATAACTGCTAAGTCATGTCTTATTCTACAGACAGCAAAATCAACGGATGCTAAAATAATATAGTAAAAAGTTGTAGGTAATCTAATTTACTCTTTGGGCCTTTGCAATAAGAACCACCAAGACAGAATTTGTGAGAGGTTAGGAACCTATTTCGGTTTTAGTATTGCTTTGAGTTCAATTAACTGGTTAAATATCGTTATCTTCTTGATAAACACGTAGGTATCTTAGCCTTAGCTTCCTCGTTAAGTGTAGATATTAGACACAAATCATACAAAATAGACAACTTGATTTACAAAAATTCTAATCAAGTTGAAATGAATCTCAGCAAATTCTTGACACAAAAACATAGGTGTAATAAAGCAAAATATGTACTTACGTTTTATAGTGATCCTTGCCTCGAGAAACTTGTCTTTATTCAGTTCTAGTCACTATTTATTTCTCATTTTGTCAACAACATTTGGGCCGTGTGACAGCTGTGAGACAGACGGCGCTAGTGTGTGTGTGGCCGTGGCCTCGAGTCGAGAGATGTACGCAGCACTACGCATGCGCGGCGGCCGTGCGTCGGTAAAACAGTGCGATTTGATTAAGAGTTGTAGTAAGTGAAATGTAGATGTCGCTATAGTATAGGCAACTTCACTTGATTTTTGTTCCGATCTGACTCGGCGGAACAAGTACCTATGTATTGTTCGTATTGTTCACCTATACTATGGTTCACCTCATGTTCACCTGCTGCATCCTTCTCAAGTCCTCATGGTGGTATGGTATTATCATTCAGAGGTTGGCAAGTTGGCATACAATCCATTAGCTCCCTGATCATCATTACGAGTTTACATTGTATTGGCCGAATGCAAAGACTGCTGATTAAATAGGTAGGTATGTATACGCTTTGAATGTCTGGTAATCATAATCATAATTTATTGATAATAAAATATTACATGTCAACAAGGTATACAAATATCTGTAGAATAAATTAATTTCAGGCAAAATGATTATAAATAACATGTCAGGAGACAGTAGTTATAATAATAGTCGCTAATAAAAAGTCAATCATAAAATTAAAATTAAATTGAAATAATGTCAAGTTGACTCGCCACTGTCCGATCGTTTTACACCACTGTACTTTCCACGGTCCACTGTCCTTAATCAATGTAAACTGGTCCTAAGGTCCACCCGCCCGCTTGGTGTGACTTGCTTCAAAATGTTTATTTTTACCTGACAACCGCCCCGCTGTTTCCCCGCTACCGCCCGCTCTGGTAATGCAGCACACTCTACCTAGCGTTTAGCGTACCTATCTAGACTTTGCACAGATTGTAGGCAACTTCGCAGAATGTGCCCCAGAAATAGGGAACAGGTATTGCGCGCCAGTTCTCATTGTTATGTTAATGTAACGGCAATAAATCCACATTTATCGTCGGTTGCTTCGGCAGATATGAATTGAATACCGTTCCGTGATGAATTATACCGGTAAGTACTTTTCGTTGTACCGACGACGACGACGGGGTGGTTGGTTGCCTCTGATTGACTTGCCGGAAGACGTTTTCGAAACTATTGCATACAGAGAGAACATACTACCCGTTCGCTATAAGTTTGCCGGTGCGTGGAATGCGGTTGCCCTCCCCCAACCGCCAACGCCAACCGCACCCCTGAGTCGCCCTATCCGCACACCGTTAGCAACGTCATCGCTGACGCGTCGCAGTCGCAGTACTCGCAGTCGGGAGGCGTGATATTTTTATTTACTTATGTGTATTAATGTGTATTTATTGAAATAAAAAAAAACAAAGATTTTGAAATAATGGTTTATTTATAGCAAAGTTTGTACAATAAATTGGAAAAAAATCCATGAGCCCTGATCCTAATTAGAATTTGGAATATACACTCGTAGGGTAAGCCTAACTGGACTAAACTATTTTTATTGTTGTAGATTATTTAATATCGATCGAATGTGTTAAATGTTGTCTAATAAAATGTTTTGTAAATGTGTAATATTTCTGCTAACCCTACCTCTGAGTGACGTCACACCGTCACCGGCAAACTTATAGCGAACGGGTAGTAATTATTATTTACTCGCGTACAGCTGTATTTCCTACAAGGGCTGTACCTATTAAAGCATCATTTACACAATCAGTCAGCAAAGAAATTTCAATAATAATCGGTTAAGTGCGGGTCGGTATCGCACACGAAGGGTACCGTACCATCGTACAACAAATCAAAAGCACTCAAAACAATAAAAAAATAAACAAAAAGAAAATTTAAAAGTTTATGCCTTCACGAGATTTGAACCGACGAACTCCGGATTGAGAGTCTACACCATACCGCACCGGCTAACCACAACCATGTGGGTTGACGCGAAATATGCTATCATATTTAAATGTGTAGTATATGACGTGTCTATGACATGGTTGCTATGACAATAAATAAACAGTTTCAGTCAAGATCTCCATTTTGAAATGCGTAAGTGTATCTAAACACGTCTCTTGTATCGGGGCCCCCTTTAATTTGCAATATCTCTCGTATTTCAGTATTTGTGGTTGGTGCGGCAACAGATATACACATTCTGTGAAAATTTCAGCTTTCTAGCTATTACGGTTCGTGCAGACGGACCCGGTGACAGACAGGACGGACGGACGGACGGACGGACGGACGGACGGACGGACGGACGGACAGACGGACAGCGAAGTCTCAGTAATAGGGTCCCGTTTGGCACCCTTCGGGTACGGTACCCTAAAAAAGGGTCCAAAAAATGTCCCTCATCCTTTACTAATGGTCGAACCACCACATAAACATCGAATAGTTTCACAGTTTCGTGCTATTGATCACGGAAACGGTCAAGGGTGATTCCCGGCTCATCAATCAACGCTTTTCACACAAAAAGGTCACGACATGTAGTGGCAACGCAAAAGGAGTAAAATCGACAGCCTATTGAGGCATTGATAACATTGGCGTTTTTCCATAAATCAAACGTCCTCATGAAAGACCAACTTTATGTTGGTTTAAAAGTTAGCCGGTCGAATTTGACGTTTTTAAAATTATGTTTTTTAAGCTTTTCTTATTCCGTCAAGGCTCCAAAAGAATTAAAGAAACGATAATGCACTGCATGCATCTTAGAGATTTGCATTCATGTAATCATTGAACATCTATCTATATATGTATATAAAAATGAATTGCTGTTCGTTAGTCTCACTAAAACTCGAGAACGGCTGAACGGATTTATCTTATCTTAGTCTTGAAATGTTCGTGGAGGTATAGGGAAGGTTTAAAAGGCGAGAAAAAATCGAATAATTTCCGGGAAAACCCTAAAAACAGCCCTTTTCTATTTCCCATACAAACGTTTTCTAGAGTCAATTTGAACTTTATTGCTATTCAATAAAGTTCATATTAAATTGAGGCAGTACGAAGTCTGCCGGGTCAGCTAGTAATAGATAAAATTATCTACATAATGTGTTGTCAACAACCAAGCGAATTATGTGAAACTCATCTTGCTTCGAAACGTTCAACTACCTAGTTTTTACTTCTTAGTGCATTTTCTTGTTTCAAACTACAAGACTTCTTTATAAGACTCGAGCTTAAGAAAAGAAGTACCGCGAAAAAAATCCGAGTTCAGACAAGAGGTTAAGAACGATTGCAATTCAGGATTGCTGGGAGATTGCTAAAGTTCAGATGAGGCTCTTAGTGTTGGATGCCGGAGGGGAAAGGAAAAAGATAAATCGTCAAGGTAAGGGCAAATAAAAACATCTCTGTTATTAGGGTTCCGTACCCGAAGGGTGCCAAACGGGACCCTATTACTGAGACTTCGCTGTCTGTCCGTCCGTCCGTCCGTCCGTCCGGCTGTCTGTCACCAGGCTGTATCTCATGAACCGTGGTAGCTAGACAGTTGCAATTTTCACAGATGATGTATTTCTGTTGCCGCTATAACAACAAATACTAAAAATCAAAAGAAATTTAATATTAATGGGGGCTCCCATACAAAAAGCCACATTTTTTTTGCTCATTTTTGCTCGATATTGATAATGGTAGCAATTGTGTATATTATTTACTTAAAAAATAAATAATTAAATTAAAATTAAATTAATATTTAGGGCGGGCTCCAATACAATTCTTTTTTTTGCGTTTTTTTATAGATAATGGAACCCTTCGTGCGCGAGTCCGACTCGCACTTGGCCGGTTTTCTATCTGTTAGCAAAAGAAGTTTCTTACTACGTAATATCCAGGTTGAATAATTTTGAGGACTGTTAGGGAAAAATAGTTGCTAATACGAAAAAACTTTGTATTTACGCTAGCCATTAAGTAATCCGTCATATCTGTTCGAATCCTTGCAAATGAGAAGTAGCTTCTACAATAAATCGCGCGCCAACGTCGAAATATATTTTTCACCACTCCCGCACGAAAGAAGTGTCTTTCCTCTACGAAAACAGTGAGGAAAGTTAGTTTTTCCTCACTGTTTGAACAGTGAGGAAAGTAATGATCCCGTTCAGAAACTAACCTTGCCTGATTTTTATGTTAAGTTTAAAAGATATTTTAAAAAATAAATAATTTTATACTTAGAATAGAAATACTTATAAGTTAAGATTAATAGTAAAGATAAGGCTGTAAAAGTGGTTATTACAGGCCTTACTGTAATTGTTAACCAGATAATTTCAGAAACTTACCAATAAAACAAAATCATAAAATAAACATACCAATAAAATCCAGCATATAAGAAATTGAATTAAATTACTGTAGGTCATTCATGATCACTGATTATTTATTTTATTATTTTATTTTATAATAAAGAATTATTTTGATTTGCTTTGTGACTATTTAATTTATTTACCTATGGTGACTGAATACTTTCTTGCTGGGAGTGGTGAAAAGTTTTGTATGCAACATGTGAGCAAGTTCATTTGCTATTCGTTTTGTTGAGTCTTTCGCTTACTCAGGATTGAATTTTATAATCACTCGCTGCGCTCGTGATTCTATTTTTCAATCCTTCGTTCGCTCAAGACTCAAAATCAAAACTCATAGGAAAAACGAACTTTCCTCACTTGTTGGATAAATAACTATTTCCATTGCCTCCGGAAAATGAACGCATCTTAAAATATGGTGCGATTTTATTCCCCCAAGGAGTTTCGGGGCTTGGCGGATGGCGCGATAATTCCTCCTTCAGCAACCGGTTAAACGCTAAACCCAGGCATTTAAAAATAAAAATAGGCCAGTGGAAAATTAAGTCTAGTAAGATTAGAAATATAAAACCGCAGTGGCAGGGGGTTTGTTGTTGATTCGAAGATAGATACTTGTCTTTCCGCCTCTAGCCCTCGTCTTGCTTAAGTTTTGTATGCCCCAGGCCGACCGAAATAGGCGTGACGATTTAATTAACTGTTTTGTCTATAGGTAGGTACATCATTACCCTGACTCGCGTAAAGACACCGTTAATACAAACTAACAATGGAGGACAATTTAGACGGTGGAGCGAGAACAATAATTTGGTAGTTATTACTTATTAGTTAACATAGCATAACATTAACAAATATTATTTCTGAGCCTAGATATCCTGTGTCTTGTGAACCAGAAAGAGCAACATCATGTAAACATTCAAGACCTGGGGATTTCTTCTTCCCCACCCGGGATTCGAAACCAAGACCTCTCGCTCGTGAAGAGTTTGTATGAAAATGTAATTTCATTACTATATCTGGACGCCGCCGTCCATTTAAGTCTTTGTTGACATCAAATAGATTAAATGGCGGGGCCCGGATATGACGATATCCGTTTTGGAGAGGTCTCGCTCCACACTTGCTCGTTTCGGCGGCAATTTCTCGTAGCCTGTCGCTCGTATAAATAACCTAGCCGAGATGTTGGCAAAAACATACAAGTGCCTTCATAATGTTTATTGTCTGCTGTGTTTCTTAGCACTTTTCATGTTTAGTAAATTACGTAATGTGAAATAGACAAACAGTAAGATGTGTCTTCGTGTTCGACCAAAATAAATATGAAGACACAGCTTCTCTAAAGTTGTCTCAGCTAGGTATATCAAAATTACAATTTTGCAATATCAAATATAGATAGATAGATAGATAATCACTTTATTCACTTTTTACAATACACTTTTGACAGGAAAACAATAACAAATATGTATTTAGGCGCTTAAATAAATAAGGCTTGTGCTCCTCAATGGGGGCTTTAAAATGGGCTAAAATTACTTTTACTTTACTAAATTAAGAGCTGAGAGCGGATTATTAACAAGGGCCTGAGCCCTTTGCATGCACACGGAGTATTTGAAAATGAACTGTAGCTATACCCTATCCAACATAGGATGATCTCTGACAGCTGTCAGTGTCAAAACACGCCTATGAAGCATCGTATTTTTCGACAGTAAAATGTATAGAGACAATTAACATACTTTATTGGCAAATAGTGACGTGCTACACTTATCGTAAGACAAGTTATCGATCTTGACTCGGAACATATAATAGAATTTTAAAGACATCGACAGAACAAGAAAAATTATGGATGAAGATTGGGAGCGTGACGTACGATTCGACCAATCTACCCAGGAACTGATTATAAATCTACAAGACTGCTCCAGCTAGTCCGAATCAGACTTTGATGATGGTGATTTGGGCTGTGAATCGATTTAACGAGAATAAAAACATGTTACAACATCGTTTTGTTTGATTTGCTTGAAACATTCAGAAACACTAGTTAGAATATCGATAATTTGTATCGATATCCCCATGCCTAGTAAAGTCACAGTGACAAGCTGTCAGAGATCATCCTATGTTGGATAGGGTATAGGTGTTGTCATATTTTACTGTTGCTTGATTCTGTATCTCTTACCATATCCTGATTCCTTCAAAATAACGTTTCACCAATGACAATCTATCAAATAACACCATTGATCGATTGTGCAGTAAGACGATGCCTTTATTTGTCGTGAAAATATGAAACCCGGTTTTACCCATCCATGCATACCTGTGCATACCTATAGTCCTGCACTATCATTATTATCAGTGCAGTAATTACAGACTGTGCAGATGATGAATAATTTGGTATGTCTAAGTGCGGGGTTTGTGTTGCAAACGCCAAAATCGATTTCGAATCACTCCCGGAGAAGATGGATTGCATATTTATTGGCTCAGGGATATTATCGGAGATTAGTGACAGGAATTGATAATGGGAAGGAAGCGTCTAAAAGTAGACAGTGTGGCCGATTCTCTAGGTTACACTCACTAAAATTAGTTGACAATATTAAGTCCGACAGCTCTTATGCGGTCGCCATAGATTCCATTTTCAAACTTACTTTTGAATTAGTTTAATGTACTGATGAACTAATTCAAAAGTGAGTTCGAAAATGAAATCTATGGCAACCGCGTAAGAGCGTCGGAGCTAATATTGTCAAGTAATTTTAGTATGTGTGCCCTAGAGAATTGGCCCCAGTGGCTTCACGGTTGCCTGTCATACAGTAGGTTTAAATGTAGTAAAGATGTACGTTTAAATGCCGGTCGTCTACCAATGAGATATTATTGGTAGTATATTTTCCTACGGTGAGCTACTGTAGAGAATAGGCAAACAAATAATGAAGAAATTTTAATATCAAGCTTGAATTTATAAAGTACTAAAAGTAAATCTTTGGTCAATAATACGAATCGTCTAATGATGATGTGAAACATCAGAGGGAAATCTTAAAAAAAAAACATAATAGGCTAACCCGTAACCATGTGGGTGCAACTGCGCTTGCGCTTGCAACCCGTATAGAAAGATGTGACGATCTTCATTCACTTGCGCATGAGCAACTCTGGTTTCTCATCATCATCGCCAACAAGCTTCCGACCACTGCTGGGTATAAGTCTCCTCCTTATCCGGTCCCGTGCCAATCGAATCCAGGTTTTTCCCTGTGGTATTGGTAATGTCATCACAAAATGTCAAAAAAAACCCAGGTCTTGGATGTTTACATGTTTGTAATGTCGGCTGTTTCTGGTCCCTATGACACAGGGCATCCTAGTGTGGGGCCAGAAGCAGTGTGTGCCTGTATGTAGATGTTTATGTTTTTGTTTGTTATCTCACTCTCACCTCACGACCACTGTGACTGTTTTTCTATTTGCCTTCAATTCCGAGACATTCTGTATTGTTTAATTCTGTATCTAGCCGCTATCACAAAGCGATCCAAAGCACAAAGCCTGCAACAAAGGCTGGTTCGCCACCAAATATTCCTCGTCGACACAGTACGCAGCGAGTAATGTAATATGCACATTCCACACCAGGGGCGCGATTCTAACAAAATGGCGTGTGTATTTTTATTTCATGCGTAATTTCTTTGTTATTCGTGCACAAAACAGACACACAGAAAACTTTTAACAGATAGAAATGCGAGCTTATCTCTCTTCATTCACCCTCGTCTTTAAAAGAGCGTCAGGGTTCCATACCGTTGTCGTACAAATCATTACACCTCTTAATTAGGTATGGAACCCTTTGTTCGCGAGTCCGACTCGCACTTATCCGGAATTATTTAACGCCTCTAAACTCGGCTTCAATACTAAAAGTAGCCTTGCCTGCTATTGCCCGCTTCTAACCTGGTGATGTGCTGAAACCTTCAATACAACATCACAACACTCAAACACTACACTCTACATTTACACTCCACATTAGTTCTATTACACTACACACACTCTCACTGCTCCTTTTTTAATGTTGAACTTTTTTTTTTTTTTTATTGCGTATCGATAATTTTCTTGTAGTTTTGTTATTATATAGTAGTAATATTGTTCAAAATTACCTGTGTACCCTCTGGGAAGTAACTGTCTCCCATGATACAGGTTTTTCCTACTTTGGGAGGCAGGGACCTTAAATCTGTAAAATGTTACCATTTTGAACAATAAATTATTCTTATTCTTATTCTTCTTACATCATCAAAACGCCATTTTAGCAGAATCGAGTCCTAGTGAGTGCTTGGTCGTCGCTATTTGTATTTGTGCTGCGGATTTAATACCGCCGAAATTGCCTGCGATCTGCGTATTTGTCGCGCGAAATGGACATCGAAATCTCAACGAGAGAGTAAGGTGAATTTTAATTAGAAAATAGAAATAGAAATATATTTATTTGACAAATAAACACAGGGATAGTAGTAAAAAAAATAGCCGGCCAAGTGCGAGTCGGACTCGCGCACGAAGGGTTCCGTACCATTATCTATAAAAAACCACAAAAAAAAAACATTTTGTGTGGTAGGCCCCCTAAATATTAATTTAATTTTAATTTAATTATTTATTTTTTAAGTAAATAATACACTCAATATATTGTGAACATTTTAAGCGTCTCCCTGCTACCATTATCAATATCGAGCAAAAATGAGCTAAAAATCACGTTTATTGTTGTATGGGAGCCCCCTTTAATATTAAATTTCTTTTGATTTTTTCTATTTTTTGTTATAGCGGCAACAGAAATACATCATCTGTAAAAATTTCAACTGTCTAGCTACCACGATTCATGAGATACAGCCTGGTGACTGGTACAGACGGACGGACGGACGGACGGACGGACGGACGGACTGACGGACGCACGGACAGACAGCGAAGTCTCAGTAATAGGGTCCCGTTTGGCACCCTTCGGGTGGCACCCTAAAAAATAGTACCTACAGTTTACGGTAGGAGGTAGAAGTGACAACAACATTGCGTCACGCCATATCCCATACGAGGTGCCAGAGACATCATGTACAGGAAAGGCTTGACGCTATGCTTGTTTGTTTTGTCTGTCAGAATCGGTCATTCACTCGCATTCAATTAAATCAATTCTATCCGAATGCCTAATTGACTCCAAATGTGTATATTGTATTACCGTACAAGGGCATTAGGTAACGAGTGGCGTGACAGTTTAGCTATTTTGTGTTTGACCAAGCTACTCACTGGCGAACCGATCTGGTAGTTTGGTTCGGAGTTAACCGTCGCGTGAAACGAAAGTCGATTGCGAACATTACCTTTTGTTGTAAAATACTTATGCTAAACTTTCGTAGAATACGTTTTAGCGTAACTGTATAGGTACCTATGTAGGATGCAACCACTCCCTATAATACAGGTTTAACCTAACTTAGGGTGTGGCCGTTTTTTTTTTGTATATCTCTTGACTTTTAATTTGAAATTATTTTCTTTTTTATTATGTAGCAACCACAAAATATTGTTCCAAATTAGGTTAAGTTGGAAAAATAAATATTTTTGTTATTATTATTATATTTATTATTAAATTAATAAGAATTCACAATACAGCACCCCGAGAATTTTTATTGCCCTGGACATCAACTTCGCCTCTTCTATAAAACTCCAAACCGACAATATTAAATTGGTCAAATTCACCATATTTTTTTTTGTAACGAATCTATGGCATTCAACCAAATAGATACAGCTTCATCACTTGTTTATAACGCTGTAGGTAAAATTTTCTATCATCAGATAAATATGTATGCAAGTAATTCATTACACAAAAATGTAACATTAGAAGATTGCGAGCCAGAAATAGACCTGCCAGTGAATGTCCCTTTATCAGGGATTATAATCACGAAGGGCTGTCACGGAGGGAATAAGGGCCCGACTATTATAGCCGCTGGTAACCGAGGTGTAATTACAAGGTAATGTCAAATTACTTAGTGACTAATTGCTCTATGTAAAAAGCCAGGCGATGGAGTTATTTACGGCCCCATGTTTGCGGGAAGTTGTTAAGTTGCGTTTTTATTAAGATTTTTTGTTGTTAGCCATTTTAGCAGCGTGCAATTTTATCAACGTGTATCTTGGTTATTGGCAATAATATTCTTTTATATATTTTCGTACAATGTAGATACTTAGTTTTTTGTTAAACCATAATGATAACCGTAAATGATAATGATCCCTTTAATTATTATTATAATCGATCTACTGATAATGCTAGTAAAATTAGAATAATGCCAAATGATTAAATAATCCGGTGAATAAGATATTTAAGAGAACAATTGGTCGGCCTACCATCCTAGGTATGTCAGAAGAAATCTGTTGTATATAAGCCCGTCTTTGTAGAATATTTGTATAATATGTATTTACAATCGACACAACATTCGATAAACCATCCAATAAATTGACAAAAGCAAACAAAAAGCTACTCACTAGCGTTGAGTGGGTGGGCAGGCGTGCGCGCATGGTAGGTTGCACCGCCCGTATACACTGCGTGTCTTCCGTAGCCCGCCATCAACCGTCCGGTGCAAAGCCACCGATGGTTAACAAACACACCAAACTAACCGCTCGCCGCCATCGCTTCGCTAAGTTTAGTGGTGGGGGGCGGTCGTGTTTTGTTTTGCACTGGGTGTTAGCACTGATGGTGTATCTGTAACAAAGAGAGTATTTTTTGTTATTTCAATGTAATTAAACCTTATTAAGCTGTAATGTCAAATTAATTAACAATAAATCTTAGGAAATTCACAAGAACTAAAGTAGCTTTTCGGAATACCGTAGTTTTACCTACAAAACTATTTATTCCCACAGACCCCAAAGAGAATTGTTCAATTGCTTGCAAAACTTGAAAACAAGACAAGCACGCTTCGTAGCTTGTGCCGTAGCGAGCAGCTACGAGTCCGCTACGTTTGCTACGACTGTCATCAAACTTGCATGCTACGGCGCGTAGGCCCGCTACGCTACGAGACCGTCTTGTAGTGGCCGCAAAGAAGTTTCTTCTCCTTCTTATTTTTATTAATGGCGTCCTTACCTCTTTTGAGGTTAATATTGCCAGTGTCAAGTGGTCAGGTTCTCTTTTGAGAACCTGGAAATTTATGTCTTGAGATGATTTGATGATTGAGGTTTTGTCGCTCGTTAGCACTACCCGGGAAGGACGTGAAGGGCTGTAGGTACCAAGTAATTCCTTCGGACGTGAGCAACTGCCTTCTTAAAGAAGTTTTGATGTTTCATTCCAGTTTTCTAAGAGTTCGTTTATTTCGAATAAAAACAAAGATGAAAAGCTATTGCTACTTTTGAAACTGTTCGCGATAATCGCGATGGACTTGCCTCCTGTCACGCAAAATGGAGTATTCTTTATCTCTTATCTGACTAAGGCTGGATTTTACCAACAAAGAGTTATGCGAAAATACCTCGCTCTAAGAATGACCTCATTTTGAACTTTCATTGTAATACAAATTATCCCCGGGATATTTATTCTCGCATAACTTTTTGTTGGTAAAATCCAGCCTATACATGCTACTACTGGCCTCTTCCAACCCGCATAAAAGACGTTTCGTTATTTCTTATGATAGAATAACCTGTTAGGCGAGCTTATCTACAATAAGATATTTCTGCCAGTAAACCATCTTGCTCAATGGTGGGACGCTATGTTTATTGGCACCTATGGAAATTGACTTTTCAGCACAAAATCATCTACTACTTAGTGCCCGTCACATGTTGATAATTATTAATTAAGTTACTTACATTATGTTTTTCTGAGTAGAAACATCATATGACAAAGTAACATCCAAAACTCAACACAGTTTCATCAAATTCAAAGGGCCAACCATCAGAGTAAATCCTTTGTCAACTAATAGCTTCGTACGTCAAAGGGAGGAATTTCCAATTTGCAGAACCCTGTATTCGACGGCGCAAATAGGCCTTCAATAGAAAATTACGAATTAAATGACATGTGGATTGAATAAATGTTGGTACTAATAAAGTAGATACAGTCACCGCCATTTGCATAAATTAGACAATTAGGAAAATCCTTGGCACAAGGGCCGGAGTTTAATCAAAAGGCTAAAGTCCGGTTGAATGAAACGTCTTAGTTGTTTATCTCAAATGCAAATTGTTAATGTTTACTCGTGAGGCTCGTGTTTCAGCTAAATAGCCAAAGAATTTTATGATTCATGTTGTTCAGCTAGAACTAAACTAAATATCAACCTAACCACTTTTTATCACAACATCCAACTACAACAAACTATTACAAAAATAAAAACAGTTATTGATAGCACAAGCCGCAACTCTCTCAATAACAACAAGTTGCACAACAACATGTGCTTTTAATAACATCGCCAACTTTTTCTGCCAACCGTGCACGGCAAGAAACTCCTTCGCGTACTGTCGGGGTGCGATTCCGTTAGCGAGATAACGGTTCAGTGACAATGACAATGACTCGACGACTAGAGCCAAGAAGAAGAAATAGGAAACTTTATTTGCGTATCTGATTTACATTGGTCCTAATTATCTCAGTTTCTTGGCTACCGTAACTTTGACGAGTGTTTTTAGAGTTCCGATCCTTAAAAGGAAAAATATTAATTCTTATAGGATCACTTTGTTGTCCGTCCGTCGGCCGCCTGTCCGTCTGTCTGTCCGTGTGTCACGACGTTTATATCGAGAACGCGAAGATGTATCAAGCTAAAATTTATATCAATTGCTCAAGTCTGTGATCGCATAGAACTGTGAAAAAATCAAACTTCTAGGTCAACGCAATCGAACGCTACAACCGTTTATGCTGTAAAATTGTTGGATTTTCAGAGTAATCGCAATGGACCTTAAACCTATAGGGTACTTCCCGTAGACCTACAATCATGAAATTTGACACAAAGTTAGGTCTTATAGCACAATTAAAGGGAAAAATTGAAAACTGCAAATTGCTATCTTCCTGCAAGACTATGTAATTTTGTTTACATGGATGACATCATACTTAATTTTTTTTATTTAGAAATTTGATAACACCAATTTCGCTTTCCTAGTGTGATTGGAACCCTTGGTCCGCGAGTCCTTCTCGCACTTGACCGTTCATTTAATAGCGGCCACACTGCTGTTTATATTATGTTCTCTGACCAGCTAGACTCTAGTTTCACATGGTAATATCCTACATATGAAATAGTTATGTCAATGATTTATTTATAACTTAGTTACTAGTTATTTATACAAGTTAAAGCATACAACTCTTAGAACCCGCTGCTGGGATATGCCTTATTATCAGAATTGTATATTTATTTATGATAAATTAAGATAAGATAAGTGTTTATTCAGATGTCACAATACACAAAACAGAAACACAGTTTATGGCAGAAGTAAATTAAGAGATATTTCTACAGTTGCACATCTTCAATTTTGTATAAAAACTACAATGTTTAATTATGTAGTTGCTATGCTAGTGTTTTATTTTATTTATTTCATAGAAAGATGTCACGAACAAAATTACTGTTTTGAACGTTTTTAAAAAGTATCTCTTTTGACTAGCAGCAAAAACGGCATACTTATTTATATACAGCTATACTTTATACATTATTGCACAGAAAACATAATACAGACACTTAATATTAGAAAAAAACATGTACAAAGGCGAGCTTATCTCTAATAAGAGATGTCTTCCAGCAAACCTAGGATAGAGAGGATACTTTAATAAAAGGTAGACCTACATAAGTGCACAACGATAAATAACTATTTTATATTTTGTACTGTTTGTTATAGATACCGGAAAACCTGATATTTTCACCTATTGTAATACCGGCGTGCTATCTCCGAAACTCGACATTGGCAGAATCATCAAATCGATGGAAGCCATTAAAATATGAACTGGGTATCCAATAGACCGAATGATGGATACCTACGTTGTTACGCCATTGTCACCGAGTCGTCATTGTGCCAGCGGAATCAAGGCCCCAGCAAGTTTCTCAAAGCGAGGGGCGGGGGCACACACGACAATAAAATGTATAATAACTGTATTTTGTTACTGCTACGTGATTCGTCGACCGCAGAAACTAACATGGAACATGAAAATAAGGCATGTTCGTTGAAAAATCACATAGTAATAGGCAATATTTGAAGGAAACTTATAATTATTGATAATACAGATCGTGAAAAATTCAGCATTTACTTCCAAAAACAATAAATGAAGAATATAATCTCGTCTTTGTCATGTATTCTCCACTTTTCATTGTAAAATATGTTATTTTGTGCCATAAAGTATATTGATATTGAATATACAAGATGTAAATAATTAACGCAAAATGAGAAACTACTTTGTTAGGGACATCATTCTGAGCAACTTTCAATATAAAAGCGATTTGATCAGAGCAACTTTATTTCTCACTTCCCAGTACATTTTGCCTGAGTGGGTCAGCTGATTTGTATGGAGAAGTGAAAAATAAAGTTGCTCTGCTCAAATCGGTTTCAAGTTGCTCAGAATGATGTCCCTAACAAAGTAGTTTAACATTTTGCGTTAATTCATTTACACCTTGTATAATGTATATTTCCGTGTTTCGGATGGCATTTTAAACTTTTACTACATATCACTACTTGGTAGTATGTAGTAGTCGTAAAAATCCCTCCATCAACCCGCACTGAACCAGCGTGGTGGAGTATGGCTCAATCTTACTTGGATCCGGGTAAAGGCCATTAATGGCCTTTATTTACATATTATTATGTATAAGAGGCGTTTTAGTTTTTTTTATAAAAATGCTTCTGTTCTTCATAATAGTATTAGAAAGTAAACATAAGTACCACTATAACATAATAATATAATTTTGTATAGATTTATCTTTGTGCTTAGGATTAATATGTATTTATTAGCTTCATGTGATGAATTCAAGAAACAGCTAAGATATATCAGTACAGGCAAGATAGCAACTCTGAGTATGAATCATGATGATATTTCCCTATACTGATACAATCACATATTTATCTTTCAAACCAACCGCCTTTTCGAATGAGCATACCTTGTAGTTTTATACCATGCATGTTTGTATACGAGTGATAGTGGTTGTAGCTTTAGTTATTGCATTAGCGGTGCATTTTAGATTTAATTTCTGAACTAGAGGAAATTACGCTATTTATTTAAATATGGTTTGGACAGCGAAAATTATAGCTTTGTGGTAGCTTTCTTGTGAGCATATTTCTAAAGATTTATCAAATGTTGAATTGCTAAGTTGTACTGGTACTATTAAGATAACGAGATCAAATAAAGATTATATCGTTTCCGGGGTTTTTACATATTTCACGGCTCAATGGAGTATTGAATAACTGGTTGAACATGAGCACAACGTGAGCACAACTATGACATTTCATCTTCAATTTTCCCTTTGCCAACGTCAAAGTTTTTTTTTTGTATTTGTATTTTATCTATTTATTTGCATCAGCGCACACACACACACAACATAAGACATAGAAGATACTTAGCGCTAAACAAAATAACATATAAAACATACAGACACAGATAATTGCACTAAGATAGATAGATAAGTTCAAAGTCGAACATTCCCTAAATTGATGAATTACTTTCCTCTAATTGAGAGTTGCTTAAATCTTCGTTGATTAACCTGCGCGTCCACTGCGTCGGAATCGGAGCGTACGGAGCGGACGTATTTGTTGCTTTGTATTGATTTCTATGGTAGTGCGTGCACTGGATCGGTATTTCTGCACCCATAGAAATCAATATAAAGCATCTAATCCGTCCGCTCCGTACGTTCCGATTCCGGAGCAGTGGACGCTACCGAAATTCAAACTCTGATTCGAGTCTGGCTACATAACAAGATGATTTATAGGCCTTAATTCATTTGACTTGTCAAAATCTGAATGATCGAGACAAAATACCAACTCTTAAAATCCTGCTTTAAGAGTTGGTATTAGGCCTTCTAGTAGTCTGTACTCTGATCAGAGTCTGTAGTGTATGAGTGCCAATCATGTCTCCCTGTCTTGTCTATTTCACTTTATCTATACTTTCAACTTCATTACGCCGTGACGCCACACAAAACAGAATTACACGAACTCACATCCACAACAATACAATTACCCGATGCCAACAATGTAAACACACCTCGCTTCGCAAATCGGAACGATCGATTACAATTTAATCACAAACATATCGAATCGAGTATTATCGGCGTAATCAATAAATACTTATAATGGCAACACCTTTCGCACACGCACACTGACGTCACTGAGTGAAGGTCTTTTTAAACCTTTGCTAACCTATTTGTTTGTTTCTAAGCGGAACAACCCCCGCGCTACACAGTCTGGTAGAAAGTGGCTCAGTGAAAGACCTATTACTTTTTCTTTTCACTCGCGCGCTTTTGTGGACACAAAATAGCGGTTACTTTTTCAGCACTGAGTGTAACAAAATATAACTCTGTAATCTCGATGTTCCTGTGGTTATCATTGACTCATATAGATAAGATCTTAATTAAACGTTTTCATTTTGTTCAGTTTCCGTTGCGGAAGAGTTTGTAAAAGTAAACAGTTAAACAATGTCAGTTGGTTATAAATTACGTTCGAGTATTAAGTACTCACTGTACTTATGTTTAATTTTAGGATGTTTGGTTAGGACTTAATAGTATAGCATAATAAGTGTTATTTGCATGTAAGCACTAGAACAGCGGCTTTTAAAAAATAACAAAATATCAACGCCTTTCTATGCCTACTCCAGCTCATTAGAAAATTCATATTTTAAGGCATAACCTTCAACACCTCATTTGTGACTCGTATCTTTTCAAGGCTAGTGTATCTAGATACATAATTATAATATGTAGAGCAAAGTCTGTCTTTCATACATATAAATTAATACAGACGGAACATTCTTACTCTATGCCACCGGCCACATACAGCCGGAATTATTCCGATTCGGAATTCCGAAACGGGCTTCAATCCCATACGAACCCGCAATAATTCCGAACGGAAAACTTCCGTATGTATGTGGTAGATCCATAGATTTGTATGAGTTCACTGCGTTCGGGATGATTCCGTTACGGAATTCCGAATTGGAAAACGGACTGTATGTGGCGGCCCTAATCGTAGATAATTACTGATAATATGTCGGGGAATCCGAATCAGTGATTTCAGTCGCTCATGTTCTATGTAAAAACAGATTATCATCGGCAGTTTGTTTCCTCCTTCTTTTTGTGCCATCTTATCAGACTATATTAGTATATAGTGTGGCTTCCGCCGGCCGGTCGCCCGAAAAGAAAAAAGTAAAACGTGTTTATTGGACTCATTTGTAATGGTACATTTTGTCATATCTAAAGTTCTTATTTTCTAAGTACACAATAATAGTCTGTTGACACCTAAACTAGACAGAACCTGTACTATAGGAATCAACAACCCCAGCGTTAAGTATACTATTAGTTTGAGAGACACATTTCTGTACCTGAAGTTAAATGACAGTATTTAGGACATACGTATAAAATATGAATTGAAATATAACATGACCTACCTTAACATGACTTGTCTCTACTTCTTTCGGCCACCACTCGGGGTCTACTGATCTCTACCACCTGGCATAACCTCGCCTTGCCAAAGTGTCCTGCCTAATAGGCATCACGAGAGATTTTGAAATCCTCTGCCATAATGTGGGTACACATTTACTATTTAAGAAAAAAAACTTTATTCCGGTAATAAACTAAAGTTTAACGAAGTTTAAAGCCATTTTTCTAATATTTTGTAATAGTGCGCGAAAAAAGCTCTCGGGTGTCATGGCGTCGGCTTTGATGTCACGCATAAGTAAACATGTCAATGTCCAAATGAGTAATCAGCATAAATCAGATGATGTTTACATTGTTATGACGTCATGCAGCGTCATGCGATATGATTCCTGTTTCGATCAAAATGGCCGAATGCAGTATTTTAATTTTTCGTTTTATTGAAAATCATATTAATCTCAATGTTCTTAATCAAATTAAATTAGTGTTTCAAATCCTTTTAATATTTTCCCTTAGAATCATTAAATCTTTGATTATTTATTTGTTACAGTCGTCAGGCCTATTCCAATTGAGTTAAGGTTTTTGACATCTTGAAATGTTTTTCTTACTTTAAAGTATTTCCTGTATTTCCAAAATTAAATCCCTCTTCATTTCGATTCGCTGTTTCAATTTTTCCCAACATTTAGTCCGTGAAGGGACGTTGCCAAAACCCGACGTGACTTGTGGGTAGACCACGAGATTGGCTGCGGGGCGACAATATTTATGAGTTTTACGAGACTTTCTCGCGAAGATTGTGTAATATGAGCAACGCTGCTAAGTTATTTGCCATATTCTTGGCACATGGGAGGAGTTACATTGATCTTATACAAACTACCTACACTAGGAATCAGAAATTACAAATCAATAAAATCACAGCCTCATGCGTTTCCCTGCATGCAGTTGTAGTTGTTTAGACTAACAAGTATGTACGCATAAAAGTAATTTAAATATGAATCACGCTAAATTTAACATTTCATTCAACTCAATAAACAACATTTTTGATTTCCTCGCGCTCTTAATAAGTAATTTAACGCACAACAGTAACAAGAATTCAGTGTAGCATATAGAAAAGCGGCGTACAGACAATTTTGCGGTTTGAGAATTCTGGCGCGAGAATTTCTCTGTGTTCCCGGGAAATTCCCGGGTGCTCTGTTTCCGTGGTCACCCTACCCGGGGCCCCCATTACGCTCAGGAACTATGAGCGATTCGTTCCGTGACCTAAAACTTGAGTCCGATGTGGTGCTGAATGTAAACTATCTGCTTAGATCTTTAAAATTTGGACTTAAAATTACCTAACAATGAAGACCCTTGCCTTGTCTTTGGTTGGTGTCGCAATTTTCAACCTACCCACATAGTAATAAAGTTAACCTATAAAAAACAGAACAAAAGAACTGGTTCATTTGTGGACGTTGGACGAGCTAGTAGCTAACTGTTCTACCCCAAGCGTTCATGTGTTCTTTCATTCTCTAGATGTGTTTTATTAGCTCAATCTCTCTACCTCAACTGCAGCGAAAAACTACTTAGCCTCCTGTCCTGTATTTTGAATTTGAAAGATACGTATGAATTATCAATGACTACAGCTATTGTAATATGATCCATAAAATATGGCTACAAGATGGCTACATTATTCGGTCGACCTTCGACTACGCATTATCTTGTCAGATTCAGGGATTCTTTATACCCTTATCTAAAGGAGAGGGATGAAAGATTACACTATCAGACACTGTGTGTGTGTGTGTATGGTATTCACAAGGCCGTCATACTGAACAACCTTCCGATGTAAACTGACAACTCAAAGAGCTCTTGTATTGAAGTAAAGCCATGTGTTTTTTTAAAAAAATGTTTAATTTTAGTAAAGATGCCTCAAGAATCAGTCTGAGTAAGGCGCTAAACAAGGTTCATAATAATTACATAATAATAATTGCTGAGTGGATAGTTAGTGCTTTATGACTTTACATTACTTTTCAGTGCATGTAAATGTAATAAAATATTTTATGGATGGTAAACAGAGTAGGTACCTAGCTAATATGTTAAATTAAGATAAAAGTAAGTACCAGTAAGTATTAGTGCATATATTTATTGACCGAGCAAGCGAAGCGAGCGAAGCGTCTGTTTCAGGATTGGCCAAAAATGCTTTCGTATGTTTGTTTGTTTTTCTGTTCTCCTCTACAGGGCGCATTTCTCAACTGATTCGCGTGAAATTTTGTGAGTAGGTTGAACAATTAAATTGTTTTTTTTTGTCGAGCCAGTTTTTGTTTTTTTTTCAAAATGGCGGAGATATGGGGTTTGGGAAAATGTAAAAAAATCTCTACCAAACGGCTCGATGGATATTAACAATGAGGTGCCGTTGGATTTGTAAAGACAATGAAAGTGAAACAAATTTTGCCTGCAACAGATTTAAATTTTAATTTCACTGCATTCTTATCACGAATAGACATTCTTTCAATAAAGAAAACTCGCGAGGTCTACAGCTCACAGAGCCACTAGTAAGTTACTATAGTCTATTCGTGATAAGAATGCAGTGAAATTAAAATTTTAATCTGTTAACACACACTCACAGGACAGGGGACACAACCGTCGCGTTTGAAATTTTGCCTTCAACAGATTTAAATTTTAATTTCACTGCATTCTTATCACGAATAGACACTCGTTCAATAAAGCAAAAGGAATGGCTATGGCTAAGGGGCCGCTAATATTAGTTTATTCATCATGCAGGCCATCTCGCTCAAATGTATGTCTTGCCCCACCATTGCCAGTCGTTTTCTTTAATGAGTTTAAATATAAGTAGTGCAGTTGTGCAGTTTTCCCGGGTCTTTCCTGGTCCAGAGGATCTCACTCGCTGTGCAGGGTTTCAATGCTGCAAGTGTAATGGGCACCTTTGGGCCGGGCGATTCTTGGAGCAGTTTTTTTGTGTAATTGTTTATTTTTTTCATTATTTTTGTAACGTGTCATGATCATGACGAAGCTTTTGTTAGATTTTTTAACATTTTATTTTAATTGTATTTGAATTTTTGTTTTGTAAAGAAATGTATTTGTAATGTATTTAATGATTCTCGATTATTGTGTATAACCTATTTTGTGCAGTTGTATGTATCAATGAGTACTCAATGCCACATGAGGGCATGAGGCGCCTAAATGTATACAAATAATAATAACCTAGCTGGCTAAACATGGTCACAACTGCGCCCCCTGCCACCCCTTATACAGCCACCTCTTATTACAGTGTATAAGAATATTTAGATGACAAAACTGCATGGTCTTTACCATCTCAGCGCACAGAAATCCAAAGAGGGGCGATGGACTGAGTCAGTACGTCTCTCCTCGGTGTATTTCCTTAGACTTAAGTAGAAATACATAACATTGTATTTTTAAGGCTCTGATATTTTAAAAGAGTTTCTTGCCCTTCTTTGCTCCATCCCTAAGCCCACAACTTCCGAACGGGCGGTAGTATACAAAAATATTAATATTATATTGACGTTGACTAAGTAAGATTTAGGTAAGATTTTATGGTCAATAAAAAAAAATAACTTGAACTATACTTATCAAAAGGCGTGACTCTATGGATGGATGGATAGAATAGATATATCCGAGTTTTAAAATATCATCAATAGAACAAGCTGCTATAATAATAGCACCTGCTACAAGTGTAATATTAGAAGATATTGCGACTATACCACATGGTACTATTATTTAGGTCAACATTTAAGTTTATACTATCTACAAAGACGGAGAATTCTCACGCATTCCAAATGAAGACATTTCTCAGTAAGATTAGAGTACAATTTGTGAAGCGAGACACGGGAACGAGTTATCTCGACGTCTTGTTCTAAAGTGGAATTCGGTATCATCTCGTCCCTTTCCCTATCTATCCAATTCTCATATTTGCACACTTACAACACAACATATTACGGCTTTTTATTTTTCATCATTATTATTGTTTGAACCATTCTGTTTTTGTGCAATAAAGTGTATAATAAGTAAGTAAGAGAGGGTGAAAGGTAGCGGGAAACAAGGAAAAGACCTCGGCGAATTGTGGCGAATGGAGAATCGATGGAGATGGGAACTTCCATCTCTACACCTCGACTTGGGCACTCCGAGATGATAAAATAAAACAAAATGGCGGACAAATGTTGAGTTCAACAAGCCCTCTCCGGTCGAGAGAGACACTTGTCACTTTAAAATGGAATGAGCGGACAACTGCAGCCGCCATTTTGAGCACAAAAGCGGAAATAGGTTGTCCTCTTTCAAAAATTAAACGAGAAAGTTTTGGGATATGTAATCAGTGAGTACCTTGGCCAAACTGAATTGAATATCTGTAGCAGCCTCTATGCCTCGTCCGTACTTAAAGAACTCGCCTCTGAAATGTGAAGCTCGCCGTTGAACACAATAATTAAGCATTTGCACGGCTATAATGTCCAAAAATTAATATGACCGAAAAGACGTATGCCGGAAGTTAACAAATCTCCGAATACTTTGTCACAATACTACTAACTACTACTACAAAGTGGCCCAAAAAATAAGCTGAGGAGTGTAAGGGGAAGAGGTAAATAACCTTGTGCTGTCATCCCTCCTCACAATTATATTATTCCTAGAAAAACCTCTCAGTTGATCACTTGGGTTCTATCTACAGTTACAAATGGGTAATGTGTTGGGTTATTTATAACCCACATTTATTAATAACTTAATAATTCGGGGAAGTTACTTGGTAATTACTAATTACCCAGCTTTCCTGCTCTCTGTATCTAGAATGAAACTGCTGATGAGGGAACCTTTTTATTGAAAATGGGCTAATATGAAACTGCTGATGAGGGATCCTAAAATTTATTGAAAATTAGCTTCTTGACGATAAATCATATAAATTGCGCCCCAAGATTTGGGGCCAAAATCGAAATTAGACATAAGACGTAAACTGATAAACCAATTCCTCTGTGGTATGGTTGAGGCACTGCTTTACAAAAAAAAAGGTCGCGGGTTTGAAGCCATGAGGAATATGAAGATAATAGACATTATAGTGTTTTAGAACTTTCATATCAAAATCGTATGCAGAAAATACCTAAATGTTGATGTAATTAAATGTTTGCTCATGGTATTGTGGCACACAAAGTAGGTATATCCATAAACTGTGAAACCGGCTTCCAGGTCCGTGGCCCTACACGAAAACGGAAAAAACACAAACACAAAATAAACAATACTAAATTCATGGACAAAAAATACCGTAATTAATGACTTGTACCTGACAAACAGTTTTGCCGAACAAATTGTTTCGCCCTTATTAGCATTCTGGGAAAAAGCCGACGCAAACAGAATAATGGGGATGACAAACTTTGAGATCACTTTAGGGCCTAAACCGTAAGACCCTTGGATCAAGGGATAAAAGAAAAAGGCCACGATGACTTTTATATTCTGCGCGGTTGGTATCCATGAAACTGGTATGAAAACTAAAACGGAAAGAGTCAGGTCTTTTCTAGGTGGTAGAGACACAGGGAGGCCATATCGTTAACCTTAATAATAATCTAATATATAAAAATGAATTGCTGTTCGTTAGTCTCACTAAAACTCGAGAACGGCTGAACGGATTAATCTTATCTTAGTCTTGAAATGTTCGTGGAGGTCTAGGGAAGGTTTAAAAGGCGAGAAAAAATCGAATAATTTCCGGGAAAACCCTAAAAACAGCCCTTTTCTATTTCCCATACAAACGTTTTCTAGAGTCAATCGTTTTCTAGAGTCAATTTGAACTTTATTGCTATTCAATAAAGTTCATATTAAATTGAGGCAGTACGAAGTCTGCCGGGTCAGCTAGTAATAATATAATTATTTATTTGACACATTACAATTTGTTACATAGAGGTTACTATTATATTTTGCGTAACAGGAGGCTAGCCGCAGCTAGAAAATATGAAAGATTCCGCATGTTATTTTCCATAACTGTTAGTAAGTCCGTATAAAATCCTCATCACATATCTAATACATGATTAGCACTTGGACCGAAGTCTTAGTAAATTACATAATTGAAACAAAAAGTAAAACTTAAAAAAAACGACTTCCACAAACCCTATTTGATTAGAAACCAATTTCAAGTGCTTTTTGAGTTTAATACAAACAGTGACCCCCTATTCCCCCCCTCCCCTCCTTGGGGAATTAATTTCGTCAAATCCCATCTTAGTGCTACCCTGCGCTACATAAGGAACCCCTGTACAAAGTTTTATGGCTATAGGTCCACCGGCTTAGGCTATGCGTTGCCCGTCAGCTACGCATAGTAGATTGTATTTGTACCTAGTACTGAGCAGTTCTGGTGGCGATGTGTGGTCTTCATCATCAGTTCCTCATCACAATATTATGCATTTGCACGAGTTATTATGAAAAACACTAAAATATTTGAAGAGTTCCCTCGATTTCTCCAGGATCCCATCATCAGATCCTGACCTGGAGTCAATGGGACCAATGGGAAGGTAAATCCTTTCAATCAAAAAATATTTTTCCAAATTGGTCCATCCGTCTAGGCGTAATCAGTGTACATACATAAAAAATAAAACAATTAAAAAAAACCCGATGAATTGTAAACCTCCTCCTTTTGTGAGGTTGATGCCAGGATCGTAGCAAGTGGAGGTCTTTAGTTTTAGCCTATCCGGAAAAATATGTGTACGTATAAATGTATTAAGTAAAGGCACACCTCGCACACTCCATAGAACGTAAAATAATCACCTATTACTACTACATAGCCTAATGACATTTGTACACGTGCAAATGTGTGCGTAAACTCGTTCGTTTGTGAATGTGTGCGTTCAGCTTCTATACAAAGTGTCTCTCGAAGAGGCTCCCCGACTCCGGGGTGAGGTGCGGTATCTGAATCCGCGCGGGGAAGGGAGTGGCCGTTCTGTATGTAGTACTATTATCTCTTCTGTGGTAAAGGTACAATACATGATTCAGTTAAACCAAAACTTCCTAACGAAATCCCCGTTGACTTGCGAAAAAAACCGAACATTCCTGTATAGATTAAAAACTTTGGCCCAAAACTGTATATCTAGTCCGGGCCTAAACAATGCCGGTCTAATTCCGTCCATACCATGCCCGGACCTCCCGTGAGAGATGACACCGGAGTACCAGCCCACTAGACCGGGGTATCGATGTTATTGTTGCTACCTCATAAGGTTCGTAAACCGGACTAGCGGAGAGTTACAAACAGTGTTAATATAGGTGCTAAGAGGCGAGGTTTATGTAGCTTTCTGGTCGTTATTATGATAAGTAGTAGATTTATCAAGTAATTAGTTATGCAGTTTTTTTCCGCAGGAGTAAAACTTAAATATACCCAGAGGCAGATAAAGTATATCCCTGAATAAAATTATATTAAATACGTAATTTATTCAGGGATATACATACCACAGATACTATAATATTATACTAATATATATACTCATACTCAACTCAGTGTACGAATATATACGAGTATGTTTTGGAAAAATATAATTTAATTTGCAATACTTCACAATTTAACGCTTCCACGCGATAAGAAGAAGAAGAACGAATGAATCTTTAAAATATTAAGAAAACTTTACGGGTTATTTAAGAAAAAAAATAATTATATCATCTAATTAAAGTAATATCGTTCATCTATATGGTTGACGCCATGTTATATTGAGGCACAGTACATTTCCACGAAACATACTTCAGTCAACAGCACTTCCCTTCTCGCCACATAACACCACGATAGTTTATCGTACCCAACGCGGTAGTAACTTCCACTCCCCAACCCCGCCAGTCGGTCCCAGCGGCCCTAAGGCACAACCCCTGTAAATTAGTGATGTGTCCACAACAAAGGTAGTGCCACCGGCCGCCATATTGACGGAGAATTTATGCTTTATTAGCACTACAAAGCGTCTTGTTTCCACCGCGTAAACGATATGGTAATTTACTTTATACTTTATTGCACAGAAAACATAATACAGAAACTTAATATTAGAAAAAGACATGTACAAAGGCGAGCTTATCTCTAATAAGAGATCTCTTCCAGCAAACCTAGGTTGGAGAGGATAATTTAATAAAAGGCAGACCTACATAAGTGCACAACGATAAATATTAAAATAATAGACTACTTACCAATAAATACATAAATACTGATAAAAACGGAAAACAAAATATAATATATACATAGATACTAAGCTATATTAAGGTAGAGAAAGATAGTGTTCCTTCAAGCGTTTTTTTTTAATGTTGAGTGAAGGTGGTGGTGGTGGTGGTGGTGGTGTTTACAATCGCGTATCTTGTTAAGGTTATCTGTAAAGGATTTTAAAAACGATTTAGTCCATTGTTATCAACCACAACGATTAAGACAACGTGGACACAACTCTGCTCTGAAAAGCTATAGAAGATTTCCACGTCTGACTTTTAGGTGGCGTATTTACGAAGATCAGTTAAGTGCGAGACGGACTCACACACAAGGGTTCTGTCTGTCCGTACTATCGTACTAGATAGAAGGAAAAAAAACACTTGTCTTGTATCTTTCTTTTTTGCGTGTAGTTCATTGTATGTCGCTATAAATACACTCTGTGAAAATTTCAACACTCTCTAACTATTACGATTCATGAGATACTAGCCTACTGACGGACAGACGGACAGCGAAGGCTTAGGAAGAATATCTAGGGTAACTGGGGCTAAATTAGTTGCAACCCTGACAAGACAAATCCAATTCTAACTGGTGTAGGTACCTACCTACACAGTTGCAGAAAGCAATCCAGTGTAACATTGACATCAGTTTGAAACATTGATCGCATCGCTTTATCGTGCCAATGAACTTTCAAAGTTGCAAACAAGGAAGACTACATTGACTGCAATTTGCAATGGAAGTTACGACTTGGTTGATCGACAATCAGGGGACCTATTCTGGTAGGTAGCACAATGACTGGCTCGGTTTTTGGTGCTATTTTTCTAATTTGGTGGTGCGAGCGACAAAGGAGCGAAAAAATCAACATGTTTTAAAACCGTGAGTTTTGAAAAAAGGCACAAGTTTTTTGGTTTATAATAGGTTATGTCTACCGAAAAAGGGCCCCAAACTAGTTTCCATAAGATGTTAAAATGTGGCACTCTGGAAAGAAATCATCGTAAGAAAACTCTATTTCTCCATAGATTCGGTGTTGGACCAGCCCCTGTTTGATTGACTTGCTGGCTAAACGTGGAAAAGGTATGAGGCTATAATATATGTATTATGGTTTGTTTTGTACGTCAGCCATCTGACTCCTACCTCGGTTAATTAACTACTCAGGGAAGGGTTGTCCCTTGTGGTTGTCCCTTACTCTGAATTCTGGCAACTGTTAATATATAGATTTCTCACCTGTTCGTGTAGGGTGATATGATAAGGTATTGTGTTTGACGTTGGGGTCAAATAAGATGATAATAATAATAATGTGTGGAGTATTAGTGAAAATAAAGGTACTCAGCGAATGTGATGGGTCTAGGTGAAAGTTGTTTAGTTATTTTGTTTTTGTTATTGCTAAGCGATGGCATAATTGTACTGCTGAACCGCTATGTAATGCTATTGCTATAATTGTTAATTTCTTTGGGATTTGATGCTATGTATGGCCTGCACTACACAATAAAATGTGGATAAAGAGCAGTTCTAATTATTGCTTCAATTAAGTCTTGAAGCAGCCATCAGATCAGAGTTTGATTGGAAACTGAATATCACATTTGGATGCTTCTTGTGTGAAATAATGGTATGTATTCAACAATGTTTTTTTAATTATACCTCTACATATGTAGCTATACATAGCAAAAGTGTCAAAATTATGTTGACGCTGACATCAGGCTGACATACTTTCGCTGTGTAGATATCTTCTCAGATCAATGAAACTCTGTTTCTTTTTGTAATCGCATTTAAAATGTACATGTATTGTATGTCTTGTGAAATTCTTTATTACTTTTATCATAAGTTCGCTTCGCTTTGCTTCGCGCATTTTTTTTAAAGGTTTTCTTTGTAAATAATTCTTATAGAACAGAACAGAACATAACAATGGGTCACGAAATTTCCCATACAGGATGGCAGAAGCACCATGGTAAATATATTATGCTCTGAATTCTGCGAACAAGGCAAGGACAATTTTAAAACAATCCGTATTGATATCAAAGTTGCATGATGGAACTCAATTCCCACAGGATACTGGAAATGATTTCATGTATTTTTCTGTCATCTATGGCTCAATTCCCAAACCACGTCCTTTTTCGAATACACATTGATTTTTTTCACGAAAAACACAAACATTGTGTGAACCAGAACGTCCGCTTCCAAGCAGTAGGTAAACGTACAGTCGTACACATCTATACACATCTATTCATAAATTCCATTTGATACAGAGGAAAATCTCGGTAAGTACGTGAGGAACTGGAAGGAAATTCCGTTTTCATAGTGGCTTGCCGAGGATCGGCGATGATTCTTAAATATTTTATCCAAAAACAACTTTTTTTTTCTCTAAAAGCATTCGATTTAAAATAATTGATCCCGATATAAAAACCCTTTACACTCAGTGATTCTAACTGAGAACCTTCAAACATACTTTGATGGTTAGATGTCGACGCCATATCGTGAAATGGATAGATAGATAGATGGATAGATAAATCATTTATTCAAAGGACATGGTACACACACATAAATTAATAACAAAAAAATCAATTTAAATAGACAGCACTTAATAGCACGCACTATGCAATTAACAGTAGGTACCTACAGCTGTGTGGTTATGTGACTGTACCACGGCAGTGAAATGGCCCTGACTCAGCAATGTCACAGACGAATCTGTGACGCTGGTATTCTGCCAGGGTCAAAGCGGACGCACAACAGTGGCTCAAGTACTTACACAATTTAATTTATATGAGTAATTACATAAGAAAAACAAAATTAAATAATGAAATTAGTTATGTTATTAATGGAATTGAAAATTGAAATAATTGGTATTAGAAATTTAATTGGAATTGAATTGGCAATAAAAAGAAAAAAAAAAACGCGTGTAGCACCGTACACGTGTTAGAAGTAAAACTTCTGTAGCTAGATCATTAAGTGGTACCTATACTATACACCTATACCTACCTATACTAAAAGAGATTTAAATTTCCAATTTTGAGATCCAATCTCTGCTTCAAGTTACTTTTAAGTTTCAGACGTCCGATTATTTGAAATTATTTTATACTTGTACTTACTTTTAATACGTCATGTCATTTATTTCCCACCATTCCTTATCTACAATTTGTCGCGCTCGTGGTGATATACTTAACTCATTCAATAGTGACACTACTATTTGCATCTCGCTCAGATTATATACCACCTGACGTCACGTCTTTAAGCCGTCTCGCTCAAATGTATGCATTGCTTTGCTTGTTTTAGAAATCCATATCGACCCGTGTGACATTGATGAAACTCTTTTCTTACAAACTGTATGGATCAGTTCAGTTCAGTTCAGTTCAAAAATTTTATTGACCATAAAATCATACATATTACTTAGTCAACGTCAATATAATATTAATATTTTTGTATACTACCGCCCGTTCGGAAGTTGTGGGCTTAGGGATGGAGCAAAGAAGGGCAAGAAACCTCCCCCGTACCTCTTTTAAAATATCAGAGCCTTAAAAATACAATGTTATGTATTTCTACTTAAGTCTAAGGAAATACACCGAGGAGAGACGTACTGACTCAGTCCATCGCCCCTCTTTGGATTTCTGTGCGCTGAGATGGTAAAGACCATGCAGTTTTGTCATCTAAATATTCTTTTACACTGTAATATGACTTCTTCAATAGGCCGTTTTTGACATAGTTTTTGAACCTCCTTTCTGGTAGGTCCGTTGCTTCATTAGGTATTTTATTATAAAAACTAACACATACTCCCATAAAAGAGTGAGCAACCTTACTGAGTCTGAACGCGGGCATAGCAATCTTATTTCTATTTCTAGTGTTAATACTATGATTATGACCTTAAGTCTTAAATAAACCTATGTTTTTTCTGGTATACATGATATTTTCATAAATGTATTGACAGGTAACAGTAAGTATATCGATCGCATCGCACAGCTGTCAAACATAAGTTCCGGTTCCAACAAAGAGGTTGAACGAAGTAGTTTGAGTCATGCTAGTTGGTTTTGTTTGAAGTCCCAGCCAGCGGCGGCGGCGGCGGCGGCGGCGCCATCTTGGCCATACCGGAAATCAAGAACTCGTGGAAGAATGCTTAAAATAATTTTTATTTGTTAACGTTTCATCAGGTTTTTCTCTCACTAATTAACATTCTTTATTGTACGAATGTATTATTATCTTATCTGATTAGTTAAAAACCGTATTGGAAATAGTTGCGGTTTTAAAAGTCTTCAGCCGACCCTGACGTCACCGATTCCAATTTCCGTTACATTTCTTAGCCACTCGTGATAGCACCCGGCTAGTATCAATTGAAAAGCAAATATATGAATGACCCACAGTTGAGAGGTTAAATAAATTTTACCCCCGTGCCCCAAGAAGTTTTACTTCAAAAATGTATCGTATTTATTATCTAACATATTGAAAATGGATTATAATGGTGATTAGCTTTAATTTAAATAGATATTATCAATAGTTCAATGTCAGAATGTAGGTAGTCGTAAAATCTTTCCTTTTAGCTGCGTACCGTCTCACCTCAGCCTTCAATGGCGGTTTTTAATGAAAAATTTTTAAAAGCATTTTATTCAGGACCACGTGATGATTTTTGCGTAATACATGTCAAACTAACATGGAGACTATTCGGGGGCTTCGCTGCGCTCGCCCCCCTTAAGTCTTCATCTAAGCTACCACATTGTTGGCCCTAAAATTATAAAAGATTTCATCGGATACTACATAATAGGTCGGGTAAAAAGTCATTTTGTATTAGGGGGGGGCATAATTCTCGCACATTCGACATACCGATATCGAGCATTATATCGAGTGTTTTGTCTGGGAATCACTCGATACTGGGATCCGTAATTCGAATATACGCGAGAATAATACCACTGCCCTTTTCCTTTTCCCTCGGAAGCGTCACTGTTTATTATATACTCTTCGCCAGATTTAGATCGTTCACTCAACTATATCACCTTCCATTGTTTTGCTTATAAAACATTTGACACACATCACTCGTTAAATTCGGAACTACTCTTTGATCTGATGATCTGAGGAAACAAGACTTTCAAACAAAATGTCTATAAATATCAACTTATGAAGTTTTCCATGCAACGGATTTGAGGACCTATAGTTATGAGTATCTATATAGGTACATAATAAATAACACTCAACAAAATTTGGTTACCTTCCTACTAGCCTACGACTAAGTCCAGAATAGGGTTATAAAGTTGAGGTCAGACGGTACAGTATTCCTCAGAAAATAAGTCCGGTTACCTTGGAACGTAATGGGTGATTTTTCATAAAGGTAACCTGAAAAATTAATTCCTGATAAAACCAGGGAGCTTCACAATAATTAAACAGTATACAATAAAAGGACTTCTTACTTTTTAGGGTTCCGTACTCGAAGGGTGCCAAAAGGGACTCTATTACTAAACCTCCGCTGTCCGTCCGTCCGTCTGTCCGTCTGTCTGTCAGTCCGTCAGCGGGCTCTATCTCAGGAATGGAACCAAGCTAGAGAGTTGAAATTTTCACAGAATTTGTATATCTGTTGCCGTTACAGCAATAAATAATGAACTACTGTTTCATGAATTTTCTTGTTTTTTGTTTTCAAAAACATCCAATATCTTCTAAGGTCATCGAACTTTTTTTCTGAGTTATACTGTAGTTGGTATGGTCTGACGGAGATAACATAGATGACCAAACAAATTAAGGTTAGGTGAAATAAACCCGGCTTAGACCCGACTGTTTTCGGGTCTGAAAACTGGCGAGGCGAGACTGGATATTATTTTTAACCTACGGCCCTCTTAACCCAGCCATTTGTTAGTTTAGCCTTAAAATAATTGTTTCTGGCCCGACACTAGGGCCTTATTACCCTATGTCTGAACCAAAAACAACGCAACACACTTTTGAAATATCCAAGACGGGTTTTTGTTATCGTTATTCGGGATTCGATCCCGGGAAGTCGGACGAGGCATCCAAGGGTTTTTTTCCCAGCCGGGATTTGAACCCATGAAGTCTTCTTGGCAAGCCTCAAACCGCAGCTTGACCCAGGTCGCCAATCGTCAATTTGTAAAGCAATCTCAGAGGCTATTAGTCGGCTGTGAAAAAATCAGTACGCCCTCCCCTAAGTCGAGCGATTAATCTGGCACACGGCACACCTGGCGGTAATCGGTCTACCCCGGTCACCGGTAGGGGTGCGATTACGGAATGAGCGATTACGGTTGTGGATCGGACTGAGTCCCGCTTATTTTTTTACACTAGTGGTCCAACGTAGAGAAGAGCCAAAAAATTACGTGTTGTGGGTCGTCCGTCCAAAGTCCATACATCGTGATGAAGTTTAAATAAAACCTATGAAAAAACAAAACAAAAGAACTGGGTATTTTCGTCCATCGGACGAGCTAGTAGAAATAAACAGTCAAGTGCGAGTAGGACTCGTGTACCAAGGGTTCCGGTCACACTTAGAGAGCGTAATATGTGTAACTAGGTCTCACCATAAAAAATAAAGTATGATATCATCCATGTAAACAAAATTAAATATTTTTGTAGAAAGACAGAAATTTGAAGTTTTCAGATTTTTCCCATTACATTTGCTATAAGACCTTGCTTTGTGCCTTTCATGATTGTAGGCCTACTTAACTGGAAGTACCCTATAGGTTTCGGGTCTATTGCGATTACTATGAAAATCCATCAATTTTACAGCATAAACGGTCCTACCGTTCGATTGCGTTGACCTAGAAGATTGATTTTTTCACAGCTATATGTGCCCACCAACCTTAATAATTGATATTTTCAGCTTGATCAGTTCACGCGTTCTATAAAAGGTCTTGACACACAGACGGACAGATAGACGGACGGACAACAAAGTGATCCTATAAGGGTTCCTTTTTTTTCTTAAGGATCGGAACCCTAAAAATCGACAGAAATCAAGATATTTTATTTTGATTTGATTTCAAAGCGAGCAAAATGTTATTTGTTATATTGATGTTGAATGACGTGCCGCCACGTCAAGTCTTCTACATTTTGCATTCTACTACTACTTCAGATTCTGCTTGAACATCCAAAACGGAGTATTGTATTAATGGCTAATGGCTAACAGCCGTAATCCGAGAGGTTATTCAAACTTCAGCCAATTTTAACAAAGCGCCTATATCAGCCAATCACATTCCACTATTTTGAATCATCGATTGGCTAAACGTGACCTTTGAACAGAGTCTCAGAAACCGACCGTAAGAATGGGGAAAACTGTGCCGCTGCCACCTAAAAAGATGATTGTTTTGTTTCTTTTTGCTGTCGTAGAAAATGTCCTAGATTATATTCATTATAATAAATTGATTATTGCCAGACTACGATGTCCAATATATATAAAATAACATGTCAAAATTAAAATAGATTAGAAAATTACATTGATAAAAATAATTAATTAATTAATATAACAAACAAACAAATTAATCATAACAAAGATGAGGGTCGGTGCAGGATTATTACAGATTATGCTTCACACATTTCGGATTTGTATACAACACCTTTCGATTAAAATCTCTCCGCTGATTCCGAGGGCACATCCTATAGCGGTTCTCCCGGGAGCTGGATGTAGGACGAAGGTGTTAAAACTTTTCTTCCGCAGGTTAACGGCCGGGGAATCTTATTGAGATGGGGTTGTATAAATGTTCAACGTGGCTGTATTCAGCCTTAAACGGGTTTTGAGTCAAATTGATGGGTTTTACATTAGTAAGGTTACTAAAGTCTTCACAAAATAAAAGGCCCGTTTTGACAGTTCACGCCCATGAAGTTTTAACCCCTAACGCGTAGGTAATAGCTTTTTACCCGACCTATTAATAATAATAATAATAATAATATAGCGTCACGCCTTTTCCCATGCGGGGTGGCAGAGGCACACTCTCAGCCAGTGATTCAATACTCGATTTTGCGTGGCAGGGGGCTAGCCCATCGCCGCAGCTATGGAGTAATGAAGATTTCCTCACGATCTTTTCCATCACCTTTAGAAAGTCCGTTATAAAATTTAAAACCAATGAAAATTTGGGGGGTGATTTGGCTGGATTTGAAATCTTGCGACACATTTGTAAAATCATCACTTATCTTATATTACTCCTAATTTGGCGGTATATTTTGCCTGAATCATAATAAAGTTGAATAAAACATGGTAATTAGTATTTCACAATTAAAAGTTTTAATCAAATTAAATAATAAATGATCTAACTCGGTACCGGTGTGGAATTGGTAAAACTGATTTACCGAATTGAACGTGCTAACGAAATGATAACGAGCAAATACCATAGCTTTGTAAGAGCATGAATGAATGGTGATAAATCCTTAAATCTTGGTCTATGAACTGCAGTTTGTTTATTTTATTTTATTTTATTGGTTAAGGTCCGCCAACGGACAATACATGTTTACTTAATAGTTACATTTTGTACTAATTGCAGATGTTTGTCCACTTATAGGCAAACACAGCATGCATCAAATTACATTTTATTATATAACAAATATTGAGTAAAATAGTTATTTAGTTAACAATTTTGTTTTGTACTGAATAGCCTACGAAACTCTTAAAGGCACAAGGCAAAGACTTTATGTGAGTTTTTTGCGTTTATTGAGAAAATATGGTTTCAATGCCATTCTTGTAACTAAACATGAACTTAAATCACTGTATACTAAGGTACCTATAGTGATAAAAGATTAACGTTTCAAAAAGCCCTTGAAATATGACCGTTCTTTTAAGCCTTCCAAGATTTTTCCCCCTCTATAGGCCGAGATTGGAACCCTGACGATTTCTAATAAAAAATGGCTGATAGGTTACTAAGATGTAGAAATATGATTTTCAATCAGAGTTTTTATGGGTAATTTTCTCAGTAAAGCTCTTACAGAGAACTGTAAAACTTTATCGATTCCAGGGAGCATCATTAGGGGCGCATAACTTTCCAATGTTATAAGATTTCATTAGCTGGGTTCAAATCTGGTGATGGCCATGTACCAATGAGATAGATAATGTACGTAATGTACCTTACCTTAGATAATGTAACCTTTCTGACGATGATGGAGTACATATAACTACAACATAAATATACACTCTCATATCTCCATAGCTGCTCTTGTCACGCAAAATGAAGTATTGAATGAAACTGGCTTAGTTTGACAGTTACCATTTCCAAATGCCTGTCAGAGATAGAGAATCGCGCTACCTTGACTCCCCCAAGGCGCGCGCTACCTTACTGATGATCTCTAAACAAAGGCTTTCCAGATTGGTAAGCCAAAGCCCCAAGTAACAGCGAGCCAGGTTATGTAAACTTCTAAAATAGAATTTGGTCCTCGCACCCGTTTTATTACTGTAGTCGTAAAACCAACCGAGGCTTGTATCGGGGTAGCATTTTCACCTTAGTTTCCAATTATTTGGATGCGGAAATTTAGGGTACCGTTAAATTAATTTCGATAACTATAACCTATGGCTCCCTGCCTTTTCAAACAAACGGGATGGCAGAGGCATTACATTTTCATATAAAGGTCCCGCAGTGCCTATGGCCGCTATCAGACCATATACTATAAAATAATGAAAACAAATAAAAGATCTGTATAAAATTAAGGTCAAAAAGGAAAAATATTTGACAATAAAATTAGGGAAAATTAAGTTTTCATTCCCTTGCAATAGACATTAATTATTTTTTGTCCAGAAGCCACTAGGCCGATCATTATTAACTAACATTGAAACCCTAACAACCCTCACCTAACCCTAACTACGACTAATGTAATAAATCTAAGTAGACCACCAATTTTTAGGTGAAGAAAACCTGCCCTACAATTTTGTAGAAACTCGCGAAAACGATGTCTTACATTGTTGGCATGTAAAAGGCGAAACCATTATACTTGGCCTTGGCGCACGCATATTTTCTTTATTATTTGGTGTGGAGCCTGAATATCTGGGCCAGAGGTCGGGGCATAGACAAGCCAAGTCTTATGATATACCTTTTTGGATGGCATCAACCGCTGAGAGATCTCGCAGAAATGAGATTGGAGGGGATTATCATCACCGCTTACAGCTGGGCCTAAGGCAAGCAGTTCTGCTTTTTTCATACAAATTTAAATAAATAAATATTTCTACACATTTTAGTATTAAATAAACGGTCAAATGCAAGTAGGACTCACGCACTGAGGGTTCCGATCACACTTGTAGAGCGTAACACGTGTAATTAGGTTGATACATAAAAAACTAAAGTACCTATATGATGTAAACCAAATTGAATATTTTTGTAGAAAGACAGAAATTTGCAGTTTTCAGATTTTCCCCTTCAATTGTGCTATAAGACCATGCATTATGCCAAATTCCATGATTGTAGGCCTACGGGAAGTAGGTAGGTTAAGTAAAGTACTCTATAGGTTTTGGGTCCATTGCAATTACTATGAAAATCCAATAATTTTACAGCATAAACAGTCGTAGCATTGAATTGCGTTGACCTAGAAGATTGATTTTTAGGGTTCTGTACCCGAAGGATGCCAAACGGGACCCTATTACTGAGACTTCGCTGTCTGTCCGTCCATCCGTCCGTCCGTCCGTCCGTCTGTCTGTCACCAGGCTGTATCTCATGAACCGTGGTAGCTAGACAGTTGAAATTTTCACAGATGATGTATTTCTGTTGCCGCTATAACAAAAAATACTAAAAATCAAAAGAAATTTAATATTAAGGGGGGCTCCCATACAACACACAAGGGGGCTTCCTTCCCCCAAGTTCCTGTTACAGCTACAGTTCAAAACATCAAAGTTTTCTATAAAATCCCTGATCTTCCTCGTCAGGTCGCAAATCCCTCAATTCCGTTTCAAAATTGAAAAATCATAAACAGCGATGGCTTTCATATCAGGAAATGTGTGATATACGAGCCGACACCCACCCGACATATTCTGTGAGTACAGTCAGCGACACAACAGGCATTTGTGGGCACTATTATGCTTCTGCCACCCCGTATGGGAAAAGGCTTAACCATAGTATAAATAAGAAATAGTAAGTTCACTAGGCCCCTGTTTGCATGATAACTACCTACTCTTGCTCAAACGGCTAGGTTTGTCGCAACAAGTTAATACGCGCCGCCCGGCCTGCCGGCCGAACGAATGACGTTGACTCGTCGCATGCATTGCTTGCATAGCCCTGTCTCGTAGCACGCGAAGGACGCGAGATTCGGTAATGTGTGCATGTGGTGGCGCGTGCTTATACGGAATGCAATGTAGCTGTGTGTGTGCGGCTGTTCTCGCTGATTTGTTTGAAGTGAATCTGGCGTGGCTTAACGCTATGGTTTGCTCTGTTGCTAACTTTCAAAATGTCTGTAAACACAACATACCTACTTATTATTCTCAGAATGGTGTTGGTTACGGACTTACCCCTGCCACTTGAAAAGAAGTAAGTACCTCTACCTATTGCATATCCGACATAAAGCGCCGCCGTCCCAGAGGCAGAGGCCATGTTTATGGGCCTATTAGACTACGCTGCTGTCGGCAGGGCCCTGTCTAACTCGCTGTCTCTTTCTAGTCGTTCCATCATGAGTCTATACAAATCGTGCCCTGCCGACAGCGTAATGTAATAGGCTCTTTAGACGGCATGTTCTACCCAATCGGAATAAAACGATTTGGTACCCAAAAATACATACCGTGCATAAGTGTCCTTTGTCAGATGTCAGATACAGTGTCACCTCACTTACAGTCCACCGATCTTTTGGCTTGCGGTGACAGGTGAAACTGTCGATTTTTGACAGGATCAATGCATGAGGTTGCGTAGAAGTGACGCCCCCCTGTAAACGTCACTCATACGCCAAAATATCGTTGGACGAGTATATGTGGGCACGGAGGAGGCACGGAGCCTCTTGGAAGCAACTGCCACCTTGACAACTGCCGACATGACATCAAAATGTCTGTGTATTTCACAGCGTAGCTGCTGCCGACTCTACTTTATGTAATCTTGTCAGTCACGTGTAGTTAAAGTTCAGGCGAGAAGAGAACATAACCTAGCATGATGTAATGTTCACAGTCGGATACATTGTCTTGCTCTTATTTAGTAGGGAAAATTGAAATAAAGGATGATAAGGATATCACAGGCTGTCAGTTGCGGATCTAGGTTTGTCATTTGTGGGCAGGGGGGTTAACCATTTAGTGTAGAAAAATATAAAGTAGGTAAATATTTCACTTACAAAGTTTCTAATAAATAAAATAAGGAATATTAACAGAATAATAGTAGTATTGAATTTACTTAATAGAATAACGCTTCCTTCTTCGTGTTTCTGTATCATAAAATCAAGTGTAAAATCAACTTAAGTCAGGTAGGTTTGTTTAAAGAAAACTTTAATGGCCCGTTGGCTCTTAAAAATTATTTATCCTAAAAAGGTATAAAACTTATCCTCATATCGCATCGTTTCACCGGAGGCGATATTTCCCTCTGACATATCTGCTTGCGATCATTTATCAACTGCTCCTGCCTCATGTCGAAAGATTTGAAGATATAGCTACCTACCAAGGGTCGAACTCTTGTGTGCCCATCATACATACATTACAAGTATGTAGTGATAAAAATTTAAGTACAGATTATAACAGATTGAAATTATATTTAAAATGGCTCTATTTTCCTTCACGGGGTGGTATAGGCATAGTTTTGCTTTTGCAAAGCAATTCTTGCTTCTTAGTAATTAGGCATATTTTTTGGAAGCGCCGCTCCAGACGCAGCCGCAATCAGCGTGGCACCGCACCCGCCGGTGAGTGCAGCCTTAAAGCTGCCACTCCCACGGTCCCAATCTACCTTTCCCGGCTTGACGTGAACATGACCTGCCAGGACATTGAGCGTCACATCCTGGAAAGGCTGAAGAGGAATCCACCGCACGGTCACAAGCAGACAGAGGTTTCGACAGTGCAGATAGAGCTTTTGGAGTCAGAACGACCCAAGGACTTTCTGTCCTTCAAACTTCGGGTGCCAGCGGACCTCAAGACAATGTTCCTGGCCAAAGATTACTGGCCGGAGGGCATCGTCTACCGACGCTATAGGGAAGCGAGACCGAAGAATAAAATCCCTAGCTAGGCTAGTTAATATTGTTATATTTTATGTCTAGTTTTAAGGTATATATGGATATGGGATTATTATGTCCTGAAATAAAGATTTATTATTATTATTATTATTATTATTTGCTTTTATAGCCCGAGATTTTTCAACAAAATGCCAACTAAATCGCCTAAACTAAATAAATACATCTCCAAGTAGCAAAAATGTGTTGCATAAATCTAAATAGCTTTATACAACGAGTGGCACGGGCCGTTTCGACATGCGAACAGCATTGAAACAATTTGGAAAGTTTTCGCTGAATTTTTGTACACGGCCCGAAATTCTTTAGTCTCTAGCTGGCAACCCCAATTGAGTAGGGTTCCGTAAGTGCGTTCCGCTTAGGTCACGTTTGGGTGGTAGTTTTAGATCCCGTTTTTTTCAATAAAGCTTCTGTGATCTAGGTTGCAAGTTTGCCTATTAGGCAGGATACGGATGTCAATACCGGTGATGATGATCATTAAACAGCTGTCCAACGATCTATTGGGTGACAGGTGGAATATGGGTGGAACTGACGATTTTTGACAGGTTCATTGCATTAGGTTGCGTAGAAGTGGCGCTCGTAAACGTCACTCACACGCAAAAATATCGTTGGATTATGTTATTTCTCACTTTATACGGACGTTCTAAGTTGTTTCTAAATGGTACAACATTACTTTTGGCCCCACACTAAGAAACCTACAATTATAAACCTAAACGTTTTACCTAATAATTATTTATGTCCATCCTAGGCTTGCTGGAAGAAATATCATGATGAATCTAGCCTATGTACATGTAAACTCCATGTTCCGTGCTTATTAGTTTCAGCCTGTAATTGGTATTAGTGTTTATGGATAAATAAATAAATTAAATAAGTAAGTACAGAAGTTACTTTAATATCTTTGCGAAATCAGACATGTGGAATGTGGATTAATATGAGCCAAGATTTACACACTGGCTTGCACACCTCGCGGTCAGCACAGCATACAGGAGTAAGCCGCTTTTCTCGCTTTAAAAGGGGAAATACAAAATAACAAAAAAGTACCCATTACATTAGCGTGCTGGTTCCCATTACACGAAATGTGAGCTCTGTGTAGGCAGGCCGGGAGCCGGGCAAAGAAAGACGAAGGTAGAGGAAATAGTTAGGTACCTACCTACCTACCTATTTAGTAGAACTTTTTCATGCACGGGGTGGTAGAGTGATCTATTAGAATGTATCTGCAAATATCTAGACTGGCGATAATGTTCTCCAAAATAACTACTAATGAATTTGGATTTGAAATTGATAAGGGTAAAAATAGAATAATCTAAATAGGCTTGTGGCCTGTCCAGTCCAGTCAAAATAGATACTTTTTATAAACTGTCAAATCGGAACTTTTGTTTCTGAGTTCTATGAAATAACAACAGAATGACGTCATGTAAAAGTGCCATCAAATGCTGTCTTTTTTTGCACAAAATTGACTTTATAAAATATATCTGCCGGAAATATACAATTCTGAGAATGTCAAGCCATTTTGTACGTAATGCTTCAACTTAAAACTTTTTCCTAGATTTATTGGATTACCTTGGCCACAAGCCTATTAAAGCTTAACCATAGCTCAAGCTATAGCTAAGAGTAAGGTATATTTGTGAAAGAGACAATTTTATTCGAAACTCACTCATTCAATAAAATCCAAACATACAGCACCAAAAATATTTTTTTCATACATAATGATGACAGTAAAAGTTACTCTTAGTTTAAAAGGACCAATCACAGTCTTATTTAATTTCATAAAGCCTCTAATTCAGATGGTAAAGCGACTGTAATTAAGTAATTAGAATTGTAAATCAGAGTCCTATTATATGGAAATCAATGACCAAGTGATATCGATCGATGACCTGCTCCCTTATTCGCTAACTCAGTGAGTAATTTAGCAGACTTATTTTGATATCATTTGGTTACACGATAATTGAGCGACACCAATAGCTTCTTAATTTTTACGGATCATCATTGAGTGATAATCACTGAGTTAGCGCATAAGGAGGCTGTACAATTAGTATGAGACAGATGATTCTACGTTGGCACATTTTGTGCATCTGCCCCCAGTATAGGAAAAGGCGTCACGCTTTGAGTTTTAATTCTTTCACAAAACCACCTTTGTGGCTGACAGGTTAAGTATCACCTGGATGATCACAAACCAATTCTGTTGTAAAGAAAAATGAAAGTTGTTCAAAATGATGTCCCCTACTCCCCAAAAAACATTGTCACTCTATCACAGAAGAGATAATAGTACTCCGTACAGAACGACCACCCCACCCCTGGCGTCAAAGGATTGGTTAAAGGATCAATAGACAGAGCTGAACGCCGGACGAGTGACGACGCGTATACTTTAATAGCGCTGCATTTGCCGCGCCACCAGCCCTAACAAAGTTTACGCACACATTTGCACGTATACAAACATCATTTGGATACATAATAGTAATAGGTGATTATTTTACGAGCGTTCTATGGAGTGCCCGAGGTGTGACTCTATACTCCAAACACCCTATATACACTCAGTCTTTCCTTACTCAGCTCCTGGACTTTCAACAATATAATCCAACTAGCTAGAGTGTTCTAATGAATATAGAAATTATATGAACACATAAAAAGGCAATATTATTCAAACAAGGCAATTACAGTTATGTCAAAATTCCCAGTTTAGGGCAAATCGGTTGCACTTTTTATGAAACTTAACCAACCCAATTAGACGACGGTTAAGTAGATATCTACTATACAATGAACTGTGAGGTTAGGTATGAAAAGAGTTGCAAGATAATTACAAAATTATGTTATTGGTCACTCAGCCAACTCGTATGGGAAAAGGCGTGACCCTAAATTGTTGTAGTTGTTATCGACGTTAGTAACAACAGCTGTTGTTGTCGTCAGAACAGCTTCATAATAATGCATGTGAATCGGAACTACGCTTATACTTTATAGTTTCATCAAAATCAATTTATATCTATTAGTGTGAAGTATTCGTAAGTTAAATGAAACCAATTTAATATCTACTCATTCGGGACCTTCCGTACGCCCTAAAATTCCTATAAGGTATCTTAGGTTATCTATAAGGTGTATTAGAATATATTTTACGTATTTTAACTGGTGGAGAACAGAATGGATTACGGAGAGCGGACCGGTAACCTTCACTAAAGTCTTTACAAAATAAAAAGCCAGTTTTGACAGTTCACGCCCATGAGGTTTTAACCCCTAACGCGTAGGTAATAGAAGCGGTTTTCCTAGGTGCAACTTGTACGCTTTGCTTGTACGCAACAGTTGGCTTTTATTACCTACGCATTAGGGGTTAAAACTTCATGGGCTTGACCTGTCAAAACGGGCCTTTTATTTTGTGAAGACTTTAGAGAGGCATTTTAAGAAAAATAGTCGCGCCGCCAAGTCGAGTAAAAGCACAAAAAATCTAGGTCTACATTTTATTTATTTTATTTATTTATTTACTGGCATCTAATTACAGAGTTTCATGTTCATGATCACCACTTAAACCACTGAGGTTTGTGTGTGGTGTTATCTACTCCTTATACAGTTTTTATGTTTAGAAATAAGTAATGTAGGTAGGTATAATTCAAATTCAAACATCTATCCCGCATCACCTAACACCATCTAAGCAAGTCAAAATTAAGCCTTCACCAAGTTCATAACACAAAAATATTCATTAGCAAAATGCAAATGCAGACTCGGGTAGCTCGTTGAAGTCCCACGTGTGCTGGCCACCTTCCGCGATATAGACATTATCAAAACCGAATTTGAATATTCAAAGCCCGAAATCGATTACGGAAATCTTGCCGCATACATTTATTATGTTAATATTTGAGGATCTCTAGAAAATAGTATTTCTAAAATAGTTTATATATTATAGTGTTCTATATTTCTCCAATACAGCATCTCGAAAGGCAAACAACTCTGACACTGATTTGAACGAAGAATCTTTGTTTTTACTGCCCGCCCGGCCTAAATTGAAAAATAAACTGGCTCTAATTAGATTCATATTGAAAATTGACCAAAATGTAAATACACCTTTCTGATACACCCTGTTAGAGATTAATTTTATATGTTACACCCTGTAGAGATTTATGATTGTGTCTCTATCATCTATGTAAGTAGGTAGATTTAAGATGCCATAAAAAGTTTTTAAGGTAAGATAACATTGAAGATCGAGTATGTTAATCTTCGAACTTCATTCCGTAAAACTAGATATATTTTTATATGTAAGTACCTAAATGAATAAATCGACCCTATATATAAGAGTATATACTATCGGGTAGTTTTCTACTCAACCATAACCGGTAAACCTAGCGTACCTACTCCTATCGGTAGAATAAACGTTCTGTCTCCGATCTGAATACACAATGAGATGGGAAACAGTTTTTCTGTACGTACACAGACTTTTTAAGCGTAAGCGAAGGCTGTAAAAAAAGGTGATCGCACATCCGGACGACCTACAGATTCTACAACCTCAAGCGTAAAGTCTCCAACACACCACGAGGCAGTAGCGGGGAGGGTCTCAAGTACAAAGAAATACTTATAAATAGTATTCCAACGATCTTTTGGCACTTGAGTGTCGTTTACAGGGGGACGCCAGTTTTTCGCAAGTTAATACGATGAACCTGTCAAAATGCGTTAGTTTCCACCTGTCACCGCAAGCCAAAGATCACTGGAAAGCCTCACTACTCGACCGCTACTATTCGGCACATGACAGCTAAGCCCATAAGCCAAATAGAATGCCTGTCATACGTCTAAACTTACTGGTCAAGTATATGAAACATGTCACACCAAGTGGCCGGTGGTTCAAATATGGGCCCACGCTCTCGTATCAGTGTATTGGCCATTTGACAATACATTTGAGAATATTAACCACCTCCACGCCTCGTCGGCCCGCTGGTGTTGTGCCGAAGCAAGCTATGAGGGTCTGTGGGTTGGACGGTGCTGGTAAATGTGCGGAGATGTATAGAACTTCATAAAATAATTGAAATGCGATGACTGGGGTAGTACATACGATGCCGTATAGTATGCGCTCACCTTATACTGTCGATTTCAGATTCACCAGTGTGTATGTGATCATAGCCCTTAGACGCACGAAATAAGAATGGTACGCAGTTCAATAGGTGTATCTTGAATAGTATCACAGGATGCTCATCCCATACAAATAAGAATTAGTAACCCTTCGTAAAAAAGAGATAGCGTGAGGAGTAAGATTTGTACTTTAAACGCCATGGTTTCAGTTAACATACTTCTAGGTGGCGCTTATGTTAGAATAAATCCTATATTATCTTAGCACCATCTTGTGGTATTTGCAACTTTTCGATGGTGCTGCACCAAGCGATAATGGCCTCCAACTAAAGAAGCTTCCGTAGCATCTCAGTTTACGCCGGTGTCATATTTTGTTCTAGGTGGTCTTACTGTATTAGTATAATATTATAGTATCTGTGATAGTATTCAGTTGTTCACAACTGATTCATCTTATGTACAAAGTGGGTATTTCTAAAAAAGTATGTTGCAAATACTGAGTTTCGGTTCTCTTATAGTAAATCTTATGAACACGTTCTTATATGGGAGCTTAATAGAGGTTCAGCAAACGGAAAAAAAAGCTATTGTGATATTTTAATTAAACCTTCAAACGTTTTTAACAGATTCTTTTATTTTTTAATTGAGTTCAAGAAAGTACTTTTGATTAAACAGTGTACCACACGTCTGAGTATTGTTCTCAAGGTCAACTTATCCCAGTCGGCAAAGATTAAGTCCATACAAAATTCGAGAAAATTCCGTATTCAACGAAACTTAAGTACCTATGTTGTTTCAGACTATTCAGTAGTGCTACACCCAATTTTTCCAACAAACGAAGCTTGTGCTAACTTGAGGAGGGGCGAAAACCTGTTTTTTTTGGGACTTCTTCCAGTTTTTCACGTTTAATTTGAAAAAAGTCAATAATTGTATGAAATAGTGTATGAGTGAATCAAAGATGACATGGCGTCAATAACAAAAAGAAATATTAAAATTAGTCCAGTAGTTTGACTTTTATTGGGGTCTTAAATACTCCCAAATTTGGAAATTGGCTGTAGCACTACTGAATAGTCAAAAACGACATACTTAAGTTTCGTTGAAATCGGAATTTTCTCAAGGTAAAAGTCTCTCTCTGCCGACTGGGACGATTTTCAAAAACATCATATTATCTACAAATAAAACCCTAAACTGACTGACGGACAGACAAAGCACAGCCTAAACCAATGGAGTAAAAATCATGATAGCTCATACTGGGATTCCATAAGTGCGTAAGTAAGTAATAAATCACAGAATACATGAAGCAAAAATACGAATCATTGAGCAAATGACCCGAAAGATACTCAAACCAACCTCAAGACGTATGACGGACCTTTTTTAAAAACAAACTTTTGGATACACCAATGGCATGGCTGACCACGTCGCTCGTTGATCATGAGAAAACCTTCAATTAATTAATTTTATTTGGCTACACGTGGACACGAATAAGGCTCTGCAACCTCGTATAGGGAAAAGGCATATCGCTATGTTAATGTTAAGGAAGTTTTAAAAGAAACAAGTGTCTGTTCTCTCTCTTTAAATCTCCTTTATAAAACTCCCAACCTAATGAACGTGACCGAACAAAAATATGAATTAAACTTATGAAACAAGTATACTCATTCGCCCGTTCATGTTGAAGCGAGGACTATTACAACAGACACGCAAAAAACCTATTTCGATCTAACTGAGGGTAGGGTAGGTCGAAAGTTTCAGCGTTTATTTTGACCTAGGACCATTTTCAAACTGTTTGCTGTGAGTATATTTTTACTGCCTTGTTAATATGGGTGGGTTGTGTTTGTGTATAATTAGGCAAGTATTCATTGTATTGCTAGAATGTCGTTTATATGATCAGTAATCAGTATAGGTATAAATATAGAGCCATGTATGCAAATACGTGTAATTATCCAGTCATTTACATAACGAATACTGTGAAAGTACATGACCCGACGGTAAACATAGATGCCTTAATTAACGATATTTAACGGAAACAAACGCCAAGAGAGAATTAAACGATCGTTTAGCGCCGCTATGAATTTGACACACAACATTAAAAACACACAACCTTGAACTGTATGAAAATTCTTCGGTCGCCTTTGTTCAAAAGAGAATTTTCATAGCATCCCCGCTACGACTTTTCGTAGCGCCGCTCGTAGACGCTACGTAGCGCGCGTAGCAGCCAAGTATAAACACTTTTTATTTTAACCCATATTCAACGTTTTTCTCTCAAAATTGCCAGTTTTACGATTTCTTTTGTTACGTGTTAGATTATTAAAATGGTTTAATGCATTCTTTACGACAGTAACGTAGTGTTTTGCAGTCATGGTTTCGCTACTTGAGCATAAAAAGCTCATTTGGAATTAGTACAAGCAATGAAATAAAACTTTAAACCCGACATTCGTACTTAAACGGAAATATTTCGCCGAAATGGTGGCAGGGTCGTGTACTATCTCCCGGCAGATATTTTAACAACGATGGTATTAGACCGGCAAAATACCTTTACATTATTTATTTAACTGCTTAACAATTTAAAAGAGCATTTATAAGTGTTTTTCATTAATTTTTAAGCTAATTATTTCCTTTAGCATGTTTATAATTGTGTCAAAATGTTAGGTAGTTCCTAGAATTTTCACTACACATAGCTAGATATAAATAGGTTTGCACATCTATACCTATGGTTTGAGGAAATGCCATTCTGAATATTTATATTTTCTCAACAAGTTATGAGTCAGTCTCACGTCAAATGATTTAGTGGCCACAGAACTATGGCTGTAAATATCACGCAAAAAACACCAAATAATAAAGATAGACGGCCAAATAAAGGTCGAAACACGAACTGTTACAAAATACTTATAAAAGCCTTGAAACCTCACGAACTAAACAAACATAGCCTTTCCAATATCGGTGGCAGAGGCACAAACAAACGAAACATTAACCCTATTCCAACATTTCCTCATCCGAGAGGCTTCAAGCAAAAATCTCCAACACAGTATGGGCGCCGTAATTCGATTAAGCACAACAAGATCAGAGGAATCGATCGCACACGTGTTTTAAAAACCGAATTGATGCACCACGTGCGATCGATCCAGCAAGGAGGTAAACATGATTGGAGTATATAACCTTTTTGTGTGTGGTACGTACCGGTATGTGGGGCGGGACACGGCACACGCGGTCTCAGCGCGGCGCGGGGCACGACTGAAGTACGATGGGCTGCCAAGGCACGGTTACCAACTTTCCACACTGTGGAGCTTTTGGGGGATTCTTACAAGGGTGGCTTGGGGGGATTGCCTGAAACTGGCTTTTTTATTTCATGAATAAGGCGAGGCAGATATTTTTGCAACACGTGTCATCGTGTCATGCAATGCAATCATCATCATTTTGTCTCGTTAAAGCCCCGGTCATCTTGTTGACTGATCTGTCATCATTATGACAGTATTTCAGTCAACATTTTATGTCAGTTACTAAGAAATGACACGTTTTGAAAAAATATAGCAAAATGTAGGCTTTCTGCAGGTCGATTCTCGCGCCTTTGATATACGGATATCGAGATCTATATTGACAGATTCCCATACGAAATCACTCGATATAGGTGTAGATATTGTTTATAGAATGCGCGAGAATCATGCTCCTTACACTATTATAACGCACCACGCCCGCCAATACCATCATATGACCTCTAGCTTACAACAAAAATACTCCAAACAATAACAATACCACATAAAACTGTACGTTGTCTCTTTCGTACGCGATATGTAAAAATGTGGATGGCCAATTTCCCCAAAACCCGCCCTTACGCACCCGGAAGTGGGCAACCCGCCTCCCCGCTGGCAACACCGCCGGTCGCCTAGCTAGCGCATGCGTCGCGGCGGTCGATTCGCCTCACACTCGGTCAGTGGGCCGATTTTCGACGGCTAGACAACAAACACCCTTTGTCTTTAAACTGGCAGTAGACAGCAAGGCGCCGGTGTGCGGCCAGCCTTTAAACTCACGAGTTTCAGGGCAGGCCAGAAAGATACTCTAACACTTTTAGTTATGCTTGTCGTCCATCTGATTTACCTTCGGCTCAACCTCAAACTCAAGAGATTGTTGTGAAAACTTGCATTCAAAAGTCTATGAAAACGCTGGCCAAGCTAAAGAGCTGTCAAGCAAAAGACATTGTATATGGGTTACTCAGCTGCTACTCCTCATCGCTGAAAGCTTACTATACCCAAAATATACAATAATCCTGTGCAAAAAGCACCTATACAATACTAGATGAATAGATGATACTTTTAGAATCTATGTTCAACCAGAAAATATAATAACGGAAATGATCGTGCGGGAGATTCAGATGATACGTTCTGCTGAAGTTACTGATCCTCGGTGTTAGTAGTCGTAAAGCTGTGTCAGAGGTCCTAGGACAGTGCCTTGATCACTTCTGACCAGGGAGCACTTATCCAGTGGAGAGCGCATAGATACATTTTCCTTTGAAACACAACTCACCAATTTACGGACGGCGGCGGGGGACGAGGTAAGAGAGCTGTGATTGGTCAGCAGCTGCGAAACTGTCTGGCGGCCCGTCATCGTACATAGGTAACGTATGCGAAAGTTTGTTGAATACAACAAACGTTTGGCGAGCCGCATTCCCCCGCAGGCGCAGTCAATTGGATATTATAGTCTCTGCTTCTGACTGACGGGTTGGCCACTAGCCTGAGACCCCTTCATGAAGGAGTATGACCCAATTTTACTCGTCACCGGCTAAAGGCTTGTGCCTCTCGGTGGGGACATTAATGGTCCACATTTATATACCTGTTTTGGTATAAAGAGGTATACTTTTAATGAAAATGTCGAACTCTGGACTTCTTTCTATAGAGATGGTAGGTATTCAACATAACGTTGAAAAGAAGCTGAATAACAACTCCGTATAGAGCCAACGAAATATACATGACTCTAATCTCCTTTTCCTTTGCCAACTGAAAACATTGAGCTTGTTAGAAATAGCCTTTTATATTCGGAAATATCGAGTATTTCCGTTTTCTTTATATTGATAGCATCTGTACTGTACCTAATCTCTGTAGAGAAGTTGTTATTCAATTTAGTTCTACCGCGCTGGGTTCAAACACAATGAACATAGCGTCACGCCTTTTTCCATACGTGGTGGCACAGTTGCGGCCACATTTGAGAGTATTCCATAATTGAAACAAAAAGTAAACTTTAGAAAAAACCGACTTCCACAAACCCTATTTGATTAGTTTGAGTTTAATACAAACTGTAACCCCTTATCCCCCCCCCCCCTTGGGGAATTAATTTTGTCAAATCCCATATCAGTGCTACCCCACGCTACTAAGGAATCCCTGTACAAAGTTTCATGGCTCTAGGTCCACCGGTTTAGGCTATGCGTTGCCTGCCCGTCAGCCACGCATTGTATTTGTACCTAGTATTGTATTGAGCAGATCGTGGCCATATGTGGTCTTTATCAGCAGTTCCGCATCACAATATTATGCTTACCATGTGCATTTGCACGAGTTATTATGAAAAACACAAAAATCACTATAGGTCTGCCTATAATATTTGAAGAGTTCCCTCGATTTCTCCAGGATCCCATCATCAGATCCTGACCTGGTGTCAATGGGACCAATGGGAAGGTAAACCCTTTCAAACAAAAAAATATTTTTCCAAATCGGTACATCCGTTTAGGCGCTATCGGGGTATAGACATAAAAAAAAACATCCGGACGAATTGTAAACCTCCTCCTTTGGGAAGTCGGTTAAAAAGGGACTCCATACATACATTCGTGCGGAAGATTGTGCACAACTTGTACAGTGCCACCAACTTAGCTGTTCAGTTGATAGCGGTCGCTAGTGTCACAGTAGTCTTCATAATAGCAGACATGAGACCGGCGACCGCGTGAATTTCCCATACAAACGTAATACCAAAATGTTTTGAATTTGAGAACTAGTTCAAAGCATTTAGACTGTTCCTCAGATTAACACAGTGTTTACGCAGGTTCCTGGTCGTATACCAAGGTTCTTATTCAAATTACTTAAAAATATTTTTAAATTGGTTGAAGAGGAACCCTGGTATACAGACCAGGAACCTGCGTAAACAGTGCATAAATCCGATTAACAGTCTAAATACGTTAAACTATTTCTCAAATTCAAATCATTTTTGTATTACGTTTGTATGGGAAATTCACGCGGTCGCCGGTCTCTTCTCTTTGATGGCGGATGACAAGTTCGTAGTACCAATTTTTCCCACCTGAACAGCTAAGTTGGTGGCTCTGTAGCTACAGCTTTACTTTGGCACGCGGTGACAGGTGGAACTAACGCTTGACGACAGGTTCGTTGCGTTTAGTTGCGTAGAACTAGTGCCCCCTGTAATCGTTACTCAAGTGGAAAAAGCTCTAAAGTCTTCCAACTTTAGAATCTAAAGTTTACAGGGTACCTAGCGTGTGTTTGTTACCTGTCAAGCAATGTCAACAGAAAAGTTTTACGGATCGAAACTAAAATATTTGCGCCGATTTCTCATTTGAGAATTAATTTGTAAACTTATAACGAGTTTAGATCGCTGTTCAACTTTGAAAATGATTATGTAATTTGAAATTCGTTATTTCGATAGAGGGAGCTTAATATTTGCATTAAAATAAAATTTAGCAGATTAAATTACTGAATCGTTTGTCAAAATTCAAAGTTAACCAAATTGCTACAAATTACATTATTTTTATGATTTTCACACCTAGTGAGACTAACATTAAGAAACGGAACCTATATAATATACTTATTCTTAGGCCCAGCTAACTTTTCTTTTTGTGCAAGCCGTACCTTACCACGACACTATATTCTCGTGAATTAGGTCGATCGATCCGAAAGATCCCGTGAGAACCATAACACGCCACTGTAGCGATGCAACCGGCATCGGCCAACAGTTGGAGATACCTACAAGTTGTAGAATATGGAGTTTGAATAACATTGAATATCGCAATAAAACACCCTCATCCCGCCCCCGACACAGCTGTTAATGAAACCTTAAAGGATCGCGCACATTAGGACGGGCCGCAGCGTGCGCCGGGGCGGGGCGGGCCGCATCGTCGCATACAAAATCATGCGGCCCGTTGCGCCCCGACATAGTGTGCGATAGTGCGCTGCGTCCCAGCACGCTGCGGCCCGTCCTAATGTGCGCGATCCCTAAGTCAACAATTTGGTCTAGGTACTTTATTATCTTGCTAAGCTGATGATAACTTTCGAAACACTGAGCCGAGTTTAAAAGATAGAATACCATTTACAGAAAACTACGTTTAAATTAATTGACTGGACCAGACATACAGACAGACACACAAGCGCTTCAAACTTAGAACATTTTCGGTAGGGGTTGAATATTTCACGTGCTTTCCGTAATAAGTTACCAAACCGAGATTTCGTTTAGTTACTCTGGACTTGTGAAAGTTTTAATTGTTTAAAACAGCAGTAGGTTTGCTCGTTTCTACTTTTGGATCCCATTGCTTAGATTTAAGATTGAAAATTAGAACAGCGATTTGTTTGATTGTACTTTAAAAGAATACTTTGCAACGGTAGAAGCCACCAGTAAAATGTTGGGATATAAAGTGTTCAGTTAAACATTTTTGGTATCGTTCGCAATATTTCAATTAAAATTATATTCAGTTGCTACGGAGACTGTGAAAGGGTGATGTTCCGAGCAATTATAATTTTCCGAATCAACTTTATTATTGTAATACCTGTTCGCAGGGTGTACCTGTCTGCGCTGAACGTGGGGGGAATGGCTCAATCTTACTCCGGTTCTGGCAAAGGCTTGTGCCGCTCATTGGAGACTAATTGAGTGCATTTATATTGTCTTTATTTTTTCATCGTATAGCATAATCTTGGCGACATTAGAATTAAATTCCTATATGTTCGATGGTGACATTCTCTAAACCACTTTCTTCATGTGAAATGTGTTATGATTTGGCTACTTACAGAAGAAAAATGAGAACTATAATAGAACGGCTGACCGATGTTGTGCTTATCTAAAAAAAATATGTTTCTAATGTGTTACGTACATTCTGTGTTTGCTGTAAGAAATCTCTTTATAGAGATAAGCTAAGCTTGCCTTTGTACAATATCTTCTCTATATTTTCTGTGTTTAGATCGGTTTTGTGCAATCAATAATACGATAACGATAAATGATGTTTCACAGCAGGCGTGAACATGGAATAAAACTAAACTATTAAGTTTTATTAAAACACGAAATTTGATGAGACCTCCTTTTAAGTGTTAAAACACCTGTGCTAGGAGGCCCCGCTCTTATAACGTATCAACGGGCTGACTACTATCGACAGGCCCGGTTAATTGTGATGACTACTGCTTATCCGATTCCAAGTACCCTGACGTTACCTCTGGGCTACAGAGAGTATGCTAGTTAATAATTCTTATTGCGTAAAAACATTCAGAATACCTAAGTACTTAATAAAAACGATACGAACCCGAATTTTCCGCTGGTTAGACTCTCAGTGGAGCCTGAGTTGCTCTCAATTCAGAGCACGTATATAACTGAGTTATTTTTATTATTTTGACGGGTCACATAATTTGTGAGACATCTTCGTATATGATCAGCATAATGGTTATGTGCGCGATGCGTCTGACGACACGGTGTGATGAACATTATGAATGTATAAATAGGAGTCAAGTTCTATCAAATGTATAGAACTGTCAGTCAGGGTGTAAACTGCCCTCAGCCTTATCCTATGATGCTGCCGTGTAGAAAAGCTTTCGCAAAGGTGACGTCTTTTGTTTGACGAGTGCTTTGAGCTTTGACCCTGCCTGCCTGGCAAAATCTTATCTGCGTGGCCCGCGTTGCCTGCGTCTTAGAATACGCCCAGACTCAAGCGCATGATGTTTAGTACGGGGTCTTTAAGCGCTTATTACATTACGCTGTCGGCAGGGCACGATTTGTACAGACGTCTCACTCTGATGGAACGACTAGAAAGAGACAGTGAGTCAAACAGGGCCCTGCTGACAGCGTTGTCTATTAGACAACCTATTAGGCCCATTATTTTGGCAGGTCTCGGGACGGGACCCGAGGTGCCACGAGTATGATACGCGGCTGGCGGGCGTTTGACTTAGCGAGAGAGCGAGAGAGAGAGAGAGAGCGAGACGAGACCCGACGTGCCAAAACAAAGGCCCCGTAATGTACCTACTTGTCTTAATTATGGGAAATGTGAAGGGAGTCACCATAGGTAAAATCCCTTTCACGCAAAAATTCTTATGACTGGGTAAACGTGGTGTAGCTGTACCTCTGCCAGCCCACATGGTTTGCGTGTCACTGTGTTTGTTTAGTTTGTTTTTCTGTTCTCTGTTCTCTCTCTCTGACCTCTGCTAAGGTTTTAGATTGGCATTTCCATCTGAGTTACATGCCAGAAGAAAAACACAAGAGTGAAAATTTTCAGGTGACGTCATCGCACAGCGGAAACAAATCTTATTATACCAGTGACGTCACCTACAAAGGAAAGGGACTAATCACAGGGACTAATTCTACCACCAGACACATTCTACCTATACATCCTTCCTCAACTTACGTAACCTAAGCTCAGCTCACTTGGCCTTTATTGAGCTCGTTTCAATCCTAAAACAAACACTGCTAGTGAAAGGCCTTACTGAGCTGCATTCTTGTGTGCAGTAGGTGAAAAAGAAGACATGACATAACAATGGAGAGGGGTTCGCGGAGTCGTGCCAACTTCGGCCCGGCTATGAGGCGAAATGAGAAAAAATAACTTATTTTCAATCTCTGCTGGTTGGGCGGATCGGATGGATGGAGTATAGTTCGCCATGTATAGACTGTGCATATTGTGCTGGGGGGTTATTTTACCATGGACAGATTGTGCTGTTAGTTTGTGTGATCACGATTTGGCATCTGGATTCGAGATTTCATCACACTACTCTGAGAGTTCCTAAATAGAAATGCACAGGAAGTGTATTGGGATGTCTTGAAAAACCAAATGACCCTAGTATTTTCCGAAGCGTCCAAGAAAGAGGTAAGTTAAGGTGTGGTCTACTGTACATACCGCTATTTCTTGGGATGAATGATGCTGAATGCGGAGTACGAATGTGGGATGAGGACAAGTGGGTTTTTGGGGTAACAACATGGGGTCTCTGGGTGAAACTGGTAGAAGAGTTGACACTATAGTACCTACCCTTTAAATGTTTAATCAGATTTCCGATCGTGGACATCAGAAAATTGTATGAAGTAGATATGTGTGTGTGTGTGTGTGAATCATTGTCTTTACGTGTCGCGCGGTCGCGACGCATATTGGTCTATTACAGAACGAGGCTTATTGAAATAATGAACTGCTATTGAATCCCTCAGAGCTGCTATTTTATCTGTCAAGGCTTAAATGAAAATTGGGAACGCTATTTGAAAGGGTCAATATTTCTTATTTTAACTTATTTCTCCACACATCCTTTCAAAGTGGTAGCTAGGTGCAATAGAATAGAGTTAGAGTAGTCTTTATTAGGCAAGATAGCTAAGTACTTGTATGTGAGTGAACCCTCAATACGAAGACAAGTAGGTCTGTACAGGTTTCCAAATAGGCTCTACCTTACTATCCAATAAATTAGCTAGGTACCTCTTCTTCTAATCATACAATACTCAAAATAAGTCTTAAAATGGTGATGGAAAACATTGTGAGGAAACCGTCATTACTCCATAGCAATGTGTTATATAGCCACCTGTGACGCAAAACGGAGTACTGAACTAGCTATAATTGAAACCAAAAGTAAACTTTAGAAAAAACCGACTTCCACAAACCCTATTTGATAGATTGAATTTAATACAAACTGTAACCCCTTATCCCCCCCCTTGGGGAATTAATTTTGTCAAATCCCATATCAGTGCTACCCCACGCTACTAAGGAACCCCTGTACAAAGTTTCATGGCTCTATGTCCACCGGTTTAGGCTATGCGTTGCCTGCCCGTCAGCCACGCATTGTATTTGTACCTTGTATTGACCAGATCTGGTGGCCATATGTGGTCTTCATCAGCAGTTCCGCATCACAATATTGTGCTTACCATGTGCATTTGCACAAGTTATTATAAAAATACAAAAATTACTATAGGTCTGCCTATAATATTTGAAGAGTTCCCTCGATTTCTCCAGGATCCCATCATCAGATCCTGACCTGGTGTCAATGGGACCAATGGGAAGGTAAACCCTTTCGAACAAAAAAATATTTTTCTAAATCGGTCCATCCGTTTAGGCGCTATCGGGGCACATACATAAAAAAAAAACATCCGGACGAATTGTAAACCTCCTCCTTTGGGAAGTCGGTTAAAAATTAGACACAATGTGCCTCTCCCACGCCATATGGAAAAGGCACGCTATTTGTTATAATTTTATAATACACGATGAAAAATCGGTGATCATCAGGTACCAATTTTTCTAACTCAGTAATTGATGGCGGTCACGTTGATGTTGTAATTTTACATGAAAAAAACTTATTTTTTTATGATGAGTTATTTTGAAATCAAGTTTATCCTAAATTCCTGGTCAGTCTTGTCACCCAACTAGGTATCTTGTGAAGCTTACAACCTCTGACAATTTATGAGTGACGTAGAAGTCGTTTGTATGGTGACCATAATGTACCTAAGTTAATTATGTTTTAACTGTTTATTAATGAAATAGGAGGTACATTAAATTTTAGCTAGATGGGTATTCATACTTATTATTCTACTTCTGATCACCGATTAAACATCGTGTACCTAGTCTTCAAACCCCCAACTAGAGAACCCTTGCATAATAGCAACCACTAACGAAATGCAGCGAAATTATGCAGCTCAGTTTTTTCCGATTTGCAATCCGGACGATTGTATGATCGGATCGTTTATAATCTCGCATCCCGTGGGTCGAACGTTGAGACGCTGACATGGCGTCTTGGCTTTCACAAATCTAGTGATGGGCTGTTCGATTGTATCGAACGGAGATGTTTTTATTGTATGTTAACGAAATGGAGTACATTACCGGGCTTTTCTTTTGGCACGTGGTCGGGTCTCGTCTCGCTCTCTCTCTCGCTAAGTCAAACGCCGAGTATCATACTCGTGGCACCTCGGGTGCCGTCCCGACGTCCCAAAACAAAGACCCCGTACTGTACATACTTATTGGGTTCAATGGAAAAACCATAAAAATCTGTACTTCTAATACCTATTTGAAGGGAAATTACCATGATTGATATTGAGCGAACGTTGAAACTATGCATTTCCGCAAAGACAGGTGATAGTTTTCTTTATTCATTCTGTCCATTTAATATCTGGCTAAACAGAGGACTAAGTGTGCCTTGCCACCCCTTGTGAGAGAAGGCTTGTGACTTTTGGGTCAATTGATGTGGCCAACTTCATGGGCGAAAAACTGAGGTGGAGAGACTGGTAAAGACCAAAGGAGGCGAATAGTCATCGTGTTAGAGAAACTTGCCATTTCATGAAAAGATCGGCCAGATACCCACCGATTTTATAGTCACATTTTCCCCTTCAACTAAGCTTATTCAAGTTGCGTCATTGCTCATCAAGTGTACGGAGGCTAGGAATGCTGAAAATCAAATGATACGACGTTGCGCGTATCAAAAGTTACTATCGATATCGACGCCAAAATTTTTCCCCTCCCTATCTCTTGCTCAGATCGTTACGTCGATCGTTCGATCGGGCACCTGTTAAGGGTCTGCTCTCCACGTCTTCCGCCTATTCATGTTGACTGATCTGCATTTTGCAATCGCCAGCGTAGATAGTTTTTGAGTGTTTGATGCCGACGATTGCTTTATGGGTATAACTTGATTTGATGGGTTAAGGTAAATCGGCGTTGGTAGTGCGGATGGAAAGAAGAGACCTGTGCCCAGCCCAGCACTAGGTCTAATTGGCTGAGCATTATGATGATGTCGATGATATGGGTGACAGACAGACAGACAGCGAAGTCTCAGTAATAGGGCCCCGTTTGGCACCCTTCGGGTACGGAACCCTAATAACAGTGGCAGTGAGATAGAGTGAAAAGCATAGAGTAACTTTTAAGTTTGAAAAGTAGCGCGGGACAGACTGGGACATAATAAATGTCAGTCAGGATCGCATTCTCTCAGCGGCCCTGATAACCTTCCCGCCCGCCTTAACTTCATGGCCCTCAATTCTCGCGCTGCTATAGAGATCATCTGATCATCTCCATAGTCGAGATAGAGTCGAGGTTTCGATACCGCATATTTCCGTCAAAAACGATCTCGATTCATATTTATTTCGATTGAAAACGGGTCGAGATATATCAGTTGATCGTAAGGCGGCTCGCCAGACTAGTTAATTTTTTTCGATGGAGATATTCAGTATCTCTGATCGATATTTCAAAGGAGGATGATCTTGATAGCGCGAGAATCGCGCCTCTGATCTACAATAGATAGCTTACCCTTACTTGATTGAATATAATTACTTCATACCCAAAGGAATCATGCAGGGCCTAGCCAGAATCTCGTCAAAGAAAACTAAACAATACTCCATGAACTTGTTTAATTTGAAAGAATTTTGGATTATCATTTTCACTCAATAGCATACCTACAGATATCTAATGCACAGTAGTTAGCACTTAGTGTTATAACATCGAATTTCTTCAATAATTTAAGTAAATCTCCTCCGGTGTCTACTTCTATCCAATCAGCCATCAAACAAAATTAGAAAACTATAAGTGCATAATCATAAATTGTGGAAACATTACCTTGAAACATAACCGAAGGCCCAAAACACATAATCTAATATTTTTGAAGGTAAGTATAAAGGTTTTCGTGACTCTTTACCACTTTATGGGAAATCAAAGTGCAGAACTGCATTGCACTGCATGAGGCATGCATTAATATTAGGTATATCTTCGAATCGAATAGTGATTAGATATAGGTGTTACAATACATTAAATATGAAATTGCCTCATCACAATTTAACTGGCATACTTATGTTCAAAAATATCAAAGGGCATTTTAAATGTGTGCCGCCAATAAATTACACGCCATCATGACATGAAAACAATGTGAAAATAATGATGCATTATAATTATTATAGATGCACTGATACATTTTCGATTTCTGGGAAAAGCTTACTTTGTAATCGTTTTAGGAACCCAGAGTTGTTAAATGAATGCAAAATTTATTGAGCCATTCATCTTGTAATCTCATGATGGACATCTAAAAGTACTTCAGATAATCACAGACGAATTGATTCTTAGGAGAACATTTTCCTTACAATATTTTGTGGCACAGTTGTACAAGCAATTTTGTGTTTTACAAATTCAGAAAATAATAATCATCATTATAATGAAGAGAATGAAAATGAAAACAAAACAACAGCTGAGATAGGCAGGTGTTTGTAAGACATAGTTGCCTTAGGGATAATAACAACGGATTAAGTGAATATCTAGAAAGCTAAAATATTGTCTGTATGTAGTACAAAAATATTTGCTTTTTATGCTATGCTCCAGACAAAATTTAAATGATATAGAAAACATTAAACATAACCTACAAAAATGATGCATAAACTACTAGTTTACCACTAATGTGAATATGAAATTAATATAATCCTTGTAAAGAAATAGCAAATTTTTTGCAGTCCTTATAACATTCTAAACAAATTAATGTTTATTTCCAAAATTATGTCCTTATTTTCAAAATGTCCATTGCAAGAAACAGAATTGTGCACATAAAGCTCTGTTTTGTATCTTCATGAGATAAAGTATATTAAGAAATAAGTATTGTCAATTAAATTATCGAACAGCAACTTTTAAGTCACCTAATTGCAAGAACTGTTAAAGTAATAATAAACTGAAGCTCTTCTATAAATAATTTTCAGATTTTAAAGTAATTCATGCAATGAACTCTGTTGAAGCCAATCTTTTCACAACAAAGAGCATTTAAAGAAAAAAATTGTCATTTACAATACCATAAACTAATGAATGTAAGTCACTAAAATTCATTCTCTATACAGATTTTAATGACCAAGTCAAAGGTTTAAAACTTATTTAAAAATACTCTGTCCAAACAAGAATACTGTGTTAAGTATCTATATAACTAGAAGGACTACACAGCATGTTTTGAATAGATTTTTAGAACTTACAACTGTACATTGATACCAACGACCTCAGCCACTAATGTTATGCAAGAGTTACAAGGAATTTTACGACACAGAAAATGCCTTTTCTGTGAAGGATTTCACATAAGCCTCATGAAGTTTGTTTACAAATTCAGCATCATTCTTTAGAAGATAATTAAATGCCTGAAGTAGCTGATTCCGTGTGAGCGGCTGTGGAGACGACGATTGGACATCTACTCCAGTACTAGCCGTAAACATGGTTGGAGGCATTAAAGCAGGCTTTTGCGGTGTCCCCATTGAGTTATTCAACATTGGGAACATACCCTTTTCGTCAATCTTGCTACCGTTATAATTACTAATTGCCAAGTGATTTAACTCTTGAGATTGACTGAGGTAATTTGCCAAGGGAGAGGAAGGTTTCGGTGAAGATATATGCATGAAGTTTAACTCATTTTCCAAATGAATTGGACCATTGTTCTCTCCATCAGGACCTTTCTTCATGCCTGGTATCCTGTGCTGGTTGTTGGTTTGGCTATGCATCTCATTAGGTGTAGATTTCAATGGGTATCCACTATTCTGCCTCAGAGTTGCTTCTAATGCTATGTTGCCATTTGTACAGTGTTCTTGGGGTGTCACTGATCTCTGTTGCTTCTCTATGTGCTCCACTGAGTGTGCCGGGTTGCTCATCAGCCGCTGCAGAAGCATAGGACCTTCACGCGCGTCGCTAGGCCTGGGGCCAAAGATTCCTGGGGATGGCAGGGATGAGACAGGTGGCATTTGCGCTGAGCCTCCACCGCCGGCTTTCGCGAAAAAGTCCATGACGCTCTGTGACGTCATGTCCGGTGCCCGTGGCTGATTGAGCTCGGGTTTAGACATCCCGCCCTTGTTTGAGTTAAAGTCGTCTTGGGCCTTGCTCAACATGCTGAATATATCGACGGGCCCGGCTCCGGGAGCGGGCGCGGCCGCGGCGGGCGGCGGGCAGAGTGCTGGCTGCGGCGGCGCGTTCTCTCCCGGCCCCTGCCGCATCGAATCTTTCACCAGCGAGTTCAACTTGGTCGCTAATCGGACGCATTCATCTTTGTCGTAGAACCATATGCCGTAGATGCGACATTTCGCGTTCCTATACAGAAGGAACGGCTCCTTCAGCTGCAAATCTAAGCCCTTCGATACCGGCTCGATGAGGTTGTTAGTATTCAATCTGTTCATAATTACCAAACTGTGATAGGGTTCACCATTTCGACTATACACAAACAAAGCTCCTTCGATGTTCGTTTTCTCCCATTCATTCTCTTCAAACGTATACAATGCTACATGCGTTGCACTGTCGATTATCTCTTTTGCGTAAGGGTCTGCTCTTTTTAGAGCGGCGAAATTCATACGCAGACCGGTGTCAGCCATTTTATATTACCAATAAAATAGATTAATCTACACAACGAGAGACCATCACACAGCAAAAATGACAAGACGACAAGTCGAATAAATTCGCCATTTTTGTAAGTAAAGAAGCATTCCGTTACAGTTACAATAATTTATACGATTAACATTTCATAGCTTTTCCTCAATATTTTCTATTCAAATGACTTAAATTACTTATTAACCTACATTTTATTTAATTTATGACAACATTGATCGTAAAAAATAGTCTTGTATTTATCCTATTTTGATCACCATAGTTTATTTATTTTTATATCCTGTATTTATATTTGAGTGTAAAGGAGTGCGTAAAATGTTGCCAGTGTACCAAAAATATGTTTTCCTCAGATGTACAGAAATACTATGTTATGATATTTATTGGTTTATTCATATTTTCAAGAAAGAAGGATCTACGCTACGATATTTGTGTATGACCACTGCTTTGGTACCAGAGACATGACAAAGACATGAATGACATCGGAGGGATGATTGAAAAAAGGAAGAAAAGTGTAGCGCAATTGCTGAAATTGTTTCATTCTGGAAATATTTACTGCGGATCCTTTGTGTAATTTTACATATTATTTCGAGAGAATTGCGTGCAAGTTATCCATTAAATAGTAATTGTCACATAGTACGCTAGACCACTTGGTAATAAGATACACGAGGGGTACCTAAGTTTAAATTTGTAAATACCAATCTGATATTATCTCTCCTGTGTGTTAGCTTCAAAACTAATAGGAGTAATCTTTGTTTTAGCCTACCGACATGCCCTCGTGATATGATGAAATTGTAAATATTGAGGAATATTTGTAAATTTGAGGAGTTGTTGTAAATATCTATTTTGGAGTGACTGAGCTACGCCGGCGCCCCACGGAAGTTTGGTAGGGACTTTCGAATGAAAAAACCCTCCTGGCGTCCAACTTGTACATACTGTATATATATGTAGGTAAGATAGTTGTAAGTTAGCTGAGGGTTAGTTTAGTTTAGTATTTAGTAATAGCAGAGTTTAGGGCAGTTGCATGACATGAACTGTAAATATACGTGTAAATAATTAAAAATGACTTTTATGACCAATCCGACATAACAACTATTTTTGTAGTAAATTATTCGCTTAAGCTAGCTATATAGGAATATACTATTTTGCTACATAACTGTGCAAATTTCAGTAATTTACTTATCTAAGACTTGGGTAGTTCCGGAGCGGAGCGAGTCGTTCAAATGATACGCTTCCACTCCTGGAACTACGCTTCTCACTCGTTCCATGCTCGGTAAAATCGTTCGTAGTTCCACATCGTTCCATCCATCCAACCTCTCTCTCTTACTAGCGTAAAGAATTATTTTCTTTTCGTCTCAATCAGGCAAGGATAGCGCCTGCCCGGAACGTACGATCTTTCTTTCCCGTTCTTACTAGGTACGTTGAAAATATATTTCCTTCGCACTCTTGCTCAAGGTCACCGGAACAGAAAACAAAATGCTAAAACGGAGCTTAGCATAATCATAGTTCATAGTTCCGGTTCTAGTCCCAATGTGAGGTAAATGATTGAAAGTAGGATTGGAGTGAAGTAGTTCCACGTATATCTCGACATTAGTGAGGTGCACGAGGAACATGTATATGACCAAAAGTAATGGCAAAGACTTAGGCCAACCATATACAGCCGCAATTTTTCCGATTCGGATTCTGAAACGGGATTCAATCCGCAAAAATTCCGAATCGGAAAAATTCCGTATTATGTGGTAGATCCATAGATTCGTATGAGTTTACTGCGTTCGGGATGATTCCGTTACGGAATTCCGAATTGGAAAACCGACTGTATGTGGCAGCCCTAAGACAGCACTGAATTGATACGGCAATTACGGCAAACCACGATTTTTTTTTCAGATTATACGGTATACGGCAGAGTTTTCATGAAATACGGCAATTTAGGCTTTTGTGATAATTTACAGTTAGTGTATAGATTTTCGCTATCGCAACAACACTAGTTGCTTATCAAAGTACTATAACTTAATATTTGAACGTGATTGATATTTGACTGATTTTTGGATTTTTAAGGTACCGTACCCGAAGGGTGCCAAACGGGACCCTATTACTGAGACTTCGCTGTCCGTCTGTCCATCCGTCCGTCCGTCCGTCCTGTCTGTCACCGGGTCCGTCTGCACGAACCGTAATAGCTAGAAAGCTGAAATTTTCACAGAATGTGTATATCTGTTGCCGCACCAACCACAAATACTGAAATACGAGAGATATTGCAAATTAAAGGGGGCCCCGATACAAGAGACGTGTTTAGATATACTTACGCATTTCAAAATGGAGATCTTGACTGAAACTGTTTATTTATTGTCATAGCAACCGTGTCATAGACACATATACTACACATTTAAATATGATAGCATATTTCGCGTCAACCCACATGGTTGTGGTAGCTCAGCCGGTATGATGTAGACTCTCAATCCGGAGGTCGTCGGTTCAAATCTCGTGAAGGCATAAACTTTTTAAATTTTCTTTTTGTTTATTTTTTTATTGTTTTGAGTGCTTTTGATTTGTTGTACGATGGTACGGTACCCTTCGTGTGCGATACCGACCTGCACTTAACCGATTTTATCATAGTACTCGCAACGGACTTAAAACATAAATGATACTCCCCTAGAATCATTAAATTTGGAATAAAGCGAGTAAGTAAAGACGAAGAAGTAAGTATGTCAATCTGCAAAAATATTATGTTATTTGGTTTACTTGCATGGATGACATCATACTTTTTTTATGTAGAAACCTAACTACACCAGTTATAAGGTAACAATCTACGAGTAGGTACAAGCATGTTCGGAACCTTAGGTGCGCGAGTCCTAATCGCACTTGACCGTTTATTTTAATAATACGGCAATTTTGGGGTTTTTCCATAAATACGGCAATTTGAAACTCTAGATACGGCAACACAAAATTTTGCAATAACAACACCCGAAGTCAAAAACAGTCAAAAAAATATTTTCTCGAATTTATTAGTTCGTCCAAGATTATACCCTATCCAACATAGGATGTACTCTGACAGCTGTCAGTGTCAAAACACGCCTATGAAGTATCGTATTTTTCGACAGTAAAATGTATAGAGATAATTAACATACTTTATTGGCAAATAGTGACGTGCTACACTTATCGTAAGACAAGTTATCGATCTTGACTCGGACGGAACATATAATAGAATTTTAAAGACATCGTATATTTCGTATATATATATTTATTGCACATATCAGAAAAAAACAAACAATACAGAAAAGGCATGAACAAAGGCAAGCTTATCTCTAAAAAGAGATTTCTTCCAGCAAACGCAGGATGGACAGGATACATTTTAAAACTCAAAACGGGTAGGCCTATGTGCTAAAGTAAAAAATAAAATATAAATAAATTATATTACTAAACTACTGAATAGGTATACTAAATACCTAAGTACCTACATGAATACATATTAATCATATATAACTTAACATAAATAAACCTAATACATATTTAATACCTACTAACTTTATGAAATAGAAAGATAATGCATTACACGATTTCTGAAAATGGAGAGAGATGGACAGTCCCTGATGGCGCAGGGAAGCGCGTTCCAAAGACTTATTGCCCTCATACGGAACCCATGTTTGTATGCGACGGTATTGTGTTATGGAGTGGAAAGAATGGAGGCCGTGTGGCCGTGACATGCTCGAACTTTCGCAAACCGAAGATGAACCGAATCCCGAGATTTTGAAGTCACTCGAGTTTCTTCGTTTGCGCTGCCCCTACAGACATCTGCATAGTCGATCAGTGGAAGGAGAAGGTATTTAGTCAGGGTAATTTTCGTTTGACGTGGTAAGAAGAACTGGAGTCTTCTTAGCGAGTGAAAACTGGCGAAGACACGCTTGCTGACCTCATTGACATGCTTTGTCCAGGAAAGATGATTATCGAACATGTCCCCCAGGTTTTTGGCCTTGTCACTGTAGGCGCTAACAGTACCGTTGTAAACCACAGGACATATGGGCAGATGTAGTTTTTGATTTAGCGAGTACCTAGTGCCCATAATCATGGCTTGGGACTTACTGGGGTTAACCAGCAGTCCAAATGATAATGCCCAGTTCCTGATGTTCTCGAGGTCAGCGTTAAGCGAGTCTATAACCAAATTCATATCACTGAAGAGAAAATGACGATAAATCTGAAGATCATCAGCATATAGATGATGTGAAGAAGAGATAACATCAGAGATGGAATTTATGAATACGGAGAACAAAAGAGGGGAAAGAATGCCACCCTGAGGAACGCCCGCAGTAAGATCGCACCACTCGGTTAAAGTCTCCTCGGAACTAATGCGCTGCTGCCGATCTCTCAGGTAAGAGTCGAACCAGCCAGCCGAGCGGCAAGAGACGTTTAAGGATTTCAGTAACTCAATAAGAATATCAAAATCGACGCAGTTGAAGGCAACTATAATAAAAGCAGCCAAAGAAGAGGACGGACGGACCCATTGGATGGTTTTATAGTAGCAATGTTTATGTTAGTAGTTATTTTGCACTGCCTACCCTTTCATTTCGGACAGCTATCATCGACCATCCTATATTGGACAAGCTATAGGTATGTATTTTTTCTTGTACGACGTGGACGTGGAACCCTTCGTGTGGGAGTGACTTGTACTTGACTGATATTTTTTATTTAAATATGTGTCGGGACAGGCGACGGGAAATGAAAGGTCAAGTTCAAGGTAAGGGCATATTCAAGGTTTAGGTTAACCCAACATCATAAAACAAATTACAGTAAGGGACGTTTGATTTGGCACGTCGTCGTCAGCGCGGGACCCGACGTGCCCCGAGTAGTATGAAACTTGGCGTATGACTTGGCAGGATAGAGAGAGAGAGAGCGAGACGAGACCCGACGTGCCAAATCAAACGCCCCGCCCCGTTTTAGTTAATGATGACTTTGATTTATAACCGTTTATTTGACCTTGAACTTGAACTTTCACCGTTTTGTCTGGTAAACCCTTAAAATAATATCGCGTTATTATTAATTTAAGGGTAAAACATATGAAAATCGTAAAATTTCCCAACCACACCAGAACAACTCAAAAGACATATAGGTACTAGTACGTACCACTTTTGGTGGTTACGTACGTCGTACGCAGTTAAATGGTTTATCGAGGGCCTGTAAATATCAAATAGTTATAAGAAAATAAAAAGTAATACAGAGTTTTCATGTCATGCTGAATATTTGAATTTTCAACCGACTTCAAAAAAAGGAGGAGGTTCTCAATTCGACCCGTATGTTTTTTTTTTTTTTCTATGTTTGTTACGCGATAACTCCGCCAATTATGAACCGATTTGAACAAATCTTTTTTCGGCGTATAGGTAATACCTCAAGGGTGGTCCCATTGAGGTCAGGATCTGATGATTGGATCCTGGAGAAATCGAGAGAACTCTTCAAATATTATAGGCAGACCTATAGTGATTTTTGTGTTTTTCATAATAACTCGTGCAACTGCACATAGCATAATATTGTGATGCGGAACTGCTGATGAAGACCACATATGGCCACCAGATCTGCTCAATACTAGGTACAAATACAATGCGTGGCTGACGGGCAGGCAACGCATAGCCTAAACCGGTGGACCTAGAGCCATGAAACCTTGTACAGGGGTTCCTTAGTCGCGTGGGGTAGCACTGATATAGGATTTGACAAAATTAATTCCCCAAGGGGGGGGGGATAAGGGGTTACAGTTAGTATTAAACTCAATCTAATCAAATAGGGTTTGTGGAAGTCGGTTTTTTCTAAAGTTTACTTTTTGTTTCAACTATACATACTATGATTATAGCAAAGATGTCACTGAGTCATTAATTATTATTTATCTGTTGGTATCATCAACTATTACTATGCAAGCTACGTTATTTTATGAATATGATGTAATTTTATCAATAGGTATGCAAGCGGCAAGCGCTATCTTGACCTTTGACTTTTTTGATCTCCTTTCGCGATAAACTGAACGCGACCGTTCAAACGTCAACAACCAACAACACCGAAACGAAACCCATCCGACGAAACCGAAACGAAACGTCATTTGTAATATTTCGCGTGTTGTGTTCGGTTGTGGGTTATTTCAATTTATTGCTAAACTCTTTAGATACGCCCGTTAACTTGTTTCGAAGTACATAAAATATAATTAAACCTACTGCAAATGTTATAACAACCTTTCACCAACCGTATTGATCGAAAATCACACGTGAAATAAAGTTTAAAAGTGCTTTCGGAAGTATTGAAGTATGTCGAATAATGTTCTTGTAATTGGGAGCGGAGGCCGCGAGCATGCCTTGTGCTGGAAACTGGCTGATTCTGCTGAGGTGAAGCAGATCTTCTGTGCACCGGGCAGCGTTGGTATCTCCACTACCAAGAAGGTTACTAGCGTCGACATCGATGTTTCTAACTTTCTGGTAAGTTTCTTCTTGGACTGAAACTGTTTTTGCCCAGTCCGTGGCCCTGTGGTACGATATGTTTTGTTGAGACAAATACAGGTTAGTCTTTTTAGATGCTAACTAATTTATTTGGTCTTCCTTTGCTTTTGTTTTACTTTACCAAATGATTGCAGTATTCCACATAAACAATGAAAATGGTATCCACACTTCTTCTTAGGGTTCTGTCTGTACCCGAAAGGTGCAAAATGGGACCCTATTACTAAGCCTCCGCTGTCCGTCCATCCGTCTGTCTGTCGATCTGTCACCAGGCTGTATCTCATGAACCATGATAGTTAGACAGTTGAAACACAGATGATGTATTTCTGTTGCCGCTATAGCAACAACTACCTACTGAAAAAGAGAATAAAATAAATATACATATAAGGGGCCTCTTAGGCTCTTATACAATATTCATTATTTTTTGCCGTTTCTATTTGTATAATAACTCTAAACTAATAACCCTTTGTGTCAGGAAATGCACAAGGCCCTGCACATGTGGGCCACGTACAGGGGCTTTGACCCCCTTAAAGAAGATACAACCCTTTGTCTCACACTTGGCCGGTTTTTTGTATAGTTACTTGTCCCACTTTTGGGCAAGTGCCTCCTTTTGTTGCGACCACAATTCTCTACCTTGGGCTACGTCCGTCCACCCTACACATAAATTAAGAAGCTATGTTATCTTTTGTAGCCTAAATCATCCCACTGCTGGGCTTCAGCATCTCTTCCCCTAAAAAATAAGAATAAATAATCAACACAAAATTAAAAATGTTTTCACAGTCAACACATCATAACAAAAAATAAATAATATTTCATTAACATATCCACATCATTATTCAGGCACTAACACAATGGTGCAAAGACAATGCCATAAGCCTGGTGGTTGTCGGCCCAGAAGATCCACTTGCGGATGGCATGGTGGACGTCCTCCTAGCAGCTGGCATCCAGTGCTTCGGACCAACCAAGGCTGGAGCCCAGATTGAAGCCAACAAGGACTGGGCCAAAAAGTTCATGGAAAATCACCAGATACCGACAGCTAGATACCAGTCCTTCACAGATGCCACAGCAGCCAAGCAGTTTATCAATACGTAAGTCTTCTTCACAATAGTCTACTTGCAGTTGACATGTAAAGTATTGCAGTACTTCACTCTACTAACCTAAGAAAGTAAATGTGATTTTGTTTGACATGCAAAGTATTGTAAATTCATGTGTGACATCATTCGTGGACATTTCTAGACTTCTCGTCAAATTCTGGATTGATTCTCACAATTATATCTACTTATAATAAAGTACCTGAATTTAAAGTCAACAAGTCGAAGGTTCAGATAATCAACTATCTTCATAAAGTATTTATAAACTGTAATCTGGCAACATGGCCCTTCCACTTATCAATGTTTTTCGTATTTTTTTTGCTTACTCTTATTCAGGGTGAGTGAGTCCTTCCTGATTGAGTCCGAGTTGCACTTGAACTGAACTTTTTGTTCATTACAAAACCGGGCGGGCCCTAAGCAATCAGAACTTAGAATTTCATCCTTAACTTATTTTTAGAGGAAATTAAATAAAAAAAATAATAAAAGTTACAGCCATGCTAAGCAGGTCTTATTGAGGAACATACTGTGCCATTTTTATAATGATTAGATAAATAACAAGAACACAAATTCAGATGTGCGAAATTGTAAATAAAACCTTGTGACAGACAGATTTTTTGGCAACTTTACGAGACTTTTCTATCGAACAAAATTAATAAAATAATGTTTATGGGAAAGCAAAGTTACGCTGATACTCGTGATAAACAAGCTAATGAAAAAACGTACAGCAATAATACTCAGCATTCTGAGCGATTTTTGTTTTGCTAAAGTCTGTTTTTGCCTAGGGCGCCGTCTTAATTACTCCATAGCTGAGGTCACATGGCTGTCACAAGCAAGCAAAATGGAATGTTAAATAACTGGCTAATAATGGGCAGGCTGAGTGAAGAGATGAGCTGGATGAGTACCAGCCACAATGGTGCATAGTGGCACTAGACAGGAGAAGATGGAGGTTCTTGGGAGAGGCCTTTGCTCAAAAAGTGGCCAAGTGCGAGTCGGACTCGCCTATGAAGCGTTCCGTAGTAGCAAGTATTATATGACTGGATGTTTGTGTTGTAACTTAATCGATCACAATTAGATATATTTAACCATAATAAATAAATATATTTACAAGTTTTGGATTCATCTTGGAACGGTCAAAGCTTTTCATAGTGTTTGTATTCAATGAATGACAAAGTTATCTTTGCGGTTTTTAATAGGTAAATGTTTTATATCTTAAAAACTGCTTATTATATTTTGTTCAAACCAATTTTCATCGAAAGTTTATATTGAGATGCAGCATATATTTTTTATTCATTTATCACTCTCTTACTTTAAAAGTAAGAGGGGGGGGATACAATTTTTTCCACTTTGGATGGGTCTGTTTCTTTAAAGATTGACTTTGAGGAAAAATGGTTTTAGGAACTCCACTTAATTTTTGAAGACCTATCTATAGACACACCACACATGTAGGTTTGATGAAAAAATTTTTTTTTGGTTTCAGTTTCATGTATGGGGAGCCCCCTTAAATTTTTATTTTTTTCAGTTTTTGTTTAAAAATTGTAAAGCGGTTCATTGAATACATCTACGTACCAAGTTTCAACTGTGTAGTCCTAATAGTTTTGGAATAAAGTTGCTGTGACATACGGACGGACGGACAGACAGACTTGACGAAACTATAAGGGTTCCTTGTTTCTCCACGGAACCCTAAAAATGGGCGACTAAATCAGAGCAATTAAACCAAAACGCAGCAAATTAGTCATTATAAGAGGCTTTATTATTTATGTAATGTAATGTAATGTAGTGTAATGTAGAACACGATCAACTCCACAGGGCGCCCTACCCCGCACTAGTAGTCAAAGCTTCCGGCCTGGCAGCAGGCAAGGGGGTGGTCGTCGCTACCAGCAAGGAAGAAGCCTGTGCAGCGGTCGACGACATCCTGACGAATGCCAAGTATGGTGTCGCTGGCGAGACAGTGGTTGTTGAGGAGTTGCTTGAGGGAGAAGAGGTTTCTGTAAGTAGACTAATAAAATACTTGTACTTTTATGTGTCGCCGCCATAGATTTATATTATAATGTAGGATGCACCTAATCTTGCATAAATGCGATCAGTCCTTGGACCATAAGCAGTTATTATGATAGAGTAAGTGGCGTGTCAGGCATGCCCTGCCATTTTCTGGTTGCCTTCATTTGTCACTTTGGGGTATATTATCCTAGGTATAGCCTTTTCAGGCGTCGTATTTTTAAGGGTTCTCTGATCTCGCGTCACTTCTCTGTTTCGAAAGGGCTTGACACCCCACAATCCCCAAAATTTCTGTAGAGTACACGAAGTAGCGGGCATCAACTAGACACCAAAAAACTTCGACTAAATATCACCAATTAACAGAGCAGTGTACTTCACAATCATCTTATCACATGTTTGCGTGCTAGCACAAATAAATTGTTTTCTTCGACATTATCTGTCGTCACTAATGAAGTAATATTCGGACACTGAATGGCCGTGACCCCAAATCTGCCATTCGATTGACGACCAAAAAGATAGTTTTATCGGGTTGTTATGGCCCTCGAACATGCTCTCAACACGACATAGGTCACCTTTTTCCCCATACGGGGTGGCAGAACTTCTATAGGTGCTACGTTGCTCTACACCAATCGATCGATCGCCGATCGACGTCATCGATCGATGGTACAATGGGTTAGTCGACGTCGATCGATGGCACCCTTAGCCAGTAATGCCCTCAAATCAGAATTATTCTAACATACCTAATGCCATTTCTTAGACATCGACGTGAAAGAAGATGTCGTCGTGCCCACCTGCCGTGACGTGGCTTGACATGTATCTGGCAAAGACGACAGCACCGCATGTTCTACCCAAACGGAATTATATTGTTGGGTATCCAAATGAACATGCCGTGCGAACGTGACCTTGGTCAGATAGTTGTCACGCTTTGTCACCTACTAGGCTACTTCTTTGTAGGAATACCACTGTTTACAGACTTCCAACGTTATTTTTTCATATAATTTTCATTTTCATTCCGTACGCGACTCCCGACTCAGATAACTAGTGTTTAATCCACTCCTTACTCCACAGGTTCTAGCCTTCACGGACGGCGAGACGGTATCAGTAATGCCGCCCGCGCAGGACCACAAACGCATCGGCGAGGGCGACACGGGCCCCAACACGGGAGGCATGGGCGCCTACTCTCCCTGTCCGTGCATCACGACGGAACAGCTCGACGATGTTAAGCAACAGATCATACAGCGGGCGGTGGATGGGATGAAGAGCGAGGGGATACACTATGTCGGTGAGTGGCGGCCATTTTACATGCCATTGTTGCACTATTTTTGACAGGTGTCACTATTATTCAAATCTGTCAAATACTTAAGTAAATGTAGCCCATTCCCTAAACCTGTTAACCTCGCGGCTTGTCTGACCCATGTCAAGCCTTACACCTGACACTGGCAGTATTTGTCGATAGGCAACAAAGTGCCATAAACTAAAATAGAATAGAATAATGTCCCCACCGAGGGGCACAGGCCTTTACCCGGATCCGAGTAAGATTGAGCCATCTCCACCACGCTGGCTCAGTGCGGGTTTGTGGAGGGGTTTTACGACTACTACATACTACGAAGTAGTGATAGTAGCCGGGACCTACAGCTTAATGTGCCATCCGAAACACGGACTGTCCGATAGTGTACTTAAGACAAATTAATCATCTCATTGGTACATGGTCAGCACCGGGATTCGAACCTGCATATCCTGCGTGAGAAGCAAGGTGAAATCCACTAGACCACGGAGCACTTTACGTACCAAATACTTAAAACCTGTCTAATTCCTGACACTTGTCAAAAGTAGAGACACCTTTAAAAAAAACCCTGAAGGCGTTGTCTTAAAGGCCTGCTTTTTAAGTCTTGTATGAAATGGGAATTGGATAAATTTAGAACTTGCGTGAAAATGGGAACTGGATGAAATGACATATGTATTTGCATACAGCAAGTGATTAATGGATGTATGTAGTGCCTGAGAATTCACAAGACACCGGTGAGTTGTTTACAAACGTGGTGCTAAAGCAGCGCAGACGCCAGTGCCCTGTCGCACAACGACAAGGCCTTTTAATACATAACATACATTACAAAGACATGTATTTATACAGGCCGAAAATAAAATGCAACCTAGACAGGCCCATGCATGGGAAAATTATATTTTTGAGCGCGCGCTTACATCGAAACGATCTCTATTTGTACATTTGTCGTACGTCGGGTTTTGTAAAGCAAAATAACAGCATAAATAAAATAACTCCGGACACAAACAAAAAACTTTCCTCGTAACATCACCTTTTAGACCTGACAGGTAAAAAACCACAATTAAAGATTAATTTATTTTGATGCACATGTTGAACTTATACAGGGTGTAACAGAAAGGTGTAGTCATATTTTAGGGGGTTGTTAGATTCTGAGCAACATTCACTATGAAACCGATTTGATCAGAGCAACTTTATTTTTCGTTGCTCCATATGTTTTGGTCCGGGCGGTCAGCTGATTTGTATAGAGAAGTGAAAATTAATGTTGCTCTGATCAAATCGGTTTCATAGTGAAAGTTGCTCAGAATGATATCTCAAACAACCTCCTAAAATATGACTACATCTTTCTGTTACACCTTGCACTCTCTTTGCGTCGGAGGTGGGGGTAAAAATGGTCTGTCGATGCGCTTCAAAAAGGCTCTACGCATTGCGCATCGCATGGACCTTAACTTCACTCTAGGTCTAGGTCTTTCATTGACCCTTCGTATTCCATGATTATTTATTTTATAATCATTAATTTATTTTAACTACGTGTGGGTTGTATGAAATAGGTCTAAAACATTCAGGGAGTCGAATGTTATCGCGCGAAATATTATGTTACTAGATGAAAACCCGGCTTCGCTCGGGCTCGGGTAAAATGTGAATGTGGGTACAAAATGAAGGTAGATATTTCTGTAGTTATCGGTTCTCAAGGAATATTAAAGGCAAAGCAAGGCATAGATTCGTTTAGCATCGTTCATTGTGTTTAATAAATATTGTAAATTAAAACTACAAATGTTTTTACTTAAATAACTTTAATTTAAAATCAACCTTAAAATAAACGAACTTTAATTAACAAAACAAATAGTTTTTAAGGTTTACTCTCTCTCGGTAAACCTCTCTGTTATAAAGCACCCAGTCTTTTTATTTAGTTTGGAAGGTAAGTATGGTTAATTACACAATAAAGAACAACATTTTTACTACAACAACAACATTAGAACAACATTAGAACAACATTATCATACAATTTATCTATACAGGGTAACATTTAATTAGCTGACCATATTTTGGGGAATGATAGTACCCATCATTATGAACAACTTTCCCCAAGGAACGTATGGTCGCAAAAAACAATTTTTTTGGGTCTCCCATAGTAACTTGAATTCAGCTGATCGGGGCAATGTACTGGAAGACGAAAAATTTTTTTCATTTGCGACTTTATGTTTCATGGGGAAAGTTGTTCATAATGATGGGTACTACCATTGGAAGGACTTTAGTTCCTGACCTACTGAAATTGACCTTGGGAGGGGGGACGGGGGGAGGGGGGAATTGGGGGGATGCCCCCCCTACTACTCCCCCCGAACGGAACTGTATAGTTTCTGAGTTATGATTTTTTTAATTTTTGGAGGTTACATAATATAAGGACTTTAGATCCTGACATACTGACCTTGACCTTGAGGGGGAGAGGGGGGGAAGGGGGAGGGGGGCAGATGCCTCCCCTACTTCTCCCCCCCCGCGGAAGTGCCTAATTGCTGAGATATGATTTTTTAAAGTTTTGAGTTTTGAAGTTTTTTTGCATTGTTGGGCGGGGGAGTTGGAGGGGATGAGGGGTTGGAGGGGGGGTTGCCAGAAGTAGGGGGTCGCCTCGCTCCGCTCCGCTTCGCTCCGGCTCCCGGTTCTGCTTATAAGTGTGTACCTAACAAACCTATCTTTAGTTTTCAAACAGGAAGTAACCTATTATTGATCCAATCGTATTCAAAATGGCCGCCCAACCAACAAAAACTCGGACAGACAACACCCCAAATGCACTCCGTTTCAGAAAAATTACAACTTTTAATTTATCAAAAGTGATATTTTACGTTTAAAATAGATTCATCTTTTCAAATATGCATACAACGAAACGTAACTAATGTATTTTGACCACAGACCATAGATTTTGACATATTTTTTGCGTTTTGTTACATAATTTTACAATATTTTCAGATTTTCAAAAAATCATATCTTAAAAACTACTAATTTCCGTTACCTGAAACTTTCAGGAAGATGATTAAATGACCCCAACTATACGCTAAAAAAGTTTTGACGGAAGGACTTTAGTTCCTGACCTACTGAAATTGACCTTGGGAGGGGGGAAGGGGGGAGGGGGGAGGTGGGGGGATGCCCCCCCTACTACTCCCCCCGAACGGAACTGTATAGTTTCTGAGTTATGATTTTTTTAATTTTTGGAGGTTACATAATATAAGGACTTTAGATCCTGACCTACTGACCTTGACCTTGAGGGGGAGAGGGGGGGAAGGGGGAGGGGGGCAGATGCCTCCCCTACTTCTCCCCCCCCGCGGAAGTGCCTAATTGCTGAGATATGATTTTTTAAAGTTTTGAGTTTTGAAGTTTTTTTGCATTGTTGGGCGGGGGAGTTGGAGGGGATAAGGGGTTGGAGGGGGGGTTGCCAGAAGTAGGGGGTCGCCTCGCTCCGCTCCGCTTCGCTCCGGCTCCCGGTTCTGCTTATAAGTGTGTACCTAACAAACCTATCTTTAGTTTTCAAACAGGAAGTAACCTATAATTGATCCAATCGGATTCAAAATGGCCGCCCAACCAACAAAAACTCGGACAGACAACACCCCAAATGCACTCCGTTTCAGAAAAATTACAACTTTTAATTTATCAAAAGTGATATTTTACGTTTAAAATAGATTCATCTTTTCAAATATGCATACAACGAAACGTAACTAATGTATTTTGACCACAGACCATAGATTTTGACATATTTTTTGCGTTTTGTTACATAATTTTACAATATTTTCAGATTTTCAAAAAATCATATCTTAAAAACTACTAATTTCCGTTACCTGAAACTTTCAGGAAGATGATTAAATGACCCCAACTATACGCTAAAAAAGTTTTGACAGCCTAGTCAATAGGTCAGGAACTAAAGTTGAGCCGTTTTGACAGCCTAGTCAATAGGTCAGGAACTAAAGTTGAGCCCTACCATTCCCCAAAATATGGTCAGCTAATTAAATGTCACCCTGTATGTATACATTTTTCGTTAAATATTTATCACCTTATTATGGTATGGTATTAATCAGTCTTTTTATTTACTTTGGAAGGTAAGTATGGTTAATTACACAATAAAGAACAACATTTTTATCACATCAACAACATAAGAACAACATTATCATACAATTTCTCTATATGTGTATACAACATTTTTCGTTAAATATTTATCACCTTATTATGGTATGGTATTAATCAGTCTTTTTCTTTACTTTGGAAGGTAGGTTAGTACTTGCCATTGCCATTGTTTGCAGTTTCTCGCAAATATTTTGATTTTACAGAAATTGCATGCCACTGGAAGTAAATAAGTACTTATTGAGTCTTACTTACAATCCACAGAAGAAAAGATACAACCAAATTCACACAGTTACTCACCATCTTTACGAAGAGCCCTTCGTTGCATCCATTTTCCACAATTGTGGCAATGTTTGCCAAATGCAAGGAGATTCGGCTGCAAATGCAAAATGTTATGAAAGACCACGCTGAAAGAATGCGATCTTGCCTGGCACAAATGAAATATTAATATTAAATACTTACGATTTTCGGCATAATATTATGTTTCTTGCACTCAATTCAATTTTTCACTGGCTTCCTCAATGAAATTATATTCCTTGCTCAATGATTCTGGCTTCTGCCAACAGAAATGTGATTACTTTCTCTGTGACAGAAATGAATGGCACGGTATTTTGTCTGTGAACTATGAATCGGCATTTTCTTCTATTAATTAAAGCTACATCCACACCCATCCACACTATCGTTCCGCACGTTTTTGTTGGGATACCATGCTTAAAACGACCATTATAGCTAAATCCACATTTCCTTCGGCATGTTTTTGTTGGGAAACTATGCCTAAAACTACCATTAAGCTACATCTACACTATGTACTAATCGTATACAGAAAAGGAACATGAATGCAACCGCAAATAAACGCAGTTTACCGGTTTCTAACCCTAGAAGACATGTGTGAAGAGACCATTGTCTATGGCTCTAAGTTACGTGGCCAATATGGCGCCTGCGATTTGTCTGTTCAGTAACATTAGAATTTAACAAAATACTCGACAATCCGAATTTTGCGGATATATGTTGTCGACTCGAAATCTATATTTTTTTATGTTTTATTATTCAGGTAAGGTTTTGATTGAGTCTACCGTACCCCTCGACGGAATTATTAATATAGATTATTGCCATTATTCCGTTGTTGTTCTTTATTATTATTTCAATCGCGACTGACGTAAATTGTACCGTGACAATAACAAGGTTTAAGATCAAGGTGAGATCGAGAAGTCATCTGACTTCGATTTTAAATATACAGGGCGCTTGGAGTATGGTGCTACAAAATTTTTTGGGGAGTAGAGGGGATTGTATTGAACATATTTATGCTTAAAATTCTGTCCTAAGTTGCGTAGTTGTTGAGATATGTTTTTTTTCTGGGGGAAAAAAAACCCGATTCTTCCACATTTGTGTATATTCAAGTATTGAGATTAAAAATATTGAGTTCTGTTTTAAACCCGCCAAAAAAGAGGGTTGTTATAGGTTTGAAGCGTCGGTCGAGCGTTTGTCTGCATGTCTGTCTGTCTGTCTTTCTGTAGGTATGTCTGCCTGTCTCTCTGTCTGTGTATGAGTTTGTCTGATTGTGGCACCCTAGTTACGTAAACACACGCGTGGACAGATTTAAATGCGGCTCTTTATAAATAGTGTGTTTATAGCAGATAGTCTTCCCTACGGTACCTCAAAACCACTTTATGTACTGTTCGTCGCAGATGATAGCTCACTGTCTCAGTTTGCCTACAATAACATTATTATCACTAATATTACATGTCTAGCCGACTCGGCAATATCGAGACCGAACTTTTGTTGCTGAACCGCTTATAGGTATAGTGATAATTTGGGGTCGAGGACCTTCAAACCATCCACCGATATGAAAAGGATCTTGAGAATATTGAACTGGTTTTTATCTTCGTCTTACTGTTTTATCTCAGTTTAACTGAAGAAAGAAATCCAGTAAAAGTTCCAGACGATATCATATCGGCTTCATAATAATTGAGACAAAAAGTAGAACTTATTAAAAAAATAACCGATTTCCACAAACGCTATTTTTAATTAGAATCCAATATCAAGTGCTTTTTGACTTTAATACAAACTGTAACCCCCTATTTCCTTCACACCCTCTTGAAGAATTAATTTCGCCAAATCCCATTTCAGTGCTACCCTACGCTACATAAGGAACCCCTGTACAAAGTTTCATGGCTCTAGGTCCACCGGTTTATGCTATGCGTTGCCTGCCCGTCAGCCACGCATTGTATTTGTACCTGGTATTGAGCAGATCTGGTGGCCATATGTGGTCTTCATCATCAGTTCCGCATCACAATATTTTGCTTACCATGAGCATTAGTATAATATTATAGTATCTGTCTGTGCCATGAGTAAATGCACGAGTTATTATGAAAGAGAGAGATTTCTTCCACATGTTTTGCTGGAAGAAATCTCTTATTAGAGATAAGCTCGCCTTTGTACATATTTTTTCTATGTTAAACTATTTTTACTGTCATGTGAGTACAATAAAGAAATTACGAAAAACAGAAAAATCACCACTATAGGTCTGCCTATAATATTTGAAGAGTTCCCTCGATTCTCCAGGATCCCACCATCAGATCCTGACCTGGTGCCAATTGGCAGGTAAACCCTTTCAGACAAAAAAAGTATATTTCCAAATCGGTCCATCCGTCTAGGCGCAATCGGTGTACATGTTTACTTACATAAAACAATAAAAAATAAAAATATCCCGACGAATTATAAACCTCCTCCTTTTGTGAAGTCGGTTAAAAATAGCATGCTTCGTAGACATTGGGCCAAAAGATTAAATAAAATTAATTATCACCACACGGGGTAGGGAGCGCTGCTCCGTCGCCTGTTTCACTCTGGGGAATAGATGGAGATGATTGGGCTGAGAATCATCAAGATTTAGGATTAATACAAACTGTAACCCCCTATGTGCAAGGAAATGCTTTATTTGTCATTCCAATTTATACTATTATATTAGGGATAATGAATCCCTAATATCATAACCAAATTATTGTGGCAACTTCCGATAGAAACCCTAACACAAAAACGTAACTTTATTGCACAAAAATAAAATACAGACACTTGATAATGGAAAAAAAACATGGACAAAAGCGAGCTAATAAGGATGGACGGGAACATTTAACAAAAGGTAGAACATATGTGCACAATAATAAAAATAAATGGTTTTACTTTTCTATATTCATTCTACCCAATGTTTTCTATCTTACTGGTATGTATGTACAATGTATCTTACTGGTGTATGTACATGTTGTAGTGTAGCATAGATCGTGTATCACTCAAGAAACTTCTTCGTAGTTATGTCGTGTCGAACCATACCGAGTATTACGTACGTAGCTTCTGACCCCTACATGCGTATTTGTGTATGTGTACTATACTTTTAATCATCTTATTTGCGCTGTATCTGCGATAGTAGAGGAGATAAATGAAGTTAGAAATCTACGACAGTACTTTGTTTCAAATATATTCGGTTCAGTAGATTTGACGACATAATTTCACTTTTTGGATCACCGAAGTTTGGTCAGCCTGTATGATATTGAATTGATATTATCAATCATTTTTCGCCAAGCCGAATAAATGGAAATAAAAAATATCGAGATTGTCGTCAAGCATCTCCAAAAATATGGGTATAACATAATATATGTATAATACTTTACATAGCTACCTACACATCGACTACCTACTGCTAGTATAGTAACAGTTAAATTCTTACAATATTAGCTTCATGTGAGATTATATTATTTTTGTTCTGATGTTAATCCAGTAGGCAGATAATGCAAACTAATTAAAAGAATGATCTTATTTGTTTGTTACTTGGCAATGTAATTATGATGTTGTTTAGATGTTGTTTGTGTCTTTACTCTTATCACAAAATTGGTTACCGGGGAACCAATATTAAAATAACTTTGCCAATGTAAATGACCTGGCAAAAGTTCATTCAGTCGCTAAATAGACTGTAGTAACCAGATAAGACAGAATGAGATCTCAAACAAACATTCATGTTATTTTAAACACGTTATAGTGACAGCGAGCGCTAACGCCAAAACGAATGGGTGAGATGTATATGATTTTTAGCGGTTAACGTTTGTATATACGTATAATATCTCATCTTACTGCATAAACTGCTAGGCCGATTTTGATGAATGAGTTGTCAATCTATGCTATTTTATGTCCCGTGTGACAACATGAGCTACAATTTTTCTGTATCGAGTATTTTTTTAAATTTTTAGTTTTTTGGAATCATAATATAATACCAGCACTTTATAATACCACGTGTAGATAAAAGGGGTGTGTTTTCAACTCGTATGATACTACAGTGTAGAGCATTTATTATCACATAACATTATTATTATTACTTCTATCCTGCCACATACACTCGTGTATGTCTACTCGTGGAGTCGTTAATGGCAATAAGGTCATGATAATTATTATTATTATTATTATGAGCCTGTAATATCCCACTGCTGGGCAAAGGCCTCTCTTGCGCTCCATTCGATCCTGAGCGGTCTCCTTCCACTCTTTATCCCATAGACCCAACTCATCACTCCAGCTCTTCCTGGGTCGGCCACGCTTTCTCTTTGCATTTACTGGGAGCCAGTCTGTGGTCATGATAATGTGAGGGTATTGCCTTTTTCACCTAATCCGTTTAGCCTGTTGCATGCAGCAGTTTACACGTAACACGTATTTAGTTGGAATTATCGTAGATTTGATCCATTTGATATCTCAGTTAGAGTACTAATGACAAAGAAGTTGCCAGTGTCACCATATCTCATGCGCTATTGAATCGGGAGATATAAGCTTACCTTTGTATATGTCTAATTATATCATCACTACACACCGTCCGTCCAACGCTCGGCCTGCGATTTTCTACCTAACCATATCGAGATAAAGTTGAAAACCTATGAAAAAACAGGACAAAATGTTTGGGTCCTTTGGGGTCGTTGGACGCTTGATCAGCTAAATTATATGTAGGTTGAGTCATGTGTAAAATAAAGAATTGAGAATGACGAATCCCTGATGTATTGATGAAATTGTTGCCCATCTACGGATGCGGTCAACCCTAGACAGTAGGAGGCTGGAACAGAGTTATGTCTGTGGTATGGGCCTATTAGACTACGCTGTCGGCAGGGCCCTGTCTGACTCACTGTCTCTTTCTAGTCGTTCCATCATGAGTGAGACGTCTATACAAATCGTGCCCTGCCGACAGCGTAATGTAATAAGCTCTTTAGACTCAAAACTCTCATAATAATATAAAGTCACTCCGGCAGTTAAAAGTTAATCCGAGTTTCCGGGGGTATAACTACGTCTGTCCCGACTTTTATTAATAAGGGGGAAAGGGTCTAACAAAACTAACAAATGATTACCTAATTAAACCCTTGAACTCTTTTACTTTTCATAATTCTTAATTCATAGTTTTTTTATTGCACACAATAAATTGCAAGGACAAAAAGTAAATAAAAACAGTGTAAAGAGGCGAGCTTATCTCTAAAAAGAGATTTCTTCCAGCTAACCAAGATCCGATGACAGTTAAAGTAAAAAGTAAAAATTATTTATTTCACAAATGGATTTAACACAATACATTTAATATATTTAAGTATAGATATTGCATGTTAAAATTAATTATCTGCTACACCCATATGGATGGGTAAATTTACACTAGCTACTGTACTTATCATAAGATCTTTATAAACGTGTAATTTATGGCAATAAACGACTGAACTGAACTGAACAAATTGGTGCCCTGTCTCCCTAACTAGTAAAAATACTGTACAGTTCTTCCCTATTAAGTGTTCGGTATAACATTTATGTTTGAGAGAGTTTGATATATCAGCAAGGGTAGATGTATGTGTAGACTCTACACTTTTATTAATGAATGGCATATCTTCCGATCCCTAGGTGTACTCTACGCGGGCCTCATGGTCACAAAGGGCGGGCCAGTGACCCTGGAGTTCAACTGCCGCTTCGGCGACCCAGAGACTCAGGTGCTGATGACCTTACTCGAGTCGGACCTTTACTCTATCATGAAGGTAAGGTGACCTTTGGTCTTATCAGTGGTTTCACGTTGGCTCAGATATCGCAATTTGAGTAATTTTACTTTTAAGCTGTATTTTGAAATAGTTGATGGTATTGCCAAAACAATAAAAGGCCCGTTTTGACAGTTCACGCCCATGAAGTTTTAACCCCTAACGCAAAGGTCATAGAAGCGGTTTTAGGTGCAACTTGTGCATGGGCGTGAACTGTCAAAACGGGCCTTTTATTTTGTGAAGACTTTAACTGTAGATATCCTATAGATATATACTTGAAATATAACAAGCTAACTTCCTATACTTATATCATGAAATCAGATAAATCTAGCCATATAACACTATTATTTTTTTATTCTCTAACATGACACCTTTGCACTTTAACAGGTACAAGGGTGCTTTATTATTCTGAAAATCCCTATAAATATCAAACCTATAGGTACCTAAGCATCTTCTGTCATCAGTTTTACCTACCTAACTTTACTCCCACTTAAGGTCAATCCTAGTGTGGAGCCAGAATGTATTATGTGCCTGAACGTAAATGTTATGTTCTGTTTTTGCGTTAATCATCCGCAATGTGAATCCTGGATCCACTCTGCATCACTATCAACCCGTATTCCTAGTCCAATAAGCTTCAATTCCTCTACAGTCCTGCGCTGATGGTACCCTCAGCCAGCAGAAGGTCACATGGAACACCAAGGAGGCAGCAGTGGGCGTGGTCTTAGCTTCGAAGGGATACCCGGAGACTTCAACTAAGGGATGCGTTATAAGTGGTGAGTACTTACGTTTGTACTTATTACTAGAGGCTCTGTGAGCTGTAGACATCGCGAGCAAAACTACCTCCTTACAGTTATCAATCAATACTCTGGTACGGTGGGTATCTTTCCTTGTATTTCAACTTTGGTGTTTAACCCCTTCACTCTCAGAAGCAAACCGCTCGGACGACCGAACAATGGCGAGCTATAAGATGTGTCGGCGAACCAGTTAACGTTGCAAACATTTCGACAACATCTGATGCCGGATTCTGTATGAGTATCGCATGGCAATAGCTGCAGCGAAGGCGGAATTTACCGGTTTGCTTGTAGCCGGTGCGGCTCGTCTCGGCTTCGATAAGCCATAATCGGAATTTCTATCTATGTATTTACTTAATTACGTTACGTTCTCATTCTGTCAGTTCTAATAATATATATGTTAGTTTTTAGTTTAAGTAAGGGACGGTCTGAAAATCAGTGCTGGGTGCAGCACATTACTATAATTTTGTAATGCCCTCAGCAGGCGCTGAGACCCTTCCTATTTTGCTAGTATAATCACTTTTCTATCGTTCATTGTATTGATTGTTTTTATTTTTATTTTTAGCAAAATAAATACTTTTCTATTTTGCGCCCTCGCTATGCCCTTGACCAGAGTGAAGTGAGGTGCTTGCGTGGTGGTTAAGGCGTGCGCGAAATATCAAACAAATGAAACCGCGCCCTCCTTAGGCCCAAGTCACCGGAGCATTCACTCTGGACGAGGCCTATAGCTATTGTCATGCGACTCTCGTACATAAAGCCGGGTACTCATCAGCGAGCTGTAACCGTAACATGCGTGATACGGTAACGAGGTTCTAGTGTGTACGTGTGTACAGAAGGCTCACGACGTCGTCGCCGGAACGCCTTCACCGAGCGTTTTGCGAGCTGTGACTGTAACCAAACAGCGCCCATTGACTCGCTGCGAGTCGCTGGTGCAGCGTTCGTTGCAGGCTCGCGAACCACGTACTCACTATGTTATTGGTAACAGTAACTGAAAATCTGGATGTGAACTGTTTCGTTTCACCCGCAGGTCTGACGCAAGTGTCGGCGACGCCCGGCATCGTGGTGTTTCACAGTGGAGTCGCGCGCGGCGCGAACGGAACCCTCGTCACTGCCGGCGGCCGCGTGTTACTGGTACGTTCATTAAATGGCTTGAGGAACCCTGGAAGTTGTTGACGGACTCTGTGGCTTCGTCCAGTGAGCGCGACATATCGAGCAAATGAATCCTGCAGAGCAACCATCATGGCTACCATAAGGCACGACACTGGCGATCGCGTCGCGTATAAATGTCAAAGGAGATCATTCTCGGTCCATACATTTTAAAGTGAAAGTGCCGGCCTGAAAAAAAAGTGTAATCTTCGGATAGAACACACAAATATCCTAATAGTGTGGGGCGAGAAGCAATGTATCTGCCTGTATGTAAATGTTTATGTTATGTTTAAATCCTAGTATTTTTTACTAACCCACTTAACCTGTTCGCTCCATGGTTTTGTTTTATAGGCTGTTGAAATTCGATAAAATCCAATGCAAAAAAGAAGCCAAACCTTGTTTTTCTAGTGCAGAATAGTGTAACGAATAAAACTTAGTATGACATGCATACCTCTTCACTCAGTCCGGACTGAGTTAGAAGAGCTCGAAGTTTCATCTCAGGAACCAAATTATATAGCTTCAAACTTTGAGCTCCTCTAACTCAGTCCGTACTATGTTCCACACCGTTTTGATTCATAATTCATAATTTCTTTATTGCACACAGAAAAAATCAATAGGACAAAAATACATATAAAGGTGTCGAAAGCCGAGCTTATCCCGTAAGAGATCTCTTCCAGCAAACCAGTTACGGATAATACAGGTTGATTTCTGAGTTTTCTAGTACGATAGCGGGTCCGGCACGCACTTGGCTGGTTTTCGCCATCATTTGGAATCGTACATTTTTTTACTAACACCCATATAATCATCAGGTATGCGCCAAGGCTCCCTCGCTCCGCTTGGCTGCCTCGGCTGCCACCACCGCCGCCGGGACTATCGACTTCCCCGGAGCCCAGTATCGGAAGGACATTGCCCACCGCGCCTTCTCCAAGTAAATATTGTGGGGCATGCCGCTGGGTCGTTTGTGTGTTGACATCCCTTTAGGTTCCCTACGACCACTCTGCTCTGACAAGGTCATAAGGACAAGTGATACATTTCCATTTTGATAACTTGCTTATTTGATCATTTCCCAACTCGACCACTTGCCAATTTGATCATTTCCCAGTTTGACCACTTTACAACCATTTAATACAAGGTTCATAAAGACAAGTTCGCATTGTGATACATTTCCATTTCGACTTTTCGACCAGTTGCCAATTTGATCATTTTCTAATTCGACCATTTTACAAAACCCTTTATGACACGGTTCATAAAGACAACTTGCCATTAGGGACAACTATCCATTTAGAGAACTTGCCACCACCAATTAGACCTGCTCCAAATTTGAGCAGTTCCCAATCCGACCACTTCCCAGTTTGTCTACTTTCCAATTAGACCGCATCCCAAATTGTCATATTAAAATACATTAAATCGTCGCTTATGGGCAGGCCCTATAGGTTTATTAAGTAAAGAGATAAAAGTGATAGGATGCCCTTGGCTTACAGACGACAATCTAACGATATGGAAGGTGATCAAATGAGGAGGTGGTCAAAATGGTAACTTGTCATTATGACCATTGTCTTACTGGGAACTTCAATCAAGTCATTCTTACCTACAAATTAATTCCCGGTTTTTTTTTCACCCCATTTAATTTTGTTAGTCGCATATCATTTATGGGTATCACGAATATGATGATTATAGTATCTGTGGTTTCAGAATCATAGTCTCCTTTCTGTGATTATCATGTCATTCCAGTAGTTCTATGAACCTGTATTTTGTTACGTCTTCATAACATAACATGAGCATAACATGGTTATAGTTCTTTATCTAGTTGTGAAAGTTTATTTTTTCAAAGTTTGTGTTTCATTATTATTCTTTCTGTTTCTATATGTCTTGTCGTCTCACTTCATTTATCACTTTTGTTAATTTTGTATGTTTTTTATGAAATAAAAGATTTGCTTGATGTCTTGTCTTTGTTTTCACTATCAAACATCTGTTGAATTACATACAACATGTCCATATGCATTTAAGATCAATAGATTCACTTGGGTTTATCCATCTTTCACTCAAATGAAAGCATGCATCAAGCTGTCTTTTATCGCAGCATAATCACTGGAAAACATATACTTACAGCCCACATATTACCTATATCGGATAGCCAGAGCTGCATTCAGCGTCATCTATCTTATAATGAATCGCTAAACGCGCTAATTAACTCTAGATCTCGCAGCTGGGCTGATTTGGATGAACTTTTTTTTAAAATATTCATTGAATTCTACGAAGAATATGTAAAACGCTCATTCAGTTTATACAACACCGTCAGGTTACGTAGTCCAGCACGGCAAGATTAGTGCCTGTCAGCCAGGTGCCCACTTAACACGGTCGTGTAGTACTTAGGTTGTGTTGAAAACCTGAAACTCTATGCAGCGGCTGCCAAAAGTCTAGTTCCAGTCGCCATAAGATAAATAATCAGACTGTTCTAGACCGGCGGTGCCTAGAAATACATGTGTTTGATAAAACACCGTAAAATGGGACTGAAGTGTGGAGGTCAAGTGGTAGATAACCTCCGATATCTTTGTGCAATTAAGAATCGTGCGCAGCGAAAATGGAAACTGTATGTATAAATAAATAAAGGCACATACATTGCTTTTGGCCTTACACTATGATACCCTGTATCGTGGGGAACCAGAAACAAAAACGGGATTCGAACCGGGACCTCTTGCTTGGGAAACACAGCTTCGTCCGTAAACCCACTTAAGTCGATCGATGTCAATAGAAGATGTCTGGCAACGCCTGACATTACAATGAAATACTGCTGAACTGAACATAGCATGCGTATTCATATTGGGGGCTATTTGGAAAGAAAATGCACTAAACTAAGAAGGCCACTAAGCTCTCCAAACGTCATAATGACGTCATCTTAGTTGATAACTAAAATGACGTCATTATGACGTCTAAAGGCTTTAGTTGCCTTTTTAGTATAGTGCAATTTCCTTCCAAATTGTATAAGTTACAGCCTACATTAATATGGTTACAATCTTATCTGCTATATGCTATATGTCAAGAAAATCAAAAGTCTTACAAACTAAAATTTTAAAAGCTTGATAGAAATCAACGCCTTCATCATAGTCTGATAGATCAAGTAGCCAGCTAGCCATTGAGATGTCAATCTATGTCTAATGTTCCCCACAGACTAAACGGCCTGTCCGTTTATTTACAACATTTTGCTCACAGACTAATCGGCCTATCCCACCTACAAAACGGGATAAACATGGACGCCATCGCCACCCTAGTACATCGTGGATCCTAGAATAGAAAAGAATCATTCAGCTGATCCTGGCCCCAATTCTCGCGCTATCGAGATCATCTGCCCAGTCGAGATATCGGTTTTGATACCGCCTAAATCCGTCGGAAATGATCTCGATTTATATTAATTTCGATCGAAAACGGGTCGGGTCGATAGTCGTAAGAATAGCTTTTTCTTGTTTTTGATAGAGATTTCGGTATCTCGAAATCGATATTTCGACCATGGACATGATCTCGCTAGCGCCAGAATTGCCCCCGTCCATTTATCTACAAAATTTTGCTCACAGACTAAACGGCCTATCCTACCTACAAAGTGGTGTAGACATCGATGCAGCCGCTACGCTAGTCCGTCAGATCGAGCCGCTAGCCACCGGGACCCATCGTCGAGGGGTGTTGGGAAGGTTGGGCTGCTTCAGTGGATTGTTCCAACTATCTGCCATGGACCCGGGACTGAAGGACCCGATATTGGTGCAGGGGACGGACGGTGTTGGGACTAAGTTGAAGGTAAATGTGGAAGGCAAGCTTAGAGGTCATCTGCCAATAAAGTGCTCGGTTGTTTGGTATTACATTTTGGCCAGGTGTGATTAGACTGACTAGGTTTCTATGCTTATACAAAGTGTGAATGAATTAACGCAAAATGAGAAACTACTTTGTTAGGAACATCATTCTGAGCAACTTTCATTATGTAACCGATTTGATCAGAGCAACTTTAATTTTTACTTCCTATTACATTTCGGCCTGAGTGGGTCAGCTGATTTGTATGGAGAAGTTAAAAATAAAGTTGCTCTGATCAAATCGTTTCATAATGAAAGTTGCTCAGAATGATTTAATTCATTTACACATTGTATGTATTAAGTAATCGAGACAACCGCATAAACGGTCAAAAGCACAGCACACGTCTCTGTTAGAAAGCTCTAACTCTCAATGAATATTTGAAAACAATTTTTGACAACAATCTGTTGAATTAGGTTAAGTCTAGACTGAAATATGTGGGTAAACGATTAAGCATACGGATGTAGGAATCCAGTCACAAAAGGTAGAAAGGTACCCAAACTCCCTCATTCCCGGGTTCGATCCCCGGCTGAGGATAAACATAACATAGCGTCACGCCTTTTCGCATACGGGGTGGCAGAGGCACCACTGTGCCCACCTTCTCCATTTTGCTGAGGATAAAGAAAACAGTGTCTGTCTGTCTGTCTGTCTGTCTGTCTGTCTGTCTGTCACCAGGCTGTATCTCATGAACCGTGGTAGCTAGACAGTTGAAATTTTCACAGATGATGTATTTCTGTTGCCGCTATAACAACAAATACTAAAAAACAAAATAAATTTAATATTAAGGGGGGCTCCCATACAATTAACGTGTTTTTTTTTTTGCGGTTTTTTATGGTACGGAACCCTTCGTGCGCGAGTCCGACTCGCACTTGGCCGGTTATTCTATTATCTATTACCGTGCGATTCAGCACGGCCCAGAAGCAATGTATATAAATGTTTATGTATATTACATTCCAGATAGCGGAACTGATGCACAAATACGACACGATCGGCCAAGACCTGGTCGCGATGTGCGTGAACGACATACTATGCGCGGGCGCAGAGCCGTTCGCGTTCCTCGACTACATCGCGTGCGGCCGGCTGCAGGTCGACGTGGCTGCGACTATAGTGAAGGGGATCGCCGATGCGTGCAGCTTGTCCCGATGTGCACTTTTAGGTAAGTTTCCCCTTCACGCCACTTTTATGAACTTGCTACTTTTCCCAAACTTTCCAAACTGCTACTTTCCTCAATTGGATACTTTCTTAAACTGTTTTTTTTTTTTAATTCGTCACTTTCCCCAATTCGCCACTTTTTCCAACTCGGCGTTTAACCCAACTCCTTTCCCAACTTGCCAAGCTGTGGCTTTCATCAATTGGATACTTTCTCTGACTGAAAACTTTATCTAACACGCCACTTTCACTAACTTGCTACTTTTTCCAACTCGGCCATTTCAGAAACTGGACAATTTTCTCAATTGGATACTTTCCCAAACTGGACACTTTCCTCAATTGGATTCTTTATCTAATTGTAAACAGTCTCCAGCTCGGGAATTCCCCCAACCCGGCAATATCCCAAATTCGACTAGACCCTTTCCTTCATCAATTGGATACTTTCTCTAACTGGAAACAGGATCGGCAATTTAGCCAACTCGGCAATTCTCCAAAATCGCTTCTTTTCTTACTTGCTATACTTCTGAACTCGGAAATTCCGTCTATTTCGCCAAGTCACCACTTCCCTCAACTCTACATTTCCTACATTTCACCAACCCAACTGGCCCAATCCCCAATTCATTCCCCTTCTCCGTTGTAAGGTAGGTAACGGTTTTCTTCCTAAAAGTATCCACATTTCTGACACTCTATTTCACACACACAGGCGGCGAAACAGCGGAGATGCCGACCATGTACGACGTCGGCAAATACGACCTAGCAGGATTCGCAGTCGGTGTGGTCGACAACCACAAACAACTGCCTCGCATGAAGGAGATACGAGCGGGAGACGTTGTGCTCGCTCTGCCGTCGACCGGCGTGCATAGCAACGGATACAGTCTGGTGCAGCGGATCATGGCTGACAGCGGGCAGAGGTGAGTTTTGTTTAGCGTGCAGCCCACAGTCTTCCGACAATCTTTTGACATTTGGTGACGGTCACAGAGAGCGATAGTTTTACAGTGCCACCAACTTAGCTGTTCAGTTGATAGCGGTCGCTAGTGTCATAGTAGTCTTCATAATAGCGGACATAGTATCGTATTCTCTTTGGTGGCGGATGACAAGTTTCCAAGTTACCAATTTTTCCCACTTGAACAGCTAAGTTGGTGGATCTGTACGCAACTTAACGCAACGAACCTGTCAGCGTTAGTTTTATCTGTCACCGCGTGCCAAAGAATCGCTGGAAAGCTGTACTTGTGATTTAAGACTATAAACCAATTCGAGTTTTTGTTTTAAAATGTTGTAGGTACGAGGTTCAGCCTAAGCAATAGTTTCTGACAACGGCCGTAGAGAAAGATAAATCACCACGTTAAAAACTTTAAAAAAAAACGACTTCATGACCACTCACTTATAACCTGTCCGCGCGGGATGCGATGTCATCTATGAACACGATACCTAATGAGCCTACGAAATATGTCTTCTGACTTCACAATACTACACAAAATAAAAAACGGTCCTCACAAGGTCCTCACAGCCAGAATTCATCTCAATGACAATGAGCGTAAACGCCACAAAGTCACATAAAGGCAAAAATACGTACTATTGGTTACCTGGATGACAGTCTTTTCTATGTAGAAACCAAAGTACTAGACCGAGTCCTGATTGTCAAAAAATGGGACCAACCTTTCATACGAAAAAATATTTTTTGAAATCGGTTCATAAATAATACCAGTTTCGAGGTAACACACATAAAAAAAAATAACACTACCGAATTGATAACTCCCTCCTTTTTAAAGTCGGTTAAAAATAATAAATGTGATGTGTGGGCTACATTATGGTTCCCACGATACAGTGTGTCTAGTATCCGCTAAAACATTGTTTTTAAATGTACACCTTTCCCAGCTACCACGACAAGGCTCCATTTTCGTCCACAAACGCGACGTTCGGCGAGGAGTTCCTGGTGCCAACCGGTATTTATGTGGAGCCGCTGCTGCCGGCTGTCAAGGCTGGGCTGGTGAAGGGATTGGCGCATATCACTGGTGGCGGCCTTCTGGAGAATATACCCAGGTATAGTATTGCTGGGGTAATGGGTACGATGACGATGATGATGACGATATGGACGAATCTCACGAGGGGAAGGAAGGGGGAAGTATCTCGGCATATATTTTGGGTCTACCTGTTGTTAAATTATTTCCTGTCCATCCTAGGTTAGCTGGAAGAAATCTCTTAATAGAGATAAGCTCGCCTTTGTCATGTGTTGTCCACTTTCAATTGTAAAATGTGTTATTTTGTGCAATAAAGTATAAATAAATAAATAAAAAATAAATAAATATCACGTAATTTTCATTCCTCAAAAACAAGGTACGAGTATAACGAAGATAGACGTAAACGCCTCACGGTATCCGACATAGTAGTAGGCAACCCATTTTGCCTACAAAAAATAGATACACGGTCATCTGGGTGTGCTATTTGAAGTATGTAGCATTAAAATGATTGATGTTCATTAATACGATGTTTTGTTTCAGAATCTTGCCGGGACATGTTAGGGTGAAGTTGGATGCCACCAAATTCAAGATCAAGCCACTCTTCGGATGGCTGCAAGCTATGGGTAAGTTTGTGTGTTCTGTATATTAAATTGGCTCCAATAAGGACACAACGCGGGCCTTGCGAACAATAGCGAACAATATACGTGGGAGCGAAAGGGTACACATAATATGTCTATCTGTTGACAAGAGATACGCTTGCCTATGTACATGTTTTCTCCATTTTACATTGTATAATAGCTTTGTGCAATAAAGTATAAAGATAAAGATGAATTTCCCTAAATTTCAGGTGCCGTATCTGACTTCGAGATGCTGCGAACTTTCAACTGCGGTGTCGGGATGGTTCTGATCGTCGATCCAGTGCTGGTGAAGGATGTCTTAGCGGCAGTGCAGGGGCCGATTGACATCATTGGTGTGGTCGAGACATTCGGGAAAGAAGGTCAGCGGTGTTCCAAAAATTCTACCGTTTTTGAGGTCCTACAATTTCTATAAAAGTCGATGTTTTGTATTCAATTCAATTCAAAATTTCAATTCAAAATTTTTATTGACCATAAAATCATAGGTACATATTACTTAGTCAACGTCAATATAATATTAATATTTTTGTATACTACCGCCCGTTCGGAAGTTGTGGGCTTAGGGATGGGGGGTTATGTAAAATAAACGTAAAACTTTTAAACTAACAACCATTTTGAGACAAAAGATTTCTATCGAACAGTACCAAAAACAATGTTGGATCACCAAAGCCAAAGATGGGCTACCTACCCTGTATAATCCCCCCATCTTTTCCAACATTCCAAAAAATACTGTACATATAATACAATAAATACATACCATCAAGCATCACGTTTATTGCCATGCCGGTTGTCAAAAACACAAGTGTGCCCACTTGCAGCCAGTTATTAGTTATTCAAAACTCCAAGTTTAATATTTTAAGTAAAAACAGTAATAAATAACATTTAATATCAAATCTTTAACAGGAGGCCATCAAGTGGTGGTAGAGAACTTCACGCAAGCCATGACTCCTCTCACGGCGCCGTATAAACGTGCCGGGGAAGCCCCGTCCAAGTCGCTGTCATATAAGGACAGCGGAGTGGACATTGAGGCGGGAGACTCTCTCGTGTCGCTAATCAAGCCTTTGGCGAGGTAAGCATCTATTTACAAAGCCTTTTCCAATAAGGGGGGACAGAGGTATTAAGGATGATTTATTTTACAACGGGGCGTGTCCGGGGCGTTCTGGGTTTTGCACAAAATGTATGCAACTTGTCAACCTCCGTGCCCCGTCCCGTCTGCAAAACCCCGGGCTCCCCGGACACGCCCCGTTGTAATATAATATGTAGGTCTACCTTTTAATAAATTATCCTCTCCATCCTAGGTTTGCTGGAAGAGATCTCTTTTTAGAGATAAGCTCGCCTTTGTACATGTTTTTTCCATTATTAAGTGTATGTAATATGTTTTTTCTGTGCAATAAAGTATAAAGTAATATAAATCATGTGGCTGGAGAGAATCACCGGGCTGTGATTGCGGAGCGGATGTTCAAAGTATGGACCACATAATTCGGGACCGCTCTAAACGGAAATATCATGGAGACCCCACAGACCTCTTCACTCTAACTGACAAAGCAGCTGCATGGCTGCAGACATCAAGATTATTTATGTAAGAACGACTCGACGACTTCTGACATACGAATAAATAAATAAATAAATATATATAAATCATCCCTTATTCAGTTTATCGTATAAGGACAGCGGAGTGGACATTGAGGCAGGGGACTCTCTGTTATCATATCACTTATCTTATCACCCATCAAGCCTTTGGCGAGGTAATTTCAATTTTCAATTTGTTTATTGCAAAAAATGACATGTTTGATGAAGGTGTTACATTTCGCATCACTTAAGTACTATGTAATTTTACCCATAGGATGTAGCAATTTATAATACACATGAACAACGTTATTATATTACAGGTCAACCTCACGTTCGGGCGTCCTCGGAGGTTTAGGCGGGTTCGGAGGCTGCTTCCAACTGAAGGCGATTGAACAGGAGTACAAGGTAACTGTAAGTTAGACATCACTATCCTACTCCTCTTCGTAACAATCTTTCGACTTATTAACAACGACCCGATTTGCTGCCAAGAGCTAAGTTAGTTTAGCTCGCAGCTCACGCAGTTTGCCATAGTTGTGTGCAGACTAACCATGCTGTTTGTATGAAACCTAAGCTAAGCCAGTAAGCTAAACTAACTTAACTTATCTTTTGGTCTGCGACTCAAGGCAGATGATATTGTTTTTCTTTTATTTACAGCCCTGGAAATTAGTAGTTTTAGGCTTATCTTATTAGACATGTATATCTGGCAAAGTTGTCAAATTCTATTTGACCCCGAGCCTCAGATAAATGAAAGTCTGTGCCTCCAACTGTACCTAAAAGGACTAGTTTACAGGGCCGTAAAACACAATAAAAATACAAAACCCTAGCGCCACCAAACGGGAACAAAGGCGGACATAGCTGCCTTTAACTATAGGTATCGCCATCCACGATGACGCGTGACGTAGCTATTTGCATCTTTGTCTTTCAGCAGAGTGCCTCGAGGAAAAATAAAGATGCAAATAGCTACGTCACGCGTCGTCGTGGATGGCGTTACCTATAATAGCCGAGGTACAGTGCCACCACGTTATCTATGGAACGAAGCGCCACCATCTACGCCAACTGAAAAAAAAAATTACAAGAATGTATCAACTTTTTATGAAAATAAATAAAATCTTTGAATTTTTGAACAGCAAAAAGTTTCATGGCCGATTTCACCAACGATCCCTATCTTTTAGGACATTTTTTTTCTTTTAGGAGCCACCTAGCGTTTGTTTCGGTTTGCCCTAAGTGTAAGGGGACCCCCTAAATATGAGAGTCCGGCCAGCGAAACAATCGCTAGACAGCTAAGAAAAAGAGCTAAGTGTCCCTTAACTGTTGGTGAAATCGGGCATCATTGACCTGAAATACACTACAACAACTTGACAGTCCAAGTGACGTTTTCATAGTGACGTCACTAGTTCCGCTGCGGCCGTTCTCTAGATAACCTGGTGTAAAGAGCCACCTGGTGGCTATGTGGTCAAAATATTTATCGGTGCAAATCACAATAAAACATTCCCTTCCAGGACCCCGTGCTGGCCTTCGCGTCCGATGGCGTCGGCACCAAGCTGAAGATCGCGCAGATCATCAACTCGCACGGCACCATCGGCATCGACCTCGTCGCCATGTGCGTCAACGACATACTGTGCAATGGCGCTGCGCCGCTGACGTTCTTGGATTACTTCGCGTGTGGCTCGCTGGATGTCGCGGTGGCTAGGAGTGTGGTGTCGGGTGTTGCTGAGGGCTGCCGGCAGTCCTCTGCTGCCTTAGTCGGTACGTGACTCTCCCCCCCCCCCCTTTCGCCCTCTGCCCCCCTCTCCCCCTCTGCCCCCACTCCCCTCTGCCCCCCCTTTCCCCTTCTGCCCCCCTTTCCCCTTCTCCCCCTCTCTCTCACACACATACATTTCAAATACTACACACTACTAGGGTGTGTAGTATTTGAATTATCTTGTTGATGTAGTAGAAGTTTTTATGGATTACTTCGCGTGTGGCTCGCTGGATGTCGAGCAACTTTCATTATGAAACCGATTTGATCAGAGCAACTGTATCTTGAGCTTCCCAGCATAGAGTAACTTATTATATCTTCCCAGTACATTTTGGCCTGAGTGGATCAGCTGATTTGTATGGAGAAGTGAAAAATAAACTTGCTCTGATCAATTCAGTTTCATAATGGAAGTTGCTCAGAATGATGTCCTTAACGAAGTGTTTCTCATTTTGCGTTAATTCACTTACACCTTGTATTTTGTCGTTGTGCGCAGGCGGCGAGACAGCAGAGATGCCGGGCATGTACGAGCCTGGCGTGTACGATATCGCCGGATTCGCGCTCGGCGTTGTCGAACGCTCCAACATACTGCCGAAGATCAACGATATCACAGTGAGTTGTGCTCAAATACAGGGTGACTGTGAAACCCCTAGCTTTATTGTAAGGAGTTGTTATTGTTAGGGACATCATTCTGAGCAACTTTTCACTAATGCTGCTCCTTAACGGGCCATATTTTCACTGCAATATGTAGCCGGCAACTATTGGTGTCTTTCTCTAACATGTGAGTAAGAGAGGGACACCAATAGTTGCCGGCTATATTATTGTAGCAAAACCTGGCCCGTTTAAGAGCACCATAATAAACAGATTTCATCAGACAGAGCAACTTTATTTTTCACTTCCTAGTACATTGTGGCGTGCGTGGGTCAGCTGATCTGTATGGAGAAGTGGAAAATAAAGTTGCTCCAAATCGTATTCATAGTGAAAATTGTTCAAAATGATGCCCCGCGCTGAATTTAAAACAAGCTCTTTGGTTTCCATGACAATACCCTGTGTCTTCAGTGCGCGGCCAGAAACAGTGTATATGCCAGTATGTAATATGTTTATGATGACCGCAGGTCGGCGACATCATCATCGGTCTGCCGTCCAACGGGGTTCACAGCAACGGGTTCAGTTTGATCCACAAGCTGATGAAGAAGAATGGACTCTTCCTGAAAGATAAGGCGCCTTTCAGCAAGGAGGGACTGACTTTGGGTAAGTATTGAGAATTTGGGAGTTTGACTTTTAAATAAAGATGTTTTTGGATTTTTCACATAAACAGTCTCGAGTTGTATGTGCATAAAGTTCTGTCTGTTAGATCACAACTTTATGCACAACCTGGAGTCGAGCGAAGCGGAGCGGAGCGAGACGACCCGATTTAGTTTCATAGAAACGACTTGGTTGCTTTAGGTCACATTCTGTCCGAATATAGATTGTTGAGGTTGAAGTCACAACTTTATGTACAACCTGGAGCCGAGCAATACTATTTGGTCGACTTCTTTGTTTGAAGACTGTCAAATAGCAAGCTCGAGTGCCATTACGAGACTCGAGGACCAGGTTTATAAGCCGTACTATCGATAGTTTGACTATCGATAGTTGACCTCGAAAATCATCTATCATATCGATAGGGCTATCGATACTATCGATAGTATCAATAGCATCTTTTGTACATTACTATCGACATACTAGCGATAGTATCGAATTTCAATATCGAAACCACTATCGATACTATCGATAGTTTTGTACTATAAAGGTCACTATCGATAGTACAAAACTATCGATAGTATCGATTGTTCTTGCAATATTCAGTAGCAATACTATTGATAGTGATTTCGATATTCAAATTCGATACTATCGATAGTATTGCTGTGTATTGATAGTGATTTCGATATTCAAATTCGATACTATCGAAAGTATTGCTGTGTATCAATAGTATTGATACTATTGCTTTTGCTTCAACTATCGATAGACTATCGATAATAGCCTATCGATCGGCAACACTAGTCCGTGTAGGAAGACTAACACGTAACAATATCCCCAGGCGAGGAGCTAATCAAGCCAACCCGCATCTACGTGAAGAGCGTCCTCCCAGCATTACAACGCGGGAAGGTGAAGGCTGTCGCCCACATCACCGGCGGCGGGCTCATGGAGAACATCCCGCGGGTGATCCCGGAGTCTGTGCGGGCGAGGCTGAACGCGCACTGGTGGAACGTGCACCCGGTGAGTGGAGATTAGCTCGCCTTTGTATATGCCGCATCTACGTGAAGAGCGTGCTGCCGGCGCTGCAACGCGGCTGGAACGTGCACCCGGTGAGTGGGTGGAGATTAGCTCGCCTTTGTATATGGCATACCACCGGTCGTTAAACTGGAGCCGCCTGCTTTGTGCGCTTGGAGTGGTGAACTCACACACATTAGTCAGCTCTAGTTAGGGTTCCGATCCTTAAAAGGAAAAAAAGGAACCCTTATAGGATCACTTTGTTGTCCGTGTGTCAACACCTTTAACCGTGGTAGCTAGACAGTTGAAATTTTCACAGATGATGTATTTCTGTTGCCGCTATAACAACAAATACTAAAAATCAAAGGAAATGTAATATTAAGGGGGGCTCCCATACAACAAACGTGATTTTTTTGCTCATTTTTGCTCGATATTGATAATGGTAGCAGGTAGACGCTTAAAATTTTCACAATATATTGAGTATATTATTTACTTAAAAAATAAATAATTAAATTAAAATTAAATTAATATTTAGGGGGAGCTCCCATACAATTTTTTTTTTTTGCGGTTTTTTATAGATAATGTTACGGACGGAATCCTTCGTGCGCGAGTCCGACTCGCACTTGGCCGGTTATTGTATTACGTTTGTATGGGAAATTCATGCGGTCACCTGTCTCTTAAAACTAACTCATCAATCCTCAGGTGTTCGCGTGGATCGCGGACGCGGGCGCGGTGACGGACGACGAGATGCTGCGCACCTTCAACTGCGGCATCGGCATGGTGCTGATCGTGTCTCCCGAGGACCAGGCTGAGGTGACTGTCACCTTCTATGCCATGCGCAAGCGTCCAAAGACCCCAAATGACCCAAATATTTCGTACTGCTATTTCATAGGTTTTGAACTTCCATGTTTTGCACTTATTAGTAAGTAGTCTATTAATTTAATATTTATCGTTGTGCACATATGTAGGTCTATCTTTTGTTAATTAATCCTGTCCATCCTAGGTTTGCTGGAAGAGATCCCTTATAAGAGATAAGCTCGCCTTTTTACATGTTTTTTTTCCCATTATTAAGTGTTTGTATTCTGTTTTTGTGCAATAAAGTATGTACAAAAACAGAATACAGCCACTTAATAATGGAAAAAAACATGTACAAAGGCGAGCTTATCTTCAAAGTATGTATGTAATGTAATTTAGTTTGAAAAACGCTGGGCGTGGACTTTAGACCGACGACGGTTGAGTAGATACTGGGGATGTTATGGTTAGAAAACGCGTAGCATGTTAAATGCCTCCAAGCACAAAAAGTAGCAGAGACTGACTGCCAAATTGAGCATTTTGCATCCTTCAGAGGCTATCTGGGGGGTCATTCCGCTATTTACATTACAATTCGCTGACAATTCAATGATCCGAAATGGTAGTCCAGTCAAGTTAAGCTTAAAAATAGGGGTATCCTTGCATAAGTTCCAAGAGCTGAAAATTTGCATGAACGTTAGGGACACCATTATATTGAAATTGTGAAAAGTCCCCATTGATCCCGTAAGTGAAAAATGTTTTATTCAAGGTCAAAGTTCGAAAAAAAGTTTTTTTTGCACACTGGGATCGATGGGGACGTTTCACTATTTCATTATAATGGTGTTCCTAACGTTCATGCAAAATTTTCAGCTTCCTGGGAATATAAACAAGGTTAACCTAATTTGATCGGACTATATTATGTTGACAGTAGTTTTTTTTTAATGATCAATGTATTGTACAATTCTCCCAAAGTAATAATGCGCACGGAAGTCATATTACTCCGAACGTTCGGGAGATGAAAGTTATATCTATATAGGAGGAGGATATAGTAAAACTGTTTCTCTGTGTATTGATCTCGATCCTCGATCTTATATCGGCTCCTGAACATTCGGAATACGACCTCTGCAGACCTTCGAATAAAATTCCTATGCGCATCATTACTTTGGGAGTACTGTAATGTACTGTGAATAGCGGAATGACGGCCCTGTTATCGAGCGATGCGTGTTCCAAGAATTCTCATTTGCACCCACTCCCTCGCTTTCTGTCTCGTCATCTCTTCCTCGCACTGGTGGTTGAGTTCGCTTTGCGTGCTCTTCGAATACCCCTCTTTCTCTCTATCTCCCCCCTTCTGTGTGTGCCCCCCCCCCCCCCCTCTCATCTCAAGCGTAATTGTCCCTCTGCCAATCCGCAGGTGATACAAGCTCAGCCACCGGGCGCCCCCCGCGTGTTGGTAGACAACTTCCCGTCCGCGCTAGACTTATCTCTCTCTATATCTCTCTCTGTCTCTTTAACCTCTTTTATTTTGTGAAGACTTTAGAAGTTATATTTATAACTTTTTCTTTTTGTTTATCTTTTAGACTCTCTTATTAGTTTCATTTTTTAACTAAAGAATAATTTTGGTCACAAACAGTTATGTGTAAAACAATTCAACATTTTGTCAACAACAGTATAGAAGCTGTTGCCTATCTTACAGGTCTTTTAGTTAGGTAACAGAAACAAACATACAATGTAAAACTTGGATTGATAAATAAACTATTCTTATTCTTAAAAAAAAACCCTCTCCGTCCCTCGAACAGTAACACCATCATCATAACAGACCGCTTCGACAGGTGATGAACATAACCCGCGCGTTCGGCGCCATGGTAGTCGGCTCGATACAGGCCCGGCCGGCGGGCGCGCCCCGCGTGCTGGTCGACAACTTCCCGTCTGCTCTCGACTTCACGAGGCGGATGCCGCTGCTGCCCAACAAGCGGGTGAGTGATGCCGCAGGGTGCTCATCCCATACTCATTAGACTTAGTAACCCTTCCTAGATAGAGATGGCGTGAGGAGAAAAATTTGTACTTTAAACGCCATGTTTTCAGTTAACTTCTAGGTGGCGCTAATCTTAGAAAAATAAATATATATCTTAGCGCCATCTCGTGGTATTTCCAATTTTTCGATGGTGCTGCACCAAGCGATACTGGCCTCGAACTAAAGAAGCTTCCGTAGCATCTCAGTTTACACACCGGTGTCATATTTTGTTCTAGGTGGTCTATCTGTATTAGTATAATATTATAGTATCTGTGTTGATACATAAACATTCACATACAGGCACTATATTGCTTCTGGCCACACAGACGTGTGAACCGGAAACAGCGACAACAGAACATGTAAACATCCAAGACCTGGGGTTTCTTTTTTGTTTTCTGTATCCCCAGCCGGGAATCGAACCAGGGACCTCTCGCACGGTAGGCAGAGCCACAACCGCTGACAATGGTCGCCTAAATGTTTCGAAGTAAATTACTTCGTAGGTGTTGTGAATTTGTGATGGGGGGTTAATTTAATTTAATCTTTCATCAGTGGGCAATTTATTACGTCGTCCAGCATTGCCAGAGTTATGCGCTTTATACAGCACTGAAAAGGGTGACTTCGACAGCTTTTATAAAGGAAACCAAACGGCAGTGATGATCGTAATGAATGATGCAGTGATTTATTTACAATTGAAAATTAAAAAAATACAAACATAAATAAAGAATAATAAATTTGAAATAACCATAAATATAAATGATGAATTGAGGTTGCATCCGCCACAAGCTCTGTCTCTCACCCTCCCGCGACAAAATGTCTTCCGACCATTTGTTTATTATGATTTATTCATACTTATGGATACTGCTATTCGACATGGTCAGCTAATTACAAGTTATTGAAAATTATATATTATATTTTCTTATTAATATCCCTGTGTTTATTTGTCAAATAAATATATTTTTATTTCTATTTCTAAAAATATTATTTTTCGACAGGTGGCGGTACTAGCGTCCGGCAACGGCAGCAACCTGCAAGCGCTACTCGACACGTGCCGCGACCAGTCTCAGTGCGTGTGCGCAGACGTCGCACTAGTGATTAGTAACAAGCGAGACGCGCGCGCGCTGAGCCGCGCTGCCGAGGCGGACCGACCCACGCTGGTAAGTAACTGATAACAATCATCTTCTACTCAGAACTACAGGACGGCAAGCTGAAATCAGGCGGCCAGCTCCTCAGATACAAGGATGGTCAGAAGAGATGCAACGTAGAGCCCTCGACGTGGGAGAGACCGGCAGAAAATCGCCGTTTACCGCTTCGAAACCCAAAAACTGAATAACGTCCGGTTTCAATAACTTATCTATCCTCAATCTGCTGATAGATAGGGTCGAATTTGACATAAGTTCTATAGCGCAACTGTCAAATCTAACTCTAGTAATGTGAAAACCATAGATAGATGGGTTATTGGGACCGGGCATTAGACACGAAGCGAGACAACCTGAAGACTAAACCAGCAGTCATAATATGCTACAACTACCAAAACGGAATATAAACTTGCACTCAATGTGCACGTATTTTTACTGCAAAGGTTGGCTACATAAGTCACATGAGGGCACACGAACGAAGCTCCTCAAACCAACCAGGGACCTCATAAAGCAGTCGCCGTGGCCAGATACGGCTTGAAAGACATCATCATCAATAAAGATGATATGGTACCATCGAGCTGCTCTGACTTTGGAGCTCGAAGGTGGCAGGGAGAAACCTAGGGCCTCGTCTAGAGTGAATGCGCGGTGACTTGTTCTTATGGCGGGCGCGGCGGGAGGCAGCACTTTAGCCACACCCCTTCAGTATGGATGGATGCAAGCCGCGGTTTCGTTAGTTCGGTATTTTGCGGCCACCTTAGCTACCGCGCTAGCCGACGACCGACGAGTTCTAGGATGCTTACTTGTAAAACCATCGAGTTTGGGCTCATTTGTCATAATAAGTACTATTATATCTCTTGCTTGGCACAGGTTTCATCGTCATCATCACCTGGAAAATGACGGTGGTAGAGGGAACCCTGGCATTCTTGCTTGTAAACCCATAGACTTTGGGCTCATTTCATTTAAGGTGGCCGGTAGAAAGTGGACCAGAATGGCGGGCAACAGATGTGAGTGGCATACTTTGGGAGAGGCCTACGACCAACAGTGGGATAATATGATGAATTCTTCTTGGGGTACCGTACGCGAAGGGTGCTAAACGGGACCCTATAACTAAGCCCACGCTGTCCGTCTGTCCGTCATCGGGTCCCACAGCACGAACCGTAATAGCTAGAAAGTTGAAATTTTCACAGAATGTGTATATCTGTTGCCGCAACAAACACAAATACTGAAATACGAGATATATTACAAATTAAAGGGGGTCCCCATACAAGAGACTTGTTTTGATATACACCCACGCATTTCAATATGATGGTATATTTCGCGTCAACCTACATCGTTAAGGTAGCTCAGCGGGTATGATGTAGGCTCTCAATGCGTACGTGAGTTCAAATCACCATGAGGGCATAATCTTTTTTAATTTTCTTTTTGTTTTCTTGTTTTGAGTGCTTAACCCCTTCCCTCGCAGAAGCACACCGCTCGAACGACCGAACAATGGCTAACTATTGTTATATAAGATACGTTTTGTTATACGATATTACGGTACCCTTCGTGTGCGATTCCGACCCGCACTTGACGGATTTTTAAACTACTATAATTATTGTTTATGTAGGTGTTCGAGCACAGAGACTACAGCACGCGGGAAGAGTTCGACGCCGCAGTGTCCGCGGCTCTGGAGGCGCACAAGATAGATATAGTCTGCCTGGCGGGGTACATGCGCATCCTGTCTGCGGAGTTCGTGAAGAAGTAAGTGTCGGTGACGATGAGTTAGACTAGACCTCTGACCAGAGATGGGTCGCGGATAAAACTCCGCGGATTTATTACAAAATGGATTTATATCCAGATCTATATATATAAAAATGAATTGCTGTTCGTTAGTCTCACTAAAACTCGAGAACGGCTGAACGGATTTATCTTATCTTAGTCTTGAAATGTTCGTGGAGGTCTAGGGAAGGTTTAAAAGGCGAGAAATAATCTAATGATTTCCGGGAAAACCCTAAAAACAGCCCTTTTCTATTTCCCATACAAACGTTTTCTAGAGTCAATCGTTTTCTGGAGTCAATTTGAACTTTATTGCTATTCAATAAAGTTCATATTAAATTATAATCACTCACTGTTGTCTGAGCAATTTAGGTGTGTTCGTAACGTCAAAGAGTCAATTTGCAATTTATTACCGCTGCATAAAGTTCAAAGTTGTACTAAAATATATATACAGAGTGTAACGGAAGGAGGTGAATGTGCTCATGAAACTCAAAGTTTCCCCAAAGAACATAGGTCGAAATATGAAAAAAAAATTTGGCCCTCCCATAGTAAATCAATCAGCTGGTAGTCAGTTTTGAAATTAATTTATACAAAAGTTTAGGTCTTTTATTTATCGATTGAGGCAGTACGAAGTCTGCCGGGTCAGCTAGTAGATCAATAAATACCCTTTAGTAATTTCAGGGTAAACGTGTGGACATGTATGCCTTTTTCAGCCCTTTAAGGTTTGTATGAAAGGCGTCGCGCCATGTTGTTGTGATATGTTTGTGTGTTTGGAAGTTTGTTTCTAAATTACACGAAACAGGCAAGTAACGACGTGAATGAACCGTTTATTGCAGGCTTGGAACACTCGACAGAATCACTGGCTAAAAGTGGGCGGCACGATTGTGCCGACCCGTGGGAAAAGACATGAGGCATCATGGATTCGAGTTCTACCTCGCTATGGTGTTGTTAACTCGGTCGCGCAATAACGGCAAAGTTACTAAACGGTGTCACCACATCCGCAGATGGAAGGGGCGGCTCATCAACATCCACCCGTCGCTGTTGCCGCGACACCCGGGGCTGCGCGCTCAACAGCAGTGTCTGGACGCCGGCGACCGGGAGAGCGGCTGCACGGTGCACTTCGTTGACGTGAGTATAACACATCCGCAGATGGAAGGGGCGGCTCATCAACATCCACCCGTCGCTGTTGCCGCGACACCCGGGGCTGCGCGCTCAACAGCAGTGTCTGGACGCCGGCGACCGGGAGAGCGGCTGCACGGTGCACTTCGTTGACGTGAGTGTAACACATCCGCAGATGGAAGGGGCGGCTCATCAACATCCACCCGTCGCTGTTGCCGCGACACCCGGGGCTGCGCGCTCAACAGCAGTGTCTGGACGCCGGCGACCGGGAGAGCGGCTGCACGGTGCACTTCGTTGACGTGAGTATAACACATCCGCAGATGGAAGGGGCGGCTCATCAACATCCACCCGTCGCTGTTGCCGCGACACCCGGGGCTGCGCGCTCAACAGCAGTGTCTGGACGCCGGCGACCGGGAGAGCGGCTGCACGGTGCACTTCGTTGAAGTGAGTATAACACATCCGCAGATGGAAGGGGCGGCTCATCAACATCCACCCGTCGCTGTTGCCGCGACACCCGGGGCTGCGCGCTCAACAGCAGTGTCTAGACGCCGGCGATCGGGAGAGCGGCTGCACGGTGCACTTCGTTGACGTGAGTATAACACATCCGCAGATGGAAGGGGCGGCTCATCAGCATCCACCCGTCGCTGTTTCCGCGACACCCGGGGCTGCGCGCTCAACAGCAGTGTCTGGACGCCGGCGACCGGGAGAGCGGCTGCACGGTGCACTTCGTTGACGTGAGTATAACACATCCGCAGATGGAAGGGGCGGCTCATCAACATCCACCCGTCGCTGTTGCCGCGACACCCGGGGCTGCGCTCTCTACAGCAGTGTCTGGACGCCGGCGACCGGGAGAGCGGCTGCACGGTGCACTTCGTTGACGTGAGTATAACACATCCGCAGATGGAAGGGGCGGCTCATCAACATCCACCCGTCGCTGTTGCCGCGACACCCGGGGCTGCGCGCTCAACAGCAGTGTCTGGACGCCGGCGACCGGGAGAGCGGCTGCACGGTGCACTTCGTTGACGTGAGTATAACACATCCGCAGATGGAAGGGGCGGCTCATCAACATCCACCCGTCGCTGTTGCCGCGACACCCGGGGCTGCGCGCTCTACAGCAGTGTCTGGACGCCGGCGACCGGGAGAGCGGCTGCACGGTGCACTTCGTTGACGTGAGTATAACACATCCGCAGATGGAAGGGGCGGCTCATCAACATCCACCCGTCGCTGTTGCCGCGGCACCCGGGGCTGCGCGCCCAACAGCAGTGTCTGGACGCCGGCAGGCAATGCAAGCAATTCCTGCTAGGAAATGGAATATCTCTGAAACCCGTGGACACACAATTTTTTTATTTCTGTCATATTTATTACTCAGGACACTAACTACTCATATAAGTGAAATCTTTCGATTTTACACTTTCTGGCTAGGATCATGTTTCCAAACGTGATTCTAGCCGGAAGTGTTTTTGTGAGATATTTCAGCCCCCGTGCACAAACAAATTCTGAAATTTCGATCACATTTATTACTAACAACACACTAAACATCTGCATACTCAAAATCTCTCTAAGCCATACTTTCTGGATAGGATCACGTACTCGTTAGAAAGAGATCGGACTTTAATGAACTTTGCAACGGACACAACATTGAACCTACTGGAACCTACTCACAAAATCCTGCTCCAGGAATCCACACACAAGCGAAAAAAGTGACAATATCCTGCTTCATTTTTTCACAGTCAAGTGCCCGGTTGTTTCAGGAGGGCATGGACACCGGCCCGATCATCCTGCAGGAGCGCGTTCCCGTGCTCTCGACCGACACGGCCGACTCGCTGTCCGCTCGCATCCTGCAAGCGGAACACCGGGCGTACCCGCGCGCCCTGAGACTGCTAGCCACCGGCCGAGTTCGTCTCAGCTCGAGAGGGACCATTATGTGGTACTCGTAATGTGCTGGTTACAGGACTAGTTGCGTGGGAAGGTGAGGGACAGAGTTAATAATCTATTCGGTAGTGAATCAGAGTGATTTGACAGGGTGACACCCGTTCTTGCCGAAAAACAAATAGTGTGCCAAACAATTTAGGACGCCATTAATAAAAAAAAAGAAGAAGTGCCAAACAAATCGAGAGCATTCGTTCTGTGAATGATTGTTTGTTTACTTTATTGCCGAAGATATTTATAAAGCCCTAATAGATGCTACAATATTATAGTATGCCTTACTACTGTCTGCTTGTTGTAGGTGTACACGAAAATGCGGCATTTAAGGGAATTTCAACTATAGGTTAAAGTTTTGATATTCTTTGTCGAAGGTCGACCCGTGTAAATAGCCTATAACCAGTTTGCGCGTTAATTAGTGTTTTTACGCTGCCCCGTTAGCAAAACTGTGAAATAAGTATAAACTATTCATTCATCTGGCTGTTTTATTTCATTCATTTAGTCGATTAAAAAATTCGTCACTATGATTCAGAAGCGAGCAACATTATTTCGCTAAGTGACATTTCGATCTGCCAAATCACTTTGATCAATTACCGAATAGGGTATAGATAGATAACTCTGTCGCTCACTCTCCCGTGACAAAATCCGCGCTCTGTATGCTACTGGGCCGGGTGGCAACTTTCTTGGCACCTTAGTAATGTTCAGTGATCGGAGTAGGTAGAGTGATTTGGGGTGAGTGACCTCAAACGTATATATTAACATGGATAATGGATATGCCTCAGAGATTCCAGGCTTTTTAAATGATTATTTTTTTTCTTCGGAATTTCATATGTTTACATGGAACTAGGTATAAAGTGCGAATCGAAACTAATCAATATGAGCAAGATTTACAACATAAAATCAGCACCATCGGCATCATCACAGTGCAAAGTTTGCGACTTCGCGACCAATCTAGAGTACACTCTCCAAGATGTGTCATCGTTAACCTGTATATGTGAACAATGTTTTTTTGTTTTTTTCAAGCTACTAAAACACAATTCTAATTCGTTTAATCCCGAACCTTAAAAAAAAGGCATATCCATGTTATGACTTTCATGACGTAAGTATCAAAAATCACTCTACCTATTCCGATCACTGGTAATGTTACAAGAGAGGTTAGGTGCCAAGAAAACTGGCGAGGATAGTTGTGGTTGGATTTACTGTGTGTAACTGAAAGGTGTAGTATTTTAGGAAGTTTCTGACGTACATATTGGGCTGAACCTCACTGTTCACGGATATAATGTAATTATTACATCCCAAGATACAAGACAAATATCGCTTGTCGTACTATGCATATGGGCCCGTTTACACCGTGCTATAAATGCATGCCAGTTTAAAATGATTCGCAACATGCAAGTGTTTTGGTTAGCCGCTCAGCTCAAATTTAAACTCTGATTGAATTCAGAAAGATTCTTCACTCAGCTTTCTGTTACACCCTGTATGGAAGCATCCACAAATTTGATTTTAAAAACAATAGTCTTCAATTCCGTCAAGTTCATTTGATGTAAGATCAAAACATTCCATTCTAATGGTTGAATGCTTTTGTACATTCCTACTATTTACAGTTTTATCAGTGCCTTATGATGTGCCATAATTTACAGAATTACAGTATCCTGTGCTCGAATAATTGAGGATCTGATGTAGCTAAGATATAATGGAATCTTGCATACGTAGTAGTACAGTAAGCATCAGATATATGTTAGCACGCAAGACACTCAAATTGATCCATACATCATACATAACCAGAAATATTTATGAAAGTGTCAAACTGATATAACATTCTCTGCGTCAACATGGATGGGTTGGTTTGTTATTTCTGTTGGTTCAGGTTGTGTAGGTATTTGAGTGTCTCGCGTGCTAACAAATAGCTGATGGTGAATGTGCCACTTTGACATGTGGCAACCATTTCATTTCACAAATGGTCGAAAAGGAGAACTTGAGACCTCGCTGACACGCAACTAACAGCGCGGTAATAATGTCACTTGTCAGGTCTCAAGTTAATCAGACCGGTGGACATGACTATTTTAACTCAAGTGTCTTAAAAATTTAAAAGCATAACTTATCGAAGATAATTCGAGGTGACTACCTTAATGACTAGAATTTTTACTTTGTAATGTATTTCTAAGGTTAAGAAGTTACAAAGATTTTGTACATGTTACATTTTGTACATACAATCATGTTATACAGTTTTTTAAGTTACTAGAGTAATTATAGTTCTATACGACGTTTAAGAATTGTTGATAAAGATTTACTGTTCAAAGTTTTTCTCGAAGTATAATGTTGTTTAAGATATTTGAAATAAATAAAGTTGATAAGTGCTTTTAATTTCATTGTTTTATTTTTAGAAATATTCAGTTATCATATCACAGACATTTTACTATCACCACAGATACTATAATATTTACAGATAGACCACCTAGAACAAAATATAACGCCAGCGTAAACTGAGATGCTTGGTGCAGCACCATCGAAAAATTGTAAATACCACAAGATGGCGCTAAGATATATAGGATTTATTCTAAGATTAGCGCCACCTAGAAGTATGGTAACTGAAACCATGGCGTAGTACACATCTTACTCCTCACGCCATCTCTTTTTACGAAGGGTTAGTAATTCTAATTTGTATGGGATGAGCACCCTGTGCTAATACAGATAGACCACCTAGAACAAAATATGACACCGGCGTAAACTGAGATGCTACGGAAGCTTCTTTAGTTCGAGGCCATTATCGCTTGGTGCAGCACCATCGAAAAATTGTAAACACCACGATATGGCGCTTTTTTACGAAGGGTTACTAATTCTAATTTGTATGGGATGAGCACCGGTTCGACGCAATCTAATGCAATGATTCTGTCAAAAAGCGTTAGTTTCTACCTGTCACCACACGCCAAGCCAAAAGATCGTGGGACAGCTGTAGGACGTAGTACAGTATCTTTGGCTGTAGGTACGTATTCATGTACCTACGTTTCATTCAATAGATATTTCAATTACCTGCCTAGATCCTTTTTTTTTGCTCTTTTTTAAGACTAAAGACTTCGGAAATCGCTTTAAAAAGTATGCCAATGATATCTTCGCCACTTGCAACTGGCATACTTATTTCCGTTTTTTCTTTAACAGCCATTTTAGCATCAATATTTACGGCTACAGAATGCTCGCCGTTTTTCAAAATATCTTCAGCAATTTTATCAAATTCCACATGAAACCTCTGTTTATTCATCAAAGGTACAATTAAATTGAATTTATTTATTTTCATATTCAATGTTGTGGCCGTCCCTCTGTAGTCATTGCATATTCTGTCCCAATGTGGGCTCTCTTTCAGGGTTAGTGGGTATGGTCCAAACTTCTTTCGTTCGTCTACAAGCTCTTTTTTTAAGTATTCAATACCTTGTTCTATTTCTTTATTCATTGTTATCCATTCAGGGGTAAAACCATTGTTGATTAGTACCTGAAAAAGAAATAATGAGCTAGACACAGATCATAGAGACATTTAATTAATCAGTTTCAATTATAATACAGTTTGAGAGAAACTATTTGTATAGTGCGACATAAAAGAGTAGAAAATAAATAATGGCAACATAAGTGACATATTAGAGCACTATTGCGTATTTTGATAGACAATCCAAATATGGCAATAAAGAAAACACGCAGTAGTCTGTGAATGTTGCCATCATTTAATTTCTACTCTTTTATGTCGCACTATAGGTACCTCATTCAGCTTGTGTGTAGTGAAATCCACATATGGATTCCGGTTCTGATCCTTCAGAGGCTTTCCTTTACCACTTAAATTCTCAAACTCCCCTTTCGACATGGACTCTTGAATCAAATCCTCAACCAATCTATCAAAACCATATTTCGTCTTGATATCATGCTTTTTGCCGTACTGTCCTTTCTTCATAAGGGAGTGTTCTGAAGCTACAGACTTGGCTATGCGGTGTTCCATGACATTTTCGGCAGCTTTTTGTGCTCGGGATTGCTGCCATTGTTTCATGCGTTGTGACGGTGTTCCGTGACCAACACCCTCATAGCTGAGATATTGGCGGTGCTGCGGAGCTGTATGCTGGAAAAGCAAGTTACTATTTGTAGGTATTGCCATTTTGTCTAAAGCAGGTATTCATAGAAATAAGATATCTATGCATAAGGAAGATATACTTTTCTGTAACCACAATGATGCAAAAAATGTTCTGAGATTTGATTTGTAAAAAAACAATAGGATAAGCATCAGATATCATTATTTTCCTGATTTCTAATACAAACCTTTATGTCAAAGACAATCTTGTCAATTTCCTCTGTGCTAGATTTTCCAGTGTTATGCTTGGTTAAATCCCGGAAAGCATTTTCAATGGTGACAAACCTATCAATGTTCGCTTCTGGAGACCCAGAGTCTGGGTGGTACTTCTTAGCTAACACTAGGAATGCTCTACGCACGACGCTTTGTTTGGCATTTTGTGGTAACTTCAGTATCTGATAGCATTCCTGTGACAAATCAAACGTAAGATTTTAGAGGTTATGAATGATTCCCCTAGAGGTACTTATTTTTCTGAAAATCATGGTTTCTGGATTTGGTGCTAAATAAACATATGAAGCAAGCATCAGAGTCATCAAGAGTAGATTTTTGAATAAGTTAGGTACTTACCTCTATCCTCTTAACTGCTTTATTACTTACTGCTTTACACGTTATTTGAAATGGGCAGATTCTATTTGCAAACGCATATCGGTGACAATGACAAATCAAAGGCCAAACAGTAATATTATTCATATTCATTATATAAATGAGCTACCTGTTCTATTTACTATGTACATTACGTAAAATAAAATGTTGATATTTTTAAATCCTGTGTTTGTTTTGTTTATGTTTTGATTTTTTGACATTTATCTAGCTGGCTGTGTTTCAAATTCAAAAGGCAGTGGCCTCCATAGACCATAGCATTTCTTGCAATGAAGGATTTAAAAAAAAACAACTTCAGTAGTTCCAAATTCGTCACTAGATGTCGTAGGCCAGACATGAGTTGAGAAAAGTTGCCAGTCCAAATAATAGCAACCGAAGAACAATCTGTGGTCAGCAATTCAGCATAGAGAAAAGGTCAACAAGTCAAAGCCGCCAATCAATCAAACGACCTCAGCAAGGGAGGCAGTCGCTCAGGTCCAACGAAATTACTTGGATGGAACCCACAGCCCTTCACGTCCTTCCCGGGTAGTGCTAACGAGCGACAAATCATCATCATCATCATAGTCATCAAATCATCTCAAGACATTATAATTTCCAGGTTCTCAAATGAGAACCTGACCACTTGACACTGGCAAAATTAACCTCAAAAGAGGTTAGGACGCCATTAATAAACAGATGAATAAGAAGAAGACCTCAGCAAACGACAACCGCGACAACCAACAAAACCAAATCATCAGCGAGCAAGTGACACAGATTGCCAAGAGTAAAAGTTGAAGTTGAGCAAGTGACAGATCAGAGGGGTTACTATCAACACTATAGCAGGACCTAAACCGGGCCGTTTTGCTTTTTCAATACTAGAATGTTATGAATTTGTATGAAAAAAGCAGAACTGCTCGGTTTAGGTCCTAAAAAACCCAAACAAAACCATAAATTACTCTTTAGTTGAGGTTTTGTGTTTTTTCTTTGCCTTCTCCAAACAAACGGGTAGTAGTAGTACTAGTAGTGAAAAATCATATTTTCTATGGTAGTTGGTATTGGTAGTAGTTGAACCATATCGAAGTGGACGGAAGAAACTACATTTAATTTGAACTAACTACTAAACCATTACTAACAATTTTGAACTAACTACTAAATCTGAGCTTATGTCATTTCAGGTATAAACTGTTACTAAAAATTTTGTAAAAATTTTCTATACAACTAAAGCACTAAAGACGTGTAAACCAGCCTTTATCGACACTCTGACCAAAGTCCGAAATAATAGCCAGGGTCGTCATAATATTCACAAAACAGAGCAGAGATACATTCGTGAAATGGTTACAACTACAACATTGTACATAGGTAACAGACGGACGCCGGACGGAATGACAGACATAGACAAGAACGTTGGTTGACATGCATGACACGCCGACACCGCCCCGCACCGTGTTGTGTTGCTCTATGGTAGACAGTTGCTGCGTTCAAGATCAGTCAAAAAACACTTAAGGTACGAGTTGGATCCCGGCAGCAGCAGCCGACAGCAGCAGCCGACAGCAATACTGGTTTCTATGCATTTCTATGAAATACCCCACAAACCCGGCAGCATGCTGCCGGGCAGCCGACTGCATGCTGCCCGACTGCAGACCAGTAGTGCCCGACAGTAGTGCTCTCTCTCTCTCCCGCTCCCGCGTCGGCTGTTGCTGTCGGCAGTCGGGTTCCAAATCATAACCTCGGCAGCATGTCGCCGCGTCATGCTGCCGGGTGCTGCTGCTGTCGGCAGCTGCTGCCTGCTGCCGGGTTCCAACTCGTACCTTTACTCTGTGACGACAACACTGTGTCATGTCATATGAATTCATGTCTATACAAAGCCATCTGTCGGCAGCTTTCAGAACTATTTTTAGCTGTCAAAAAATCCCCTATTGCCACAGTCTGTCTCATGTATTACTTTACTCTTTGGTCTGTCTGTATACTTTACATCTGCACTTCACACATATCAAAGTGAAAACGGGCCCTTGAACAAGTGCCGCGTGCCGGTGCCGACGAACATTCTCATTTCTCATCTCAGCCTCCGCTAATTTTGAAACACAATAACACTTGATTGACAATAATAATTGTCAATTATTGACATGACAGTTCTCAATGGTTCACTGAAGTAAAAATTGTTCTGTGTTCACTGATCACTCACATCACAATTTTACTTTGTTGTCGGACGAAATATAATTTATTTGCTTTTTACAGTTTAATCCCAAAACTAAGATAATTTTACGACTTGCCTCGGTGTTCTCGGTAAATAAAATCATACCCCTTGTGTTCATATTCATATCCTAGTGGTTATAGAAGTGCTAATAGAATGTCGATGCCCGAAGAAGAAATACAAACTCGCTTTCCACTCCACTGGTTGATCTGGAATGATGATATCGAAGAGCTGAAGACACTTTTGAAGTCCAGTAAGGTATATACTTATCCCGTATTGAGTTGTTGTTGTAATAAATATTTTAGGTTACTCCTAACACAGTATTCTGCAGCATATGTTTGAATATTTCTATATCGAGAGCTGTATCGAGCTATGATGCAGAGATACTAGGTACCTAGAAAAATATTTTTTCCGGACAGAAGCATTAATTTCTGAACTGTACGTACACATTTTACTAAGACTCTAAAATACTCTTCGGGCGCGCTTGTAGGATATGTTATTATTTAGTTTTAACTATTGTATCTCAAGTGATATTGTATTCTTTTTGAGAATAAATATCAAGTAATAGCTATTTGGCAAGGTATTTCTTTGGAGGTATTTGAGGTCTTGAATACTATTGCTATTTGGTGTTAGTAGTAGTCTGAGAATTTCACTTATATTTCATTACTATTTCATTACTATTCCATTGCAAACACCCAATCAAGGTGGATAAGGAGGATAATAATTTAGGAGAATACCAAATGACGCAATTTTGGGTGTTTGCAATGGAATAGTAATGAAATATAAGTGAAATTCTCAGAGCAGCATTAGGCCCCAGGTCAAAAACCTGAGCCCCTCAGTGGAGACAGTAATCAGCCAACAGGGGCATCCTGTGGCAATTTTCGCTTATTTGACCCAATCATAATGATTATTAATTAAACTAAAACATGTACAGACTGTGAGTTGGTGTGTGGCAAAAAACATACAAATTTTGCCAGTTGTGTCTGACAGTTCTCAAAGCTTGGTGGCTTGTAGGAGGTGCCGCCACAGGAACACCAACTTATACTAGACAGTCTGTAACATAGAATTAGGCACATGTTTTCATTAGATATGACACTTTGTTCAATCAAGAGAAGCCCCACATATAGACGCAGTACTTAAAAATAATCCACTTAACAACCCTCTGAAGCCATACAAACTTGTTTTAGATCGAAAATCTCTTGGTATCTGTTGAATATCACCAAACACGTAATGTGGTCACACACATTGTTTTTGCATGGTATGTTATGGGTTGATAAATCAGCGAAACAAAATGCAAAACTTTATATGACATAAGTTATATATATATGATCTGAACATAAGTAACTAGTGGCTCTGTGAGCTGTAGACCTCGCGAGTATGTCGGTGGGAAAGCTGAACTGCTAACACACAAATAACCCAAATAATTTTCTTTCAATAACACATACAAACTTATGAATGTACCTGGTTACGTACATGCAGTATGAAAGTAGCCGCACCAATAACTTTGTAAACTACATTTCGCGATCTTTAATACAACCTATTGACTTTTTACTAAAATTATATAGTCTGTTTCACTCTCATGGTCTTTACGAATCCAACGACACCTCATTTGTTAATATCCATCGAGCCGTTTGGGTTGTAGCGATTTTTTTACATTTTAAAACCCCATATCTCCGCCATTTTGAAAAAAATCTAAAAACTGGCTCGAGTTAAAAATTCTATTTATTTTTCCAACCTGCTCACAAAATTTCACGAGAATCGGTTCATAAATGCGACCTGTAGAGGAGAACAACCGGACATACGAAAGCATTTTTGCCCAAACCTGAAACAGAGACGCTTCGCTCGCTTCGCTCGCTCGGTCAATTATTGGCCATAACCAACCATAAAAAAAAACCTAATGAAATGTAAGCATTAAGTTTGCATGTTAGCATTTAGTTTTTTACAAAACTTCTCAAATCTATTTTTATTATAATATTAAATGAATTAATTTTTTTGGTACCAATTGATTAATATTTTGATTCATGTTAGTGCAAATTATAAACAAACTAACTATAAATTAATAGAGGATAATTATTTAGTGTTAATACAAGCAACTTTGTAACCTGGAAGGGCACTGATGTCTACAGTACAAGTTATTCTTAACTTAGTTTAGGCATCAGGGAATATAGAAAATTGCTTCTTATAAATCTGCCTCGTTATTATGTATTTCATTAACAATCATGTTGCAATGTAATATTTTTTACCTTAAATTAATAAACTAGGTATTTGATTTGATTTGAACCTTTAGTTTCCTCATACCTCAATCTACCTTCTCTCTTCAAAAGAAAAAAAGAAAAAAAGAGCAGGGCAGTACAGTTTAGGTCCTGCTTTAAGAGTTGGTATTCAGTCTCGGGGGTCATTCGCCGGCAACTATTGGTGCCCCTCTCTTACTTACATCTTAGAAAAAGACACCAGTAGTTGCCAGCCACATAATGCAGTGAAAAATGTAAATAGGGCAATGAAGGCCCTGGGGGGCAATTCTGGCGCTAGCGAGATCATGTCCATGGTCGAAATATCGATTTTGAGATACCGAAATCTCTATCAAAAACAAGAAAAAGCTATTCATACGACTAGCCTTTCGACCAACCGAGATATCTCGACCCGTTTTCATCGAAATAAATATAAATTAAGATAGTTTTCGACGGATTTAGGCGGTATCAAAACCGACATCTCGACTGGGGAGATGATCTCGATAGCGCGAGAATCGGGGCCCTGATCGCTTTATATCCGACAGTTCACCGCCGACGAGTTGGAGCTGAAGGACCCGCGCGGCCGCACGCCGCTGCTATTGGCAGTGACGCTGGGGAACGTCGAGGCAGCGCGGGAGTTGATCGAGGCGGGCGCTGATGTCAACTGCGAGAAGGATGGCTGGACGGGTGAGAAGGAACCACTGGCGTCATATAGCATGTCAGTGTGTCAAGTCGGAGACACTTTTTTGACATAATTAGACTACCAATTATGTCACTGTTAACTTAAATGTTCCTAGGCTACTTAATTTATTTACACATAAATAGTGTCTGAAGGGAGAGGCAAATGGTCCTTAAAACATAGGTTTATTCAACTTAGTTTAAGGTACCAATGTATCTTTCATCTGTATATTACTTTGGTGAATAAATTTCATTTTCATTTTCAATTATGTCAAAAATGGGTCTTCGAATGATCAATTCGTAATGTGTTTAGCAGACTTGACATCCTAGTCCAATTTTGGCCAGTTATTCAATACAACTCAGGGAACTAATGATTTACAGTTTTAGGATTGTTTACTGTCGTATAAGACTTCGCTACTTGCCTTTCATGATAGGTCAACACTACCCGTTGGTTACCTTATAGGTTTTCATTACCTTCCAAGCAGAACGCCGTTTCTTTTGATTGCGTTGACCCAGAAGTTGATTCCCTAGCTAGAGCTTCTTCTTCTTCTTCACCCAGGGGGATGATGCACCTGGCCCTCGAGAGCGGGGCCTTTGTGCATGTCCCCTGCGCCTGCACTTCAATTCAGCCAATAGGAGGCCTGGATGTTCGAGGAGGGTTGACGCTCTGCCGTTGTCTCCCAGAATCGCGATCCTAGTCTCTATAGTGGAGGGGCACGCAAGCAACATGTGCTCCACGGTCTCGTCCACTTCCATGCATCACCTGCAAAGGGAATTGTCTGTTGCACCTGTAATTTTCAAGTGTTTGTTAAGTGTACAATGGCCTGTTATGAGACCTATTAGTATTTTTATTTTGCTGTGCGGCACCCTCATCAAGTAATTCGTAAATTTATGGTTATATTTATTTAAAAATAACTTGGAGTGTTTGCAGGCGTCCCGGTTGCTAGAGCTTCAAAGGATCATTATCTCAACATGGTACCTCTCGCTTTCCTGAGAAAAAGACTCCTTTTGAACATTGACAACCACCAACCACCCCCAGTTGGTGTACAAAAGTCTTCAGTGTCCGAGAAACTACCGAACGTAGTATGTTTTTGTTGTGGAATAAACGCCATTTCTTCCTTTCTAATCTTAACCTCTCACCGGCAGCCGTGCAAGAAGCGACAGTGACCGGCATGCCCGAGCTGCTCTCGCTGGTGTTGTCGCGTCGCGACTACCAGCGGCACGCGCTGCGCTCGACCGGCGTGCCGGAACTGCTGCAGCGACTCAGTCTCGCGCCCGACTTCTATGTCGAGATGAAGTGGGAGTTCACTAGCTGGGGTGAGAGTGGAATAAAAGTTGCCAACTTTTGTATTAATAAAGCCGTGTCCGCTGCTCCAAAATTCTAACAAAACATTGTTTGCAAACAGTGTTCGATAACAATGTTTGAGAACATTTCCCGTCCGTTGCGATTTTGGGGCGTGGTTTAACAAACTAAGAATTCACAAACCTTTCTCATTTAAAAAATTAGTTCCGACGAGGAGGACGTGTTCGTTGTTTTAGCTGTGATGGATTTTGTTCTAGGAAGAAGACAAAGGCCATTTTGAATTCCTTCCTCTTTTGATATTCCGAAAATTCTTGCTATTTCCGATAGGGCATCCTGCCTTTTATTTTTAATTCTATAATCTTCCAATGAAGAATTCCAAAGCTCTGCTCTTTCTCTTATCAGTTGTATAAAATACAAAGTATTTTCTCAATTCCAATCCATCCTCCAAAAAGCCAAAGACAAATGTTGAAATGTTAGCTAACTTGACCGAACGTCTTGCTCTAGTGAGCGCTAACACAACTTCCCCTCCCCGCAGGCGAACGAGGGGGATGTTATCCATTTCTCGCGGCAAACATGTTAATGTTTTTTTCCTAACATAACATGTAGACCACGCCCCTAACATGTTAGCAAAACAATGTTAGGATGTTATAAAACACGTAAACATGCCGCAGCGCCGGTTTCCGAGACGCTGTTCAAATGCCATCATTAGCTAATAGAGCAATTTTGAACTACTCATCGATTAGCTAATGAACCTTTGAAAAGCGTCTCGGAAATCGACCGTTACTATTGAATATGTAGGCTACTATCGCCATTCAGCAGTAGTGGTAAGACCCGACAATCAACTCGCATTGAGCCAGTGACCAGTGAGATGTAATGGAGAATGGCTCAATCTTACAGGGATAGAGCTATAGCGCATAGGTATGTCCCTCTCTTACCCGCGTCATAACCCGTACCGCGCTCGGCATTCTACCCTAAAAACCCTAAACGAAACAATCTATGTGTCCTCATATAAATGTGTTTTCATATTCGTTGCAGTGCCGCTCGTATCCCGAATGTGCCCGTTCGACACGTACAAGGTTTACAAGCGCGGCGCGAACGTTCGCGTCGATACAACGCTCGTCGGCTTCGAGAACAATCGGTGGCAGCGCGGCGATCGCACCTACATATTCACTGCTAAGGGTGAGTCAAGGAAACGACTCCGTAGAACAAAGTGTTGAAATGAAGGTGACGTCTTAGGATTTACATGATACTGGATAACTGGACATGGGCGAGTCGGAGACGTGCACCGAGGGTTCCGCAAAAAACTCTTTTTTTTTTCGTTACTTATAAATGTAAACCCGTCGAGTTTGGATTAGATTCGTCGTGACAAGTCCTGATCATATCTCCTAGCGAAGTTCACATCATCACCTGATTGTGTAGAGGGACGTTGGTTAAAGGGACTCAGGTTCTTATTTGTAAACCCATCGAGTTTGGGCTCGTTTTCGTCTCAAGACTGAAAGGATGTTTTCAACCGACTTCAAAAAAAGGAGGAGGTTCTCAATTCGACCCGTATGTTTTTTTTTTTATTTTTTTTTTCTATGTTTGTTACGCGATAACTCCGCCAATTATGAACCGATTTGAACAAATCTTTTTTCGGCGTATAGGTAATACCTCAAGGGTGGTCCCATTGACACCAGGTCAGGATCTGATGATGGGATCCTGGAGAAATCGAGAGAACTCTTCAAATATTATAGGCAGACCTATAGTGATTTTTGTGTTTTTCATAATAACTCGTGCAAATGAACATGGTAAGCATAATATTGTGATGCGGAACTGCTGATGAAGACCACATATGGCCACCAGATCTGCTCAATACTAGGTACAAATACAATGCGTGGCTGACGGGCAGGCAACGCATAGCCTAAACCGGTGGACCTAGAGCCACGAAACTTTGTACAGGGGTTCCTTAGTAGCGTGGGGTAGCACTGATATGGGATTTGACAAAATTAATTCCCCAAGGGGGGGGGGGATAGGGGGTTACAGTTTGTATTAAACTCAATCTAATCAAATAGGGTTTGTGGAAGTCGGTTTTTTCTAAAGTTTACTTTTTGTTTCAATTATTTAGATTTCAATCTACATTATACTGGAAATAATCTTCACGTAATGATACGACTGTGAAGAAGAAGAAGCAATATCTCGCCGACACTAGAACTGGATGGGTGTCCAGTTTCTTTCGGGCGTTTCCGTGTTCCGGATGACGCAAGAACCGAAATGGTGTATAGAATACTTGGCTAAAAGAGGGCGGCGTTTCTCGCTGACAGGTCTCAAAAATTTGCATGCTGCAATTTATATCTGGCTAAGGCGTTCCATTTGTTTGATATTTGAGAAATATTTCACCCTTATCTTTGCATATAAATTTCTTATTCCAGGCCGAGAAGCGAGCCTAACGGAACTAGACCACGAGCAACGCTCAGCCTGGTGCGAGCATCTCTCGGCCGACATCGACCTTTTAATTTCTTTAGATTTTCAAAGGGCGTTCATGGTTTTCCTCACTTGGCTTTCCTCGTTGACAGGCCGAGAAGCGAGCCTAACGGAGCTAGACCACGAGCAACGCTCGGCCTGGTGCGAGCACCTCTCGGCCGACATCGGTCTTTTGATTTCTCTTAATTTTCAAAGGGTGTTTATAGTTTTCCTCAATTGGCTTTCCTCGTTGACAGGCCGAGAAGCGAGCCTAACTGAGTTGGACCACGAGCAACGCTCGGCCTGGTGCGAGCATCTCTCGGCCGACATCGACCTAGACAGTTGGCCGCCGCCCTCGCGAGCCGCGCTCAAGCAGCGGCTCTCAGCGCCGATAGCGCATAATTATCTCGATACGGAGAATATTAGCTTTGAGAGGTGAGCACTGAGATAAGTTAGAAAGTTCAAAGTTAAAAGCGACACTTTTGTTTTGTGTTTTACAGCCCTGCAGACTGTCCCGTTAACCACAGGATGCTTAAGTTTCTTCGCATTTTATATGAAATGCTTGAACCAAGTTTGTGCTACTCTTTCTGTCACTGCATTATACTCTGGCCGCTGAGAGAATGCGATCCTGACACATGTCTATGTCCCTGTCTGTCCCGCGCTACTTTTCACTCTATCTCACTCCCACAAAGGGGATTGCATCCCAAACTGATATGTGTCAGGATAGCATTCTCTTAGCGGCTAGACTATAGGTCCATATCATCAAACATCACTTATGTTATTCGCGGCTTGCGTTGTATTTCTTCATTTCCTGATATAAAACTTTAACACAAAACTAACCAGATACAAATTATACAGCCAAAGAGATTTTATCACAAGTTTATACAGAAGGGTGTAGTCATATTTTAGGGGGTTGTTAGGAAGATCAGTGTGAGCAACTTTTACATCATTATTTTTAATTGCTCCATACGTTTTGGTCCGGGCGGTCAGCTGATTTGTATAGAGAAGTGAAAATTAAAGTTATTCTGATCAAATAGGTTTCATAGTGAAAGTTGCTCAGAATGATGTCCCTAACAACCCCCTAAAAGATGACTACACCTTTCTGTTACACCCTGTATATCCCAATAGATTTTTTCCCCGACTTATTTCATTCAACGGAACCCACCCCGCAGGAACAAAACCGGCGTGTGGGGCTGGCGCGGCGACCGCACAGAGGACGTGGGCGGGCACGCTTGCCGCGTGTTCGCCGCGCACAACGTGTCGCTGGTGTCGCGAACACGCACCGAGCACGTGCCGGGCGACGCCACGCCGCCGCCCGCGCCGCTCGCGCCGCTGCTCAGTCTGGCCGCGCCGCAGGTCACACAACAAAGAGATGCACTTCTTTAAATAGTCAATCGAAATCTAATCCCTCATTCTCGCGATAACGAGATAATTGTTGGATATAATTTTGTAAAAGTGTACCACAATGACGCAATAAATATATGAGTATGAGTATGAGTATGAATCTCCGTAGGCGAAATATCGTTGGAGATACCACCGTCGAATAATTGAAACAAAAAGTAAACTTTAGAAAAAACCGACTTCCACAAACACTATTTAATTAGATTGAGTTTAATACAAACTGTAAACCCCCCCCCCCCCTTGGGGACTTAATTTTGTCAAATCCCATCTCAGTGCTACCCCACGCTACTAAGGACCTTCTGTACAAAGTTTCATGGCTCTAGGTCCACCGGTTTAGGATATGCGTTGCCCGTCAGCCACGCAAAGTAGACTGTATTTGTACCTAGTATTGAGCAGTTCTGGTGGCCATGTGTGGTCTTCATCATCAGTTCCGCACCAAAATATTATGCTTACCATGTGCATTTGCACGAGTTTTTATGAAAAACACAAAAATCACTATAGGTCTGCCTATAATATTTGAAGAGTTCCCTCGATTTCTCCAGGATCCCATCATCAGATCCTGACCTGGTGTCAGTGGGACCAATGGGAAGGTAAACCCTTTCAAACAAAAAAAATAATTTTCCAAATCGGTCCATCCGTCTAGGCGCTATCGGGGCACATACATAAAAAATAACATCCTGACGAATTGTAAACCTCCTCCTTTGGGAAGTCGGTTAAAAAGACCTGAATCAAGGGATTTATTTCGATCAAAATCGAGAGGTCAAGATATCAGTTGGTCGTAAGGCGTATCTTTTTTGATGGAGATATTCAGTACCTATCTTAATTATATATTTCGACCACGGACCAATCACCGACCACCAGCTTCGGCCTACTTCTCTGATGTGCCTTTAAGGTCAGACACGAGGTCGATACAAAGCCCTAAAGGTAGGCTTTCGAAGCGAGCGACACTGCGTCCGTGACGCTAGTCAGTGACGCTAGCGTCACCCTTATTTACCGGTGGATCGGCGGTCACAGCGGCACTAACGCCACGTTAGCGTCACTGCGCTAGAATGATGTTCCTTAACCGCCAGTAAATAAGGATGACTGATGCAGTGTCGCTCGCTTCGAAGGGCCACCGTAAGAGCAAGTTCCTGTCGCGGTCTCGTGTTGCGTCTGGTGTCGGTCTCGTGTCGCGGTCGCGGCGCGAATAGTTACGGCAACAGCAGCGCTATTATTTCATTTCATTTCATTAACATCAACCATCTAACAGGAGGTATCACACGACGTAGAACAAGAGTACGAGCCGGTGCCAGCGTCCACCTACTTCTCCGATGTGCCGCTGCCGCAGGACGTGGGCCGGCCGCGGCAGATGACCACCAAGGTGCAGAAGTTCAAGGCGACGCTGTGGCTCGCGGATGACTACCCGCTGCAGGTTAGTTTAGGCACAGGGTGCTCATCCCATACAAATTAGAATTAGTAACCCTTCGTAGAAAAGAGATGGTGTTAGGAGTAAGTTAAACGCCATGGTTTCAGTAAACATACTTCTAGATGGCGCTAATCTTAGAAGAAATCCTATATATCTTAGCGCCATCTCGTGGTATTTGCAATTTTTCGATGGTGCTGCACCAAGCGATAATAGCCTCGAACCAAAGAACCTTCCGTTGCATCTCAGTTTACGTCGGTGTCATATTTTGTTCTAGGTGGTCTATCTGTATTAGTATAATATTATAGTGGGGGCGATTTGAAAGGATAAAGCACTAAACTAAAAAGGCCACTAAGCTCTCTAAACGTCATAATGACGTCATCTTATTTGTTGATGTCAACTAAAATGACGTCATTATGACGTTTAGAGGCTTTAGTTGCCTTTTTAGTTTAGTGCATTATCCTTCCAAATAGCCCCCAGTGTTACCGATTCTCTAGGTTACACTCACTAAAATTACTTGTCAATATTAAGTCCGACAGCTCTTATGCGATCGCCATAGATTCCATTTTCGAACTTATTTTTGAATTATTTTAATGTACTGATGAGCTAATTCAAAAGTGAGTTCGAAAATGGAATGTATGGCAACCGCATAAGAGCGTCGGAGCTAATAATGTCAAGTAATTTTAGTGAGTGTGCCCTAGAGAATTCATATCTGTGGTTTAGGTTACGTTATGTGCTCTACTCACGATGCAACCTGGCTTACAATCTGTCGCTGCAACTCATAGAAGGCAGGTTGCCTTGCAACCGCTAGAGAAGGACAGAACAGGAAGATAGACAGAGAGAGAAATACAAGTTGCAGCAAACACCGCGAGACAGGTTGCATCGTGAGTAGAGCCAAATAAAATGTTTTCCCTTGTTTTCTCACAAATCCTACAAATACCATTATATCGTTTCTCACGATACCCTTTCTGGTTACCTAGTTTAGGGATTTGAAGTCGTAATTATATTGATGACACCATGTACAACAATTTCACTGTAATCTTTAAGTTAGAAGTAGTAGAAAGTACGAAATAAACATTAACTTTATCTTTATCTTATCTTGTCGCAGCTACAAGAGCAGATAATGCCGATCCTAGACCTCATGGCATCCATGTCGTCGCCACACTTCGCTAAGCTAAAGGACTTCATACAAATGCAGCTGCCGTCTGGTTTCCCTGTCAAAATTGGTAAGTATAGATTTTTAAGCTCGTTTTAGGGTACGCTTATCACACGGGCAACTAAAATTGTGCCATGCCGAGCAATTATGACGTCACGCGACTCATGACAACATCAAGCAATACGGCAATAGCAATGATAGCTATTGTAGCTAGAGATACCAACACGCAACATGGACCAATTATAAGCAATATCGCTGAACTAATTGCCACAGTATGTTGCAATTAAGGTCGATTCACACATATCAGTGATCCCACCGATCCGACACAGGTCCGTGTCAGTGAAAAATATTCTTTCATACATTCTCTATGAGAGTATATTTTTTACTGACACGGACCTGTGCCGTTACGGACACTGACAGTGTGAATCGACCTTTATAATTAGTTGCCTGGCAATCATTTCTCGAAAAATAGTCCATTTAGGCTGGATTTTACCAGCAAAAAGTTATGCGAAAATAACTATCCCGGGGATAATTATAATATGTACATGTTAAGAGTAACACAGTTGGTACAGTACAATTTACCTATTATTAAACTTAGTTCCGGATTGCGCTCAGCCGTGGTGCGGCGGCGGGGCATGGTGCGGTGGGCAGGGGCGAAGCTGCTATTGCTAGCCGCATAGCTCTGTCCCTGTCCACCGTCCCATGTAGGTATTTCACGTCGCGCGCGCGGATGTGGGCAGTCCGGGGGTATAAGGAAAAAAAAAAAAACTTTCGCATACTCTTTCGTTCTCCACTACCGCATAAATTAAAAAGATTATATTAGGATATCCTGTAATTGGCATTAATACTAAGTAAAATATTAACTCTGCGATAGATTAAGTAAATATATGCTGTTGGATACTGATAAACAAATACAAATACAATAATTTGTATGACAATGACAGTTCAAAATGAGGTAGGTCATTCTATGAAAAAGTAGAAGATACTCTCGAGTAAAAAGTTACTCTTCGTTGGTAAAATTCGCTCTTAGGCCTAAGGCAATGCGAAACACCATTATTGTAACAGGTGGCGCTACTGCCGTTTAACTAATTTCCTTGAAACTCTGAATCGCTGTATCGCATTTGTACAGTGCCACCTGGTCGGGCGTTGTGGTTCTGATTCTTTGATGTATTGGTTTCCCTGCCTGGCCGTGTGCGCCTACGGTGGCGCTAGTGTGCGCATGAGCGGACACCCTCTCTCTGTCGCCGGACTCGGAACGCGATTCATTGCGGTCCCGGAAAATAATTAAAATTAATCGGTTTTATGGACTCTCGGACTCTGTGCTTTCTTACAACAATTGTGCAGTGTGCATGCAACTCCCAGTGCAAGTATTGCATTGAGGATCGGCGGTTTGTGGCCCTTGGAGGATCGCAGGTCACAGTCCACGCGGCGCCAGCACGTGGTGTCGAGGACATTTTGCTTCGCGAGGAACGGCGGATACTAACCAAAGGCAGCAGAATATCGTGGCTAAGGTAAGGTTCCAATCCAGCATTGATCAGATCAACAACGCCTGACAATTGACATAGAACTCGACCAAAAAACGGGCTCCACTGGGTTGTCGAAGGCTTTGCGCGAGCACCACCAACTTAGCTGTTCAGTTGATAGCGGTCGCTAGTGTCATAGAGTCTTCAAAATAGCGGACATAGTATAGTATGTTTTCTCTTTGATGGCGGATGACAAGTCCGTCTTCGTCGGGATTTCCACACCCTCATCTGTCTCTTCAACATATTATTTAATCCACGCTATCCTGGCTTCTTGCGAGATCGATTTGAATTTTTGTCTTCGGATAGGCCCAGGAGACCACACGCTCGGTCACTGCTTATATCTCCGCAACACAACACATCCGCATATGAGCATGGGTTCCGTCTCCGTGCTATTGGACTTTGGAACGAACTTCCCAGTGCTATCAGGGACAGTCCTTCACTCGACATTTTTAAAAAACGCTTGAAGGAACACTATCTTTCTCTACCTTAATATACCTTAGTATCTATTTATATATAATATTTTGTTTTTTGTTTTTATCTGTATTTATGTATTTATTAGTAAGTAGTCTATTATTTTAATATTTATCGTTGTGCACTTATGTAGGTCTACCTTTTATTAAATTATCCTCTCCATCCTAGGTTTGCTGGAAGAGATCTCTTATTAGAGATAAGCTCGCCTTTGTACATGTTTTTTCTAATATTAAGTGTCTGTATTATGTTTTCTGTGCAATAAAGTATAAAGTAAAGTAAAGTAAAGTCCGTAGGACCAATTTTTCCCACCTGAACAGCTAAGTTGGTGGCTCTGTACATGTATGTATTATAACTACCTTACCAACAGAGATCCCACTCTTCCACGTGCTGAACGCGCGGATAACGTTCGGCAACATATTCGCGACGGAGACGCCGGTGCCGCACATCGAGTGTATACAGGAGGGGGAGCGGCTCGCCTGTGTCGTGGATGACGCGTGCTTTGCGGTGCCGAGCGAGTGAGTACACTAATAGACCCCTGTTGGTCTAACAGACCCCCTGTTGATCACTGTTCCACGTGCTGAACGCGCGGATAACGTTCGGCAACATATTCGCGACGGAGACGCCGGTGCCGCACATCGAGTGTATACAGGAGGGGGAGCGGCTCGCCTGTGTCGTGGATGACGCGTGCTTTGCGGTGCCGAGCGAGTGAGTACACTAATAGACCCCTGTTGGTCTAACAGACCCCCTGTTGATCACTGTTCCACGTGCTGAACGCGCGGATAACGTTCGGCAACATATTCGCGACGGAGACGCCGGTGCCGCACATCGAGTGTATACAGGAGGGGGAGCGGCTCGCCTGTGTCGTGGATGACGCGTGCTTTGCGGTGCCGAGCGAGTGTGTAGACTATAATAGACCCCTGTTGGTCTAGTAGACCCCTGTTGCTCTGATTGACCCCTGTTGGTCTGATTGACCCCTGTTGTCTGATTGACCCCTGTTGGTCTAATTGACCCCTGTCCTGTTGGTCTAATAGACTTTTGTTGATCGAATTGACCCCTGTTGGTCACAGACGCCTGTTGGCCTAATATACCCCTGTTGGTCTAATAGACCCCTGTTGACATAATCATATTGCACACAGTTGAGAAAGCAAAACATAGGTAGTGTAACAGAGTGTACAAAGGCGAGCTTAACTCTAATTAGAGATCTCTTCTCTTGGGTTCATTTAATGTCTGACATTTAAGACCTGATTTCGAAAGAGGGTTCTTATTTTTAACTACAATTATTACTAGCAAGAATCAATGTTGTTCAGAAACAAGAGCCATGTTCGATCAAATGGAATGGAACTGCCAAGCGCATTATTCAGCGGGGCTCATTATATGTTCGTGCTTCAGCTACCGCGACGCGACTGCAATGGACGATCGACATTGCGGGCTGGACGACGAAGAGGGATTGCTGCAGTACGCCATACAACAGAGCCTTATGGAGGCCGGCACTCATGATGACCAGGTATAGTTACCCAGCTCGTCCTGCGTCCACAAAAGCCATATTTTGTTCTGTTTATTCATAGGTTTTTAAGTTTATCCCAGAGATAATTGACTGCGCCTGCGGGGGAATGCGGCTCGCCAAACATTAGTTGTATGTACGATGACGGGCCGCCATTGCTTTAGTGACAGTTTTCAGCTGCCTCCGCAGCAGCTGACTAATCACAGCTCTCTAAGTTACCTCGTCCCCTGTCCTAAATTGGTGAGTTGTGTTTCAAAGGAAAATGTATGTACCTATGCGCTCTCCACTGGATAAGTTCTCCCTAGTTTATCCCGAGTAGGTTGAAATTCGCGGGCCGTGGACTTTGGACGGAAGGACAGACAAAGCATAATGTCCTTTTGTTTTCAATCTCATATTTTTATTTTTATTTTAAATGTCAAATTGTTTATACACGATGTAGTATTTTAATCTGAGCCATTTATTCTAGTGGGAAGTAGCAGCAACTTATCCTAAAATACAGGGTTCGCCCTTTTTTAGGGAGTAGCGATACATCCCTTGCTTACTTCGCTAAACAAGTTTATAATGTACATGTCTTTCTGAAAATAAACGATTATGATTATGTCCTGAGCTATTCACATTTATATACAAGGTGTAAATGAACGAACGCAAAATGAGAAACTACTATGTTAGGGACATCATTCTGAGCAACATTCATTATGATACCGATTTCTTCATCATCTTCTTTTTATTAATGGCGTCCTAACCTCTTTTGAGGTTAATTTTGCCAGTGTCAAGTGGTCAGGTTCTCATTTGAGAACCTGGAAATTATAATGTCTTGAGATGATTTGATGATTATGATGATGATGATTTGTCGCTCGTTAGCACTACCCAGGGAGGACGTGAAGGGCTGTGGGTTCCAAGTAATTCCTTCGGACGTGAGCGACTGCCTCCCCCATGATACCGATTTGATCAGAGCATCTTAGTTTTCACTTCCCAGTGCATTTTGGCCTGAGTGGGTCAGCTGATTTGTTTCCGAACGTTATCCACACGTTCAGCTCGTGCAACTGAATATTGTAAACCTCCTCCTTTGGGAAGTCGGTTAAAAAGCAAGTTCGGATTCGCCAGCCACGTCAGAGCACACGAAAGAAGATAGTAGAGGTCGCTGTCGTCGGATTCGACGAGGAGGACATCATCATCAGTTTCTCATTAAGGCCCCGCACATGTGGGCCACGTGCAGGCGCTTTGTCGCCCTTAAACAAGATCACGCCAGGTTCACTTCAAACAAATCAGCGAGAACAGCCGCACACACACAGCTACATTGCATTCCGTATAAGCACGCGCCGCCACACGCACACATTGCCGAATCTCGCATCCTTCGCGTGCTACGAGACAAGGCTATGCAAGCAATGCATGCGACGAGTCAACTTCATTCTTCCGGCGCGGTCCAACCCGCGGCGCTAAGCGACAACCCTAGCCGTTTGAGCAAGAGTAGGTAGTTATCAAGCGAACAGGGGCCTAGTGAACTTACTATTTCTTATTTATACTATGACAAGATACAAGATACAGTTTCTCATTTTGCGTTAATTCATTTACGCCTTGTATAGGCGCGTACGGCTTCTGGCTCTACACTAGGATACCTTGTGACGTAGGAACTCGAAGCTGCAGTCAGAAACAACTGTTTTTTTTTCAAATTCTGATTTATAAGTACTTCATCACAGATATCTACTTTTAAACCTAAATAAACATAATCGTGTCTTTTGTTTTGTCTAACTGTAATAAACGTTTCTTTTTTTTGTCTTTCTTCTTTAATCATTTACATACAGGCACATACATTTTTTATTTATTTTTTATTTAGTTAAGTATTTGCTTTTATTACATGCAAGATATTTTTAATTATTTCTTTTAAGTTATGATAAGAAGATATAGCAACGTCACAGACATATAAACATAAACATACAAATGTAGGGTGTTTATGGGCTTTAAGTGGATGTGTCTACGCATTTATCAATTGTAATCGAAACAAAAAATGGCGGAGGCAAATTGTGCCCACTTTTAGCCACCAATACTCCATGTTGCGTGACAGGGGATCATCCCATTGCCGCAGCTATTGAGCTACAAAAATAAAATTAATCAAAATCGGTACACCCGCAGGTGGACGTATGGGAGGCGCTGCGCGGCGCGCGGCCCGTGTCCCCGTCGCCGCGCAACAACTCGCCCGACGAACTACTCGCGCACGAGGAGCGGCAACTACAGAGGTGTGTATCTGTGTGTAGCTTTTGAACGGGACGACCGATTTGGATGTGGTTTTTAATTTTGCGCTTGTATTTAAGCAACAAAAATCGTGCTCATCTCACTTGTACACAAAGGCACGTAGTGTGCAACTGAGAAGGATGGTTTCGTTTGTTTAAACCAATTCGTTTCGTCAATGAACACCGTAATAGTCATAGGCGATTTACTAATGTTTAGTTTCACGAAACTATTATCAAATTTAATTCGTCACTTTAACCGCGAGAATCTCATAGGATAGTCATTTGTTTCAGTTGCTAAGAAGCATTTGCTTATTACGGCGCCTAAGGCAAAAACAGCCTTTAGCAAAACACAAATCGCTCGGAATGACGAGTATTATTGCTGTGCGTTTTTTTAATAGCTTGATTATCACGAGTGCCAGCGTGACTTCGCTTTCCCACAAACGTTATTTTATTAATTTGGCTCGATGGAAAAGTCTCCTGAAGTTAAACTTTAACACTTGGCCGGGGTCCAGCTAAAGTACCATGGTTAGTTCCCGGACACTTTCCTTTCTTATCTATTAAGCACTTTGTTCTTTATGCGATATAATGTATTATTTTGGTTTTGGATGTAGTGTGAATCATTGTAGTGGCAGTCGTTTGTGCATCTGGGCCTAATATCTTTAATTTGCAGTGTTTACTTTACTCTAGTCACGTTTTCTGAACCTTATAATTGCGGATTGGACGAGGTAGTTAAAGAAACATAAGTTACATGTCCGACGTTGACGCTACAAATGCATAAAAGTTCGTCGTTATCAGAAGTATATATTTGTAAATTAAATAGATGCCCGACGACTACAAAAAGCATCATATGTACATACTAAAAGCCTTGTCCTATCTAAATAATTTCACTGTGTAACATCACAATCAACAACAACATTATACAACTGTCAAAACGTTTCAAAAACTCCTAAAAAGTATATATTTAGAATACCTTGTCCAATACCTCAATAAGCACTCACGTATGCTAGAGTACAGCTAGACTTTACCCACAGAGCGATCGAAGCATCCCTCGCGTCCCTCTCTTTCGCACCCACGGAGACGTGCGAGCAGCTGTCTCCCTCGCCCTCGTTAGAGGGAGACCTGCGAGCTGCGCTAGAGTTGAGTGCGAGAGAACATTCGCGAATGGAGAGCGAAATGTTGGCGGAGCAGAGAGCGTTGAACGAAGCGATACGAGCGTCTCTTATTGATAAATAGCTGGTAAGTAAAGATGAAGGCAAGAGGAGGCCAAAGTTCTGTCGGCAGACCACCTGGGGCCTAATGCTGCTCTGAGAATTTCACTTATATTTCATTACTATTTTATTACTATTCCATTGCAAACACCCAAAATGGCGTCATTTGGTATTCTCCTAAATTATTATCCTCCTTGATTGGGTGTTTGCAATGGAATAGTAATGAAATAGTAATGAAATATAAGTAAAATTCTCAGAGCAGCATTAGGGCCCTGGTTCGATGACATGGCGAGGATAGCAGGAATACAAAATGGACGCGGGTTTCACGGGACCGGGTTGAATGGAGTTTATACACGGTTATTTTTATATCACCGTTCATATTTTGGGGATTGATAGTACGCATCATTATGAACAACTTTCCCCAAGAAACATGGTCGCAATAAACGTAATAACAACCTAATTGAATTAAACCTGACAGACTGATGGTTAGGCCATTTCAATAAGTTAACTTGCGTCATCGGCGAGTTAAGTTGTTATCGTGGTAACGGCAAAAGAGGCACCCACGACTCGTTTGAACGACAAAAGCGAGTTAGTAGGAAGTGGTTGGTTAAGTTGCGAGTTAACTTGCTTCATAGACGATTTAAATCATTCTGACATAACAGACCGTTAATTTGGGTATACTTATTGAAATGTAAAATCGGACTTGGCCGTTCTTACACTAAGTTAAGCTTCGAGATCTCGATGCTACCCTCGGAGACTATAGTCGCCACGAAGTATTCCACGTATCTAGTCATCTGTGGGTAGTTGTAAAAATGGCCCGCGATTTGTAACCTTATTACTTTTTAATAAAAATCAAAACCAATGTAATGGAAACCATCAAATAAGGATGGCTACACAGTTGAGAAGATATACTTGAATGCATGAAACCAATGACTGAAAAGTTCACGAAATAGTCGTTCATATCATAATATACGCTCAAAACCGTCATCCTGACGTACAATGGTACATGGATGTTTTGGCACTTAGATGACACTGACAGGGGGGGCGCCACTGCAACATTGATAGATTGAGTGATTGGATTGATTGCGTTAGTTCAGACCTTTGGCCACGTGCCAAAACATCCATGTAGCACTTTAGTGGGATGATAAAAATATACCTAGCTGCTGTGGTCTACTGAAGTGATTTTGATTAAATATTTTTCTGATTCCAGATCTCCAAATAAATTCCTGAGCGTCCAATTAAAGAAGACTTTATCGCCTAAACGTATGTTTAACAAATAACAGTTTATTTTATATTATATTTCGTTTGTGTTGCGTCCACTGGCGGACAAAGTTAGCGGGACAATGCTATTTACACAACAGTTAAAAATGTGGCTGCTCTAATTGCGTATCATGTTGCGTACACGTTACTAAAGGTATATATCAGTTATTATAACCTGGCACGTTCACAGTAATCACTAATGCAATTTCACTATACATTATGTTTAAAAATCGAAATGGGTAAATAATTACAATAACGATTGAACCGTCACACGAATGTAAAAAAGATCACTCTGTATTTATATGTATGCAGAAGCAAAAGCAAAAGTCTCCTTCATACTTGATGATTAAACGAACTTACCCAAGTGAAGTTCTATCACAATTATGTGAAGCATCTCGCTCTCTTCTAGATTATGTACTCCCCGCCTTTATTAAATTAGTTGTTTATATCTGTAGTAGGCACTATCGACTCCACTGCTCACGTTTTTTGAGAAAATCATCGGTTTTTTTTTTGTTTGTCTCTGCTCTCTGCCCATCACTAGTCATTTATTTTAGAGTAATGTGTATACAATAGCTATGTGTGTACGGAATAGAATGATATTTCCTAAGTATATTGGGCTAATAAGGGTGGGAGGGCTTCTAGTACATAATCTCTTCGAGAGCGAGATGCTTCGCATAATTGTGATAGAACTTCACTTGGGCAAGTTCGTTTAATCATCAATTATACTCAATCTCGCTCTCTTCTAGATTATGTACTCCGCCTATAATAAATTAGTTATTTATATCTGTAGTCTTTGAGAGTCTGATAGGGAAATATCAGTGAAATTACGTATGATTTCAGAATAGTATGTATTTATCTGCATCACATGATAGGTACTAGAAACTAATTAGCTTAAACATATTTATAGAGTAACACGGAGAGAGAGAGGCCTGTGCCCAGCAGTGGGACATAGCAGGCTTGTAATAATAATAATGATAACACGTTGTGTAAGTACAAATTATTAGGTAATAAATTGTAATAACAACATGAAATGAAATTAATTGTTTATTCAATAAGAAATGTACAGCTGCATGTTATAATAACTTAACTAAAGATACATCATCTGTTTATGAGTTATGGTGTTGATATTAAGCACAAGATAACGTCAGAGGTAGGGTTTCCCCTGTGTTTTGGGATAAGTAGCGAGGCTCCTCCCCTAAAAAATGAACAATGAAAGTTAACAAACCAAATCAAATATTTTTCTGTTTCAATGTGATGTAGATCTAAAATTTTAATCAGTCTCATCAATGATTGCTCTAGCTAATTGGCATTCGTCGTTACTAATTATACATCTGTTGTAAAACCTAGCAAAGGTGTTGGAGCCACCGCTCCACCCTGCTGTATTACGTATAGTGTCAATGTTGACACCAAGCGCGTGCGCGCGTGATGAACTGGCGTGGCGTGTGCTATGCGCTGAAAACATTGACACGTCTATTCCAATATCTCCATTATTTCGCTGTCTAGAGGAACAGCAGCCACTGTATCCGCGGTTTCGGTGTCAGCCTCCGTTGCAGGCGGGGGCGGGGGCGGGGGCGCGGGCGGCTCGGTAGGGGCACGCTGCGGTGGCGGTGTTGTTGTGTGCTGGCTGCCTCGTGTGATCTCCTCCGGGTCGTCTACCTCCGCCGGAAGTTCGGCAGGGTCTAGAGACCAGGGGCCCGATGCTGCTCTGGGAAACGCGTTTAAATTGGAACGCCACCGCTTCTAAAACGCCCGAAATGGCGTCATTTGGTATTCCGGTAACACATCGCAAATGGATTGCCAGTATTCGCAAGGCGTTTTTGAGGCATTCTCGCGGCCTTGCAAATTGCTAATGGAACGCTTATTTTAGTAGCATTGCCCCCCCGGTCTTCCGGATCCAGTGTGGTTAATACTGAAAACAGGGTGAAAGACCCAAATCAGACTTGAATGCAGACGTGCTAGACAAGCAAGTAGGTGGGATGGTATCGTAAGCCTGTGTAGAAGCTGTTCTGTGTGACAGATCGGAGTACAGACGTCTTACCATGCCGGCAAAACCATGCCGGTTTTCTGATTTTTAGCTTATGTACAATTCATTATTGCGAATGGGACTGCAACCAGGTGTGGAATGTTGTGAGAAAGTCCTACTAACTTCTCGATAACATTCTTTTAGGTATTAGACCCCAAGCTGGGTGATTTACCTGGACTTTTGTCTTCCTCCGATGTTGACGAGGTTGAGTATCGATCCAGCTTCTTTCGTCTTTTCATCATCCTTTTTAGATGGTCGTAGTCTGTTCTTTCTCTTCGGCATATTTCCACTTTCCTATCGTTTTTCTTGAGTTTTTTTGTGCAAGAGCAAAAATTTTACACGTGGGAGCGGTTTGCACGTAAATGCTAATGGCTAGTGACGGGCATAGAGAGCAGAGACAAACAAAAAAAAAACCGATGATTTTCTCAAAAAACGTGAGCAGTGGAGTCGATAGTGCCTACTACAGATATAAATAACTAATTTATTAAAGGCGGAGTACATAATTGACCGAGCGAGCGAAGCGAGCGAAGCGTCTCCGTTTCAGGTTTGGGCAAAAATGCTTTCGTATGTCCGGTTATTCTCCTCTACAGGTCGCATTTATGAACCGATTCTCGTGAAATTTTGTGAGCAGGTTGGAAAAATAAATAGAATTTTTTACTCGAGCCAGTTTTTAGATTTTTTTCAAAATGGCGGAGATATGGGGTTTTAAAATGTAAAAAAATCGCTACAACCCAAACGGCTCGATGGATATTAACAAATGAGGTGTCGTTGGATTTGTAAAGACCATGAGAGTGAAACAGACTATATAATTTTAGTAAAAAGTCAATAGGTTGTATTAAAGATCGCGAAATGTAGTTTACAAAGTTATTGGTGCGGCTACTTTCATACTGCATGTACGTAACCAGGTACATTCATAACTTTGTATGTGTTAGTGAAAGAAAATTATTTGGGTTATTTTTTTTATGTGTGTTAGCAGTTCAGCTTTCCCACCGACATACTCGCGAGGTCTACAGCTCACAGAGCCACTAGTCTAGAAGAGAGCGAGATGTGAGTATAATTATAAGTTTGACTGCGCCTGAGAGAGTCAGACAGACTTTTCTTGATGCCCATGCAGTGCATTCACGTCACGCACGCCGCCGTCCGCTTATTCACACACACTACACAAGCGTAACGCGCGCATTAATAAGGTGCTAGCTCATCCGCAGCTATCTCTATAATCGTGAGTTTGCATGACCCAATAATTTTGTCCCAAAGTGTTCAATAACAATTATTATAATAGAAGAGGTATATTACTTAACTAATTAATTTGTGTTAGTTATAATATGGCTAGATGATAGTATAATATTGGAATGCGATCATGATTATACAGTAATGTGCTCTGTATAATGAGTAACTATACTTTGGCCGCTGAGATAATGCTATCCTGACACATGTATATGTCAGTCATACAGAGTGAAAAGTAGCGCGGATCAGACAGGGACACAACCATGTGTCAGGGCCGTATTCTCTCAGCGGCCTGAATATAGGTTCAGTGTTCAACAGTTATACTTACATGAAGGGATTATTTTCTTCAATTTTAATATATCAAATGAACTGTATAGCAATATTTAAAAAAATATCCCATACAATGAGTATCATGTGTTTTATAGTAATTTTATATTAGCTTACATAAAAAAGAGAGCTGATAGCTTTTTAGAAGAAAAATATCCAACTTTGGTTCCTACGTCCAATTTATTACATTAGTACCAAAAAGTATTATTATTGCTTTAACATTTTATTTATCTGTATCTCTATAAATTTCTTGTGATACCTATTCTAAAACTTAACGTTAACGACTATAGGCCGACGACGCTGACCCAAACTGGGTCGTAAACGAATGACACACTCGGTGCATACGGCCCTTAGCAAACATAATCATAGCAATTTCGCAGCTGTGTTTTATAGAGCCTGGTGTCCAGTCATCACAAATAACCGGCCAAGTGCGAGTCGGACTCGCGCACGAAGGGTTCCGTACCATTATCTAAAAAAACATGTTGTATGGGAGCCCCCCCTAAATATTAAATTAATTACTTATTTTTTATAGTCATATTTTAAGCGTCTACCTGCTACCATTATCAATATTGAGCAAAAAAATCACGTTTGTTGTATGGGAGCCCCCCATATTAAATTTCTTTTGTTTTTTAGTATTTGTTGTTATAGCGGCAACAGAAATACATCATCTGTGAAAATTTCAACTGTCTAGCTACCACGGTTCATGAGATACAGCTGGTGACAGACAGACGGACGGACAGACAGCGAAGTCTCAGTAATAGGATCCCGTTTGGCACCCTTCGGGTACGGAACCCTAATAAAAGCATAGCAACAATGTCAATATCCATCCATCCAAACGCGGGGGGAGTTTGTTAGCGCACTCGTGCGCGGTGGCTAGCGGGGGTATCCACAATTTTAGGTAATTTCAGGAAAATTTTCAGATGGTAAGTTATGATGAATGAGGGAATGCGAGGGAAAATTAAAACTATTTTTTTTTCATCGGCGATACGTAAACTATCGACCCTGAGTCGGGCGTAACTTTACAAATCAGGACCCTGTATTTAAGGCCCGGTGTTCCAAAACTAAATTGTTGAGTGACACTTATCTTATCTGTGCATGTCGCTATCTCTTGGTAGGAAAATGACAAGGGCTACGATATTTAAGTTTCCCATAGGGCGTGTACATAAATCTTCATTAGAAGGATACAACCCTAGGAATTTATATCATTGATATCAGATATTGTAAAGTATATTGAGGGTTTCAAATTATGATACAAACAAATAATATGTACAGGCAGAATCTGATACAAGTGAGCACGTAAGCTACTTAATAGATCTACACACCATAAACAAGCAGAAATATCAACACAGCCAAAGTGTCAAAATTATGTGAATAACCCCTGTGTTAACATGGATGTTGACATCACTTTCGCTGTGTGGATGTTACAGGTTTGTTAGGGTGTGTAGATCTATTTGAGTAGCTTATATGCTCATGTTATCTGATGCTGACTGTTCAATCGACGTCAATTTTATCTTTACAATTGATTGTTCCATAAATCTTTACATTTGAGTAATAAATAAGTTTACACTCAGTATGAAATACTTGATCACAAAGTATGTGGTGACAGTTTCATCTTTCCAATCAATGCTCCAAAGTTATGTTGACGACCTTTCTTCCACAGAATCATTGGCACATTAGCATAAAACATAAAGTCACGCCATATCCCATACGGAACGGCAGAGGCACAACTGTGCCCACTTTTAATTTGTTTGTCTTAATATAATATTAATTAATTATTTTAATCAATGTAATTATTCTAATCTATTTTATTTTTGACATTTTATTTTATATTGGACATTGTAGTCTGGCAATAAACAATTTATTATTATCATTTAGCCAGTGATTCAATACTCTATTTTGCGTGACAGGGAGCAAGCCATCGTCGCAGTCGCAGCTCCATAGCTGCGGCGATGGACTTTCCCCCTGTCACGCAAAATGGAGAGTTACTGAAGGTTTCCTCATATATGTATATCTGTCACAATATGTGCCAATGATTCTGTGGAAGAAAGGTCGTAAACATAACTTTGGAGCATTGATTGGAAAGATGAAACTGTCACATAGCTGTCATACTGTAAATGTAAAGATTTTTATGGAACACTTAATTGTAAAGATACGAGTATCTTTGACGTCGACTGTACAAGCCAGCTTTGGCGACCTAAATGTGTATTTATTTTACTGTATATTAATAAAATACACTTCAAAATGTTTCACGTTTGTTTTATTTTCTGAATTATAAAGTGTGAATTGTTGTCTACGATCAGGCGATGAGTAAGTACCTACCTATTGATAAATTGTGCCATCCAGAGCCCTTCTTCCTCGATATCCGAACTATTTCGCCAAACTGATTTGGCTAAGTACAAGGAATTCCATTTTCTTTGTGGCCAAACTCGTTTAAATTATGCAAAGTAAGTTGCAAACAAAAAGACTCTTATTTAGTTATTTTATTCTCGTTTTCTTGGATGTATTCGATCTTTATTACTCGTCGGTCGTGGGTTCAACGCCAACATAACCTTCTATAATGTACCAGGGCGACACTGTTGCAGGAGGTTCAAAAGTAATGTCGATACAAAAATAGTGACACCTGTCAAAAAAAATATTAAATCCTCAGCTCAGTTTGTACCCAATCGCTGGCTGTCACGAAAATGATCATGTGCGGTCCTTACGACTACTACATTGGTTTCAGTCATACAAGTAAATTGGCCGTAAGAGTGCTGGTAAGTATAACAATTTTGTTTTGAATACCTCCTGGAAACTCATTAACTCCTAGTAGAATACCTACTCTACTCATAGTATCTAAATAAAAGAACACGTTTTCTTCCTCATGGCCAAACGATTTTGCCAGGACTGATTTGGCTACGGGCATACTACGGGGAAAATCATTAGCAGGGCATGAGGCCAACAGCCTGTTTAAGGAGGTAGGTGAGAATGATATGAGAAGGTGAGAAGAGCATGCAGTACTTTCGGCGTACTGCGTACATAAATTTCTGGTGGTACCTACCTACAGGATGTGTAAATCTATTTGAGTAGACTGCTTAGGTACTGATGCTGAGGCAGATTAATTTGTTTACCTTCTTTTTGTGTAATTATATCAAGAAATATGTGAGGGTTACCAAAGCCCCAGTGAATTAATTGGCTTTATAATACCATCAGGGGATTTATGGACAAGCAATGGGGTAAGACAAGATGCGGTAATTAAAAAACTTTGCATCGATTTTATATTGCTATATTAGAAATCGCATTTGAACTTTTGAACAACCTGCTGAGACCACAAAATCAAATGTTACAGTATAAAGTATACATAAAATTCCAAATGTGGCAAACATCGTCATGGTAAGATAGGTACTGTCAGCAACAGATATATTTGAGCAAGCAAGACAGGCAGCTAAATCTGAGGCAGCCAACAATATCTACGCTACGCAGCCAAACTGTCAAAATGATGTTAACATCCATGTTAACATAACTAGAGGATGTTGACATAATTTTGACACTTTGGCTGTGGAGATATTTCTGGTTGCATATTATGCGTAAATCTATTTGAGTAGCTTGCGTGCTCATTATCCGATGCTGCTGTACTTAAATGGCCGTTTTCATTAGAAGACATTTGTCGTCCGAAACAATTCTACTTTAGGAAGTATCGCGAGATAAGAAAAATGACGTGAAAATTAAGTTGGGCGATATGTTGCTTAGTCTTAACATGTCTTAAAATTAAGGGCGCCTTCAAATATTTCAAAGCATTTTGTGGGAGTTGTATACAGAAAGGAGCGTTTTAAAAGTTATGTTTTGGTTTGATTCTCGTCGTGATGTTCTTAATAATTATCACTTTGAGTTAAATCCCAAAGGACAAAAAAACGAGTTTGGATAATCTAGAGCAGACTTTGACATTACAATACAATAGATGTTTTTATAAAACGACATCTTTCTATTTGGGGCGCTCTTAGATTTTAATAAAATACATACATACGTATTACATTACAATACATATTTTAGGTTAATCAGATTAGGCCTTACAGAATCCGACTTTTTATTTATTGTTGTTTTCACATTGGAATAGAACATAGTAAGAAAAGTATACAGCAATGTATCATCATACACCTCTGTTCATTGTTATACATACATATAGGTAAGGTAATATGCTGCACATAGCTGCGGCGGCGATGGGCTAGGCCACTGTCACGCAAAATTGAGTATTGAATCACTGGCTGAAAGTGGACACAGTAATTGTGCCTCTGCCACCCCGTATGGGAAAGGCGTGATGCTATACAGGGTGACATTTAATTAGCTGACCATATTTTGGGGAATGAAAGTAAGTACCCATCATTATGAACAACTTTCCCAAAGAAACATATAGTCGCAAATGAAAAAAAATTTCGTCCCCCAGTACAGCCCCGATCAGCTGATTTCAAGTTACTATGGGAGACCCAAATTTTTTTTTTCGTTTGCGACTATATGTTCCATGGGGAAAGTTGTTCATAATGATGGGTACTATCATTCCCCAAAATATGGTCAGCTAATTAAATGTCACCCTGTATATATTTTTTATAAGTATTAATTATTATGAATGTTGTATTTTATTTTTAAATTATTTTGTATTGTGCTATAGTTTTCAGTTGAGGTGACATTTAGCTGACCAAGTTTTTGAGTTCATCACTGTGAATTTTTCCCCAGCGACACGTGTGGTCATGGTCACAACCGTAGACATTATTGAATATAAAAAAAAAAACATATTCACTTGTAACAAGCTGGAAACTGCGATTTTCAGGACTTTTACAGTCTGCATCAAATATAAAAAAGCAAGCCAGCTAATCAATAGATCTACACATCTAAGACAATTAAAAATTATATGCACAGTTAAAGTGCCAATATTGTGTCAAAAAATGGATGTTGACATCTTTTTGACACTTTCGCTGGGTAGATGCTTCTGATTATATAGGACGTGTAGATTACATTTTGTAACTAATACATTTTGAGTAGCTCTTGTGCTCATTAATATCTGATGATGACGGTATAGTTTTGGTTTTTATACACATACAGAAGGCAGCATGGTTTGGTGACACAAAAAGATGAAAGTTGCTCAGAATTATGTACCTATAGAATATTTTGTTACACCCCGTATTTTGTAGTAATTTGGTTGCCGACAAAACGTCTAGTTACATAACTTATAATAACAGAAAACCTTACAGCCAATGTAAACAATTTGAATATGCAATCGATAAATCTCATACAGAACTTAACACCCTGTTAATTCTACACTGGAACAAGTAATGATATGCTATACGAAATTAAATATTTACAGAAAAATGGAAAAGCCAAAATCACACCTTTTTTCTAGTTCTTATAAAAAATTCCATCACTTAGTGATGTCTGCGAGTTAACATGGTTTAAGATAGCTTGCATAAGCCCCAAGAGGCATGGTCTTACGAGAATAGTGTAAATTAAGAACTAAATAGGTATTTATTTTATAATTGTAAATATCTAAGTATTCACGGGGACACGAATTTTTAGGCAGAACACATCAAAGAAAAAATTAATTTATTTTAAGCACGTTTTCCGTAAAAAACAGTAGAAAATCCTTTACAAATTGTGAGAGATCAGTTTTTTATACGATACTATTAATTCTCACAATTTAGGAACTACATATAATTAGAAAATAACTAAAATATGTTTCGACAACACTTCATCGAACTCACAACTATCTAGATAGACTAAGTTAAATCATTCATTTATTTGGTTTGAAAGTTTCCGTTCAAATATTTTACATCGAATTTGAAAATAGCTATTTTTTTTATTCAACAAAAGTACACATAATCTTATGGAAACGATTTAACTACAGACTGGATACCCAGCCTTCCATTAAAATATTATTTTAACAGTGATTATAACCATGAAATCATCATGATTATACCCATCTTTGAAATTATATTCACTTCAGGAATATACCGCAATATCGATTTACTAACAAATCAACACTAGAGGTAGACATTCTCACAAAAGACAGCCCATACGACCGTAGTGCGAGGCAAGCAGGGAGGGGAAACTCGGCGTTTATTACGAATGTTTACGTAACGATAGAGTAAGCGTTTCGGTCACAATATCCTTATTTACCACGAAATAAAGGTAAGTTCAATCCGAGCCGTTAACTTTTTCGAAACTTCAAAATTATTCGGAAACCACAATTTATTATAACAACCGTGGTCCCAAACTCCCAACACACGTTGAGTGAAAAAAATATTGTGATGAATTATTTAAAGGTCGAGATTCTTGCGTTCTAATGCGTTAAATCGTAGCGGGGTTGATGTCAATTGCTTTCCTCGCCCACGAAGAGGCTTCTTATGTGAGAATATCGATCTATAGTAAACATAATTTATGGCTTTATATTTATACCTGTCTGTACGATTTGCGCATGATTGTCAGTAGTGTGGTGTCAGGTAAATAGATACAGAGTCACAACCTTTGTTATAGCCACCGGGTGAGTTAAGATTGTGAAACTGTAGATTACTGTTACTAAGATTTGCCACAAAAATAATAGAATAACCAATAGATATTTGCATTCCAGACAGTCGCCATAACCTATCCTTTTACCTATATTGTAATTCATAAATGATGTTATCTGATTTCACAAGATATGTACTGAATCAGTCGTATTATGGATGTCATATCACTCTTAATTCAACTTGACTTTTCTGTGTTCAAAACTACTGTGACAAGCATGACAAGAGCTTATAAACTTTGGAGTTGTCAATTTATAGCCTCTAAAGCACAAAACGAACCCACCGATCAAAGCTAGATAACATAGTTTTAGAGACCCTGCAGACCAGAAAGACAGAAAGTTTCTACGGTACCTAAGTATTTTGGCTCTAAATGACAGTCTGGTTGAGAAAATGGCAAATCCTTTTAACAGTACCAAATCATTTTTCAGTTTCAATGTAATTTCATCTAACTTTAGGATTAGTAAGTTGTTAGTTGTAACATCTCACCTTTTTACGAGCATATAAAATTAAACCATTTGCTATGATTGATGACAAGTAAAAACCATTTAATTTTACTGGGATTAAAAACTACGTTTGACAGTAGTAGCTGTTGAGGTGTAATTCTAAACTACATTGGGGAACATTTTCGAAAACAAAAGTACAGTCTGCCTCAGACATGTGAGCTCTACACAATATAAATAACCAGAAATATCTACACAGCCAAAGTGTCAAAATTGTCTTAAAATACTCTATTTTAACATGGATGTTGACGTCACTTCGACACTTTAACTAAGTAGATGTTTCTATTTTTTTAGGATGTGTACCTAATATGATAGTTGACTGTTTCGTTTGCCAGATTCGATTTAATTCAAGGTAAAAAGGGTGAGATGCCAAGTATTACTGTACCTTACTGTCAAAATTAATTTGATCTACTTTTGAAAATCGACACTAGATGGAGCCGATAAAACAACTATGTAATCTACAACGTTGCAACTTAATTGAGATCTACCTCGCCATACTAAATCATATGACGTGATGTGTTTAAGTGAAGTGGTCGCTTCAAAACAAAACAGTATTATTTAATGTAAGTGGCGCCATCTAGGGTTTTTAAAAGTAAACTCCTGTCTTGGTGGGACAATTAGCGTCCTGCGCTTAAATTAAACATAACCCTTTGACCTCATTGCTATCTCACTTAACTTGTCACAGCTAGCATAGGTCCGAACGAGACAACGATACTCAGACTTCAGTCGCCTAAAACGGTGCAACTCCACATAAAACAATACAATAAGTATACTTTTTACACGTTTTTTTTATTTTTTTACCGATTCCATATTCCTCATCTTTTACAAAAATTGGGAAAACAAAACCTTAAAAACACATAATTAACTATATTAAATCTATATGTATAATTGAATATAAGCGTTGAACGGCCTAACAAGTGACAAAATAATAATAATAAATGAACCGTGGAGACCTGCGGCGTCCGTTCCTTTGTACAAGAGTTGGGTTTATACCTGAAAACAGAAAACAGATCTAACAAAAGTTGCTCAGAACACTTCACCAGAAACGTGGGTGCAACCAAACTGATTATTCTTACGGAATAATTAATTAAAACCGAAAATACGTGTCTGACGCCCTGTTTCCGAAAGGAAAATTACCAGTGACAACAATTTAAACACTGGTAAAGCTAATTTCGGCCAATCACGGGCCGCAATCGCCCGCTCACAGCGCTCACAACACAAACACTCACCGGCGCGTCACTACCAGGTGCGGTGCAGGTGCAGGTTGCGCGAGAGCACGCTGCGCACGTCGTGCGTGAAGCGCAGCGCGTCCAGCACCGGCAGCAGGTTCAGCAGCGCCACGTCCAGCGGCTCCGAGAACCACGACTTGATCGGTATCGCGTTGTCTGCGGGGAACGGTTGCTGTTAGACTTACACAAATTATGAGCTCCGTGGTTAGTGGGTCTAGTGATTATGAGCTCCATTGTCTAGTGGTTATGAGCTCCATTGTCTAGTGGTTATGAGGCCCGTGGACTAGTGATTATGAGCTCCGTGGTCTAGTGGTTATGAGCTCTGTCTGTAGTGTAGTGGTTATGAGCTCCTAAGTCTAGTGGTTATGAGCTCCGTGGTCTAGTGGTTATGAGCTCCGTGGTCTAGTGATTATGAGCTTGTGTCTGTAGTGTAGTGATTGTGAGCTCCTAAGTCTAGTGGTTATGAGCTCCGTGGTCTAGTGATTATGAGCTCCATGATCTAGTTGTTATAAGCTCCGTGAACTATTTACTACATACGTCGCTCACACTCTCACGCGCCACGTTTCTGCCATTACGGTCGATTTAAACTGTCAATCGATACACTATTGCTATTCGAGTACTGCTGCGAGACTCTAGGACCTGGCTGGTCCACTGTTTGGGGCTACATACCTTGGTAGTCGCCAGCCCGGAAAACAACTAACCTGGAAAATCCCGGTAAGCTCCGGGAGAGTTGTCCAATATGAATACCCTGTTGAGGTCGTCGCATATCGACGACAGGTTTTTTGTGTAAGAGCCGTGCTCTGCTGTGCAGTGTTGTCTGAAAACCATAATAAGAGAGTTTTAACATTTTGAATCGATAATGTACGTACTAAAACGTTATCTAAGTGCAAAAAAAAATCCAGGCAAAATGAAAGACCTTCGGACACATATCTAGTTAAAAAAGTAAATTTGAAGTTTCCTCGACAAGTTTCTGCCGGGGGCCGAAGATGGCACAGACCAGGGAAGTGTGGACGAATGAGGGGGAGGCCTTTGCCTAGCAGTGAGACACAGTTGGCAAATAATTCATGTCTCTTGTCGGTGTATGTTGAAACGCAGGCTACGCAGAATAGATTTTCCAAGGCCGGGCACGCGACGACATCTTTTGTTTGACGCGTAAGTTTGCCTTGCCCATATGCTCAGCATGTGCCCATTCTCAGTCTGGGCTGAGTATGCAGAGGCTTTAGGCGACACACGCCATTCAGAATACATTTCGAAATGCCACATCTTTTGTTTGACGTGCGAGTTTGCCCTGACTTCCACAACATTTTCTGCGTAAGCTAACTAATCATGAGACATAGACTCCCTTCGGTCTCGTGAGGACTTTCATGAGGGTTGCAGACCAAAGCTAAGTTATTTTAGCTTCGCTTTGCTCGCATAGCTGACTCAGATCCATGGTTGTGTGCAGACTGAAAATAAAGTAAACTAAGGTATCTGAGCTAAGTTAACTGATATAGGCGAAGCTACGTTAGTTGTGTTGGCCGATGCGCAGCAACGCCTTCGCCAGTGCTGTCCAGTGTATTGTGTTGTGACTATAGTTGTAAAACAGCGGTTGTTATCGTGTAGTTATCCAAAGCAGCCGATAATAACGTATAGCGGCTTGCAACCGGCCACTCCCTTCCCCGCGCTGATTCCGAGATACCGCACTCCACCCCTGGCGCCGGAGGGCAAACCACAGGCTCTTTGTAAGGCGCTGAACGCACATTCACAAACGAACGAGTTTGCGCACACTTTTGCACGTGTACAAACGTCATTTGGCTATGTAGTAGCAGGGGGGTTCCACTTCGCTGAGTAGGTGTCTACGGCCGGCTATACGCGCCAGGCGGTCTGTCACATGGTTGTCGCTCGGCTCTCGGTGCGCGGGCTAGCCGTGTGAAAACAATGACGCCGAAAACAACTGAGTGCTATTCGCAACCCTGCGTGATCGAAATCGTGTCAGCGGTGTCTAATGGAATATGAACGCTCTTGTCTTCGCATGCGAGCATGTATGTAGCATAGAAAAAAATTACCTTCTGTGGTAGTAGTAACAGGTGATTATTTTACGAGCGTTCTATGAAGGGTCCGAGGTGTGTCTATACATAGCTTAGTTTTCAGTGTGGTGGTAGTCACCTGTAGAACCGCCGCCGCAGTATGCCCCGCCCGTTGTCGAGCTTATCCGCGACCGCGGCTCCGTATATCTCCATCGACGCTGTGAACACAACCAGCTCGTACCACTGCGATACCTGCACGTGAACAATTTATCATGAACAGATAGCAAATATGCTTAAACTTGGCTTTGTACGGTCGCCTGCGCCCAAAAGTATACCTACAAGCAGTATAAGCGGGATTCACTCGTTCATATGACCGACCGTATACTTTTAGACGCAGGCGACCGTACCTATCTTCTCAGGTATTGTTTGTGAGGTGATCTATTTGTTTTAGGCAATAAATATGTACGAAATATCCAATCTAGGTTTGCTGGAAGCAATCTCGTTTAGAGATAAGCTTGCCTTTGTTAATATCTTATCGGTATTATTTGTGTTTTTCTGATACAAGAAATATTGCATCACGTCTACCGTATAGGGGTAGTAGTGCCCCTTTTAGCCAGATCCTCCCGGTACTCGAATAGCAATAGTATATCTTTCGGCGGCCGATCGTAGAATTGATGTGCCCAAACGTGAAATATCATGAAACGATGAAATTTCAGGCAAACACTGCGGCAGCTGAGGTGAAGACTAAAGGGGGCGAGCGCAGCGAAGCCCCCAAATAGTCTTCGTGTTCCTTTGACATGTATAATACCAAAAACATCACGTAGTGCTGAATAAAAATGCTTGGAAAAAAGACATGTTTTCGTTATAACCCGCCACATCATGATATACCTAGAAATGGCTTGGCCATATCATGAAATGGCGAGGCACATAATATGTGGCCAATTCTACGATCGGCCGCCGACATACCGAATTGATACCAAGAATGGCGTAAAAAGTCGTATTCGGCAATCGATCCTCCAAACAAAATAGGGGCCACGGACAAGCCAAACACGGCATTTCGCGCCCTCGATAGCTATTCAATTTCCATCGCGACTCGGACCCCATTTTTTTTAACAACAAACATCTATAAGGATGTGAATCGTCGTAGATATTTCTGGTAGTGTATGGTGTGTAGATCTTTTTGAGTATCGTGTGTGCTTGTATCAGATGCTGTCTGCACATCAGCACGAATATTCCAACTTGCAGCGTGTCAGAAGATCGTGTAACTACGAGTACTAGATTACGCCTTTCCAAGACAGGACTAGTAATTGTGAATAACGAGTTTACTTGTATAATTAAAACAGGATTCTAGTAATCTAACATCTGAGTTTTTACTTGCGAATCTGCTACAATAGTAATCCCAGGCATAGAATTTATATCTCACGGTTACGGCTTTCTACATTACAATACAGTTCAATAATACAATAGAAAATATTCGAATTGCTAAATGTAAGCGCATGCCTTATGGATAACAGTGTTTGTAAAACAAAGCATACAAAGAAGGTTCATTGCTAAACCAATCTGCCTTATTTTATTAGTCATCTCGGCCTACATAATATAACTTGTTCTATGACCTGATTCGAGTTTTGTTTTAAAAACTTCCCGATGCAGGCCACGCAGAACAGATTATATAATGGTAAGACCACACTGGCGACAGCGGAGCGATACGAGCTGTCGCTATTGCGGTCTTAACTTTAGGCAGGTCAGGCGCCCCGTCTTTTGTTAGACGCGTGAGTTTGTCCTGCCAGCCGCCGAGCAAAATCTGAGATTCGTGGCCTACGTATAATTTATACTAAGGTACTCTCTTCCGGGAAAAGGTCAGCATATTATGAAATGTATGTTATGTACATATGTGTGTGGTCTGCGTCTCATCATACGCCCAGATTTAAACACAAATCATGCCAAGCAACACTCAATACGGGCCGTGCCCAAAGCTGTCACAACAGTGTTAGTTTATTTTGGCAACAATTAAAATCCTTTGCTCGTAATTTTGTGACGTCATATCCGATACTCTTGCATTCCCAGTAATTTTGCCACATGTGCATCACACATTTTGTACGATAAGCATAACATAATCGTGTGATAAGAAAATTGTAGACTGTTCTTCTTCCCATCATGGTGGTCCAATGTAGAGAAGCGGCAATAGCAATTTTGTTATTGGTTTAATTAAGTACTACTACGTTTATGCACAATATAATGTTTTTTATTTATTTTGAAAAAACAAATATGCATCCTACCTTCGTACGTATGTACATAGTGCTATGCTATATAGTTTTTTTTTCTAGAAAAGGCATCTCCCTACTAGGAGTTTGGCATACATCTCTCGCTTATTCAACATTCAAAAGTATACAAAACTCGTCCTTTACTGCTACTTCATATTTCTAGCAGTATATCCTCCTGTCACGCAAAATGGTGTTCAATAACTGGCTAAAAGTGGCATTGTGCGTCTGCCACCCCTTATGGGAAGAGGCTATGTTATGTTACAAAAAAAAATGGAAAAAAATAATAATCACCAAATTCCGTTTGCCGTTGAAAGCAGAAGATAATATAAAATTTTAGATAGGGCCTACTTGTCATGATAAGATTTATTTTAGGTATTTAATATTCCGGCGTCGACGATGACGTCATTAAAACGTGTTTTGGTTCCAAGATCTGTCTCCCTCTTTAGAGATGACATCATCCTTTGTTAATATTAAATTATTATTACTATCTTCAAACGCTTCCTATCCCTCTAAGCTGTTATTTATTTTATTATTAAAAGCTAGAAGCTGGGAAATCTTTACAAGATAGTTCACCAACTTACAAAATATACTCATTTTTGTACAGTCGACGTCAAAGATACATTTAAAATTGAGTGTTCCAAAAATTGTACCAGTACTTACCTATCTCATAAACATGTCAATGGAGACGGGATGCTTCCCTGATAGACTTAAAATATCTATAGTTAAACCCCTTTTCAAAAAAGGTGAAAAATGTGATCTAGTTAATTATCGTCCCGTAACTCTCACACCTGTGCTATCAAAAATATTTGAAAAAGCAATGAAAGCCAGAATATCAAATTTTATAGATAAACATAGCATACTGACTCCTGAGCAGCATGGGTTTCAAAAAAACAAATCTACAACATTGGCAGCCTTCAAACTTGTAGATAGAATTGTTCATAATGTGGATACAAAACATTACAGCACGGTACTCTTTTTAGATATGTCAAAGGCATTCGACCTTGTTTCGCATGACTTACTAATTTCCAAACTCGAAGCAAATGGGATCAGAGGCCCTGCACGGGACTGGATACAATCTTATCTGGATAACCGATTGCAATACGTAGAAATTTGTAGAGCAAATGACAAAAATGTAGTAAACTGTTTTAAATCTGACCTAAAATCTAACATTTTCGGCGTCCCTCAGGGCAGTGTCCTCGGACCACTTCTATTTTTACTTTATATAAATGACTTACCTGAGGTGACAAACCAATGGTGCATTATGTTCGCAGACGATATATCAATAAATGTAACTCGCGCAATAGGTGATGACATTTCCTTGCACGAATCAGACATTAATAATGCTATAACTTGTGTAATTGAGTGGTTGAATAATAATAATTTACAGATTAATTTGGACAAAACAAAGTACATTAATTTTAATAATTTTGACAAATTCAATAGAGATATGACATTAAATATAAATCATAAGGGACAAATCATAGAGGAGGCTAATGGTGTGACATTTTTAGGTATTCACATAGATAGACATTTGAATTGGAAAGATCATACTGATAAAGTTTGTAAGAAAATTAATAGATTTATTTTTGTATTAAGTAGACTTAGGAAAACAGCTGAGATAAAGACTGCTCTAGTTGCCTATCATGGATATGTAGAGTCCGTCTTGAGATATGGTCTTGTAATTTGGGGAAACGCCACTGATATTAATAATGTTTTTATTGCTCAAAAGAAATGTGTGCGTGCAATTTGTGGTATGGCCCCAACTGAATCATGTAAACCGATGTTCACTAAATTAAATATATTGCCATTACCATGTTTGTATATACTGGAAATAGGAAAATTTGTAAAACATAACCCAAAATTATTTAAAAGAGCCCAAGAACAATATCCAAGAAATACAAGAAACCCGAATAGGTTAATATACAATCATGCCCCACGTACATCACTGTATCTTAAGAATTGTCCTGCAATGTGCGTTAAAATATTTAACAAAATACCTAAAGACATAAAAGATTTATCAATCAATAAGTTTAAATATGAACTCTTCAAATGGCTCCTACAGAAATGTTTTTATTCAGTAGATGAGTTTATGAAATATAAAACTTGTACGTAAAATAATTATAAGTATTGTTACAACAAGATTTATTTTTTCGGTGTTACCTATGTGGATTATTGAATATTTGCATGCTAAAATTAATAGCTGATAAGGAGTTCTTATGTATCAATTGACCATCGACTACCTACCCTTATCTTGGCAAATAAAGAATCTTTATCTTTATCTTTATCTAATATCTTTACATTTAATAAGTTTACACACAGTATGACAAATGCTTGTTAAAATTAATGTGACAGTTTCATCTTTCCAATCAATGCTCCAAAACTATGTTTACGACCTTTCTTTCACAGATTCATTGCCACAACATATGTGACAAATATGTGGCACAACATGTTGCAGAGGAATAATATTTTCTATCAATGTACAAGTTTACTTGAGATCTCAAGGGATTCTTTTAGCATAAACATATTTATGGCACATTGATAGGAAATATTATTCTGCAACATGTAGGTAGTGTTAATATATGTATATTTGTCACAATACGTGCCAATGATTCTGTGGAAGAAAGGTCGTAAACATATTTTTGGAGCATTCATTGGAAAGATAAAACTGTCACATACATTGTAACAAGTATTTGTCATACTGTGTGTAAACTTATTAAATGTAAAGATATGGAACACTCAATTGTAAGATGTCTTTGACGTCGACTGTACTAGACTTCATGACAGTAGGGTACGGAATGCAAAAGTATTTCTATCTGTAGGACTCTAATCCAAGATAATAATGAGAGTACTTCGCTACGCTGATTGCATTTTATTTGGGCTTCAAATGGGCAACATAGCTAAATTAAAAAATAACTTACTGTATCCAAAAAGTAGTCAACATGTGGTCGCTTATGTACAAAGAAGCGCACAGGATGCTTGTCTATGGTAACCTTCAGCACAAAGTCCGGGGGTGTCCCCGGTTTGACTGTTGGCCGGAGCATCGCATCGTGATGCGAGTGAATCAGCGTCTCATCTAGATCCAGAACTAGGATCTTTCTTTTTACTAGGCCTGGAAGACGATAGTAAAAGTAATTATTGCAGGTGTATTTTCTAACTACATTCTGTGTCTGTATGGTACTGTTCAGTTATAGTAGGTTTGAGTTAGCTAAAAAGGGTGTTTGTAGTGGCCACTATAGCTGAAAAGTGTTAAATGAGATATCAAAAAGAGTCTCTTGGGTTTGCAGTAAGTATTTGTTTGTAACACAAACATCAACTAATCATATTTACTGAATATTTGTGGTAACAGGTAGTAGGTGAGTTCTACCAACTCTGGGTACCCCTTTAGGTAAGTATATGTGTCCCTTTACCAGGTCTTGCTGGCATATGACATGGATCTAGCAAGGAGAAACTTGTCCCATCAACACTTGGAAGACAAGAATAGAAAATGTGAATAGGAGATTTTTACCAACTGCCACAGCATAAGGTAGAAGATATTTGACGTCACGGTTTCGAAGGCAGTCAAATCAGTAGACCATGTGGATTATTTACGTATCTGCATTCAGATAATTTCAGCATTTTCTGAGAGACAAGGTCGCACAAAATTTACAGTTTTGCCAGGGCCGGACCAGACCAGTGATATGCGATATTATGATTAGCAAAAACCCCAAGAAAGCGATAAAATGATAAATACTTACTCAGCCTGTGTCTAGAGACTGGAGATAGAGGGTATATTTCATACTTCACCGACTGGTACTGTGCCAACTGAAACAAACACATCGTGTCAAAAAAACATGCCTCATCTAATAGGCTATGGAACAACAGCCGAGAGAAGGATTTCATTGATAATTACCGCCCGATATTGCTTTCTAAACATATAACAAAAACAACTCCATACTTTCGAAGCAATGAGCATGAACGCGCGAAGGCCCATTTGAATTTGTTTCAGCATTTGAAATGTTTATAAACTAATCACCCCTATACATATACGCTTGGTACTGAACAGTAGATGATAAAACGAGATCATTGACGGTGTAATTCAAAATAAATTCAATAAAATCAGATGCCGAAAACATTTAGCCCGCCATGACATAATCGACCCAATAATGACCATAAACAAATAGACTTTTCCCTTTCTTTTTTTTGTCTATGAACTAGTGCTGTACTATGCATTTATTCCATTCGGCTTTTTTCGGCCAAATTATGAGCAACTCCTCTCTGCTTCCTTCGATGAAAGATTTTTACCGGCTTCAAGCACTAGTCTCCACTATTCTATCTATTGACGTTTCATATTTGGTTGGGCTCATTTACAAACCAGAAGATATCCCGCGTACCACTGTTGACCTATTGAAGAATTTTGAAAATTATCAATATATTTACGATTATATCTGCTCTACTATTGAAGATATTTAGAGTGGTAAAAATATGTATCGGACTTGGAACAATACACGGACTGAGAGATATATTACACGGACATGCATGACTCCTCAAATGTGACGTGGCTTCGGCCTTATAAATCAAACACAAAAGACTTGGCTTTGGCCGAAACAAAAACACGCAAGACTTGGCTTCGGCCTTAAAAATCAAAACTACGCAAGACTTGGCTTCGGCCTTAAAAACAAGAAATACGGAAGACCTGGCTTCGGCCTTTTGAAACCTTGGAAACAGAATAAGAAGACGTAAACACTGAAGACATGGCTGTACGGCTTTGATGGCCATTGCCTTTCCATTCATTTGGATAAAGACGGAGAAAAAAAAAAAAATTGGTTGGGGGCGGATTTCGTTTCCATTTCCAACAATTTCGCCGATTTTGCCACAAAATGAGAATATCTACGCTTGAAAATAGTAATAAGTAAATTTTGCGTAAAAACTGTCTAATGTTCATCATTACTGAGTAGCAGGTACGTATAAATTACTCTCTCCAATTAGATTCATCTGCATCATCTAATCTACTTGTCCATTTTCTCAGTAATTTCGTACTTGGATCTCTCAATGGCCCATTTAATTCCCTTCATATCCCTCCTAGTTGTATATCACTACCAAAAGTATATCTAAATAGTAAATATCAACACCACTAGAGGGTATTTTTAAAAATTTTACTGAAGCCTTTATTGTGTTTAGCAGGGCCGTATTCAGGATGATAGGGGGCCTGTTCGTGTACAACCACAAGGGGGAGGTCCTGATATCGCGCGTGTATCGCGATGATATCGGCAGGAATGCGGTGGACGCATTCAGGGTGAATGTGATTCATGCAAGGCAGCAAGTCCGTTCACCTGTCACCAACATTGCTAGGACATCATTCTTTCATATCAAGGTATGTTAGTTTATTAGCCATTTTATTTAATCAGATAATACAGAAATAAAACCTGCTTGTAGCTCAATAATGTCTCTACTCTACTGAGTGGCATATGAATTTATTTTATAATTTGTTATTGAGCCAAACATACCATACTGGCTCAGTTATAAAAAGGAAGGACTCTAGCACTGAGTCTGGAGTTTTTTCTCATAAAATTCTAGCTACTAACAACTTTCTGAATGTATAATATTTTTGATTCCCTTTTTCCAGCGTGCTAACATCTGGTTAGCAGCTGTCACAAAGCAGAATGTGAATGCTGCGATGGTGTTTGAATTTCTGCTCAAGATCATAGATGTGATGCAGTCATACTTCGGCAAGATCTCCGAAGAGAACATCAAGAACAACTTTGTGCTGATCTATGAATTGCTTGATGGTTGGTACAGTTTTTGTTTATCTCATACTCCACCACATTAACCTACTGGTGGGCATGGCCTCTTTGACAATAATCTGCTATGGTGTCACAACCCTGTTTCCATAGAACTGTTGAAAAAAATATAGAAATTGATGACAAATACCTATCTATGTTGACTACCCTTGTCAAGTACCTAATTCAAATTACGAGGCTGGGGCTGCAGTTTCTCACTTCCTAAGGAAATACTTGGAACCTACAGCCCTTCACGTCCCGGCAACAAGCAACAAATCAACAATATCATTTCCAGGTTCTCAAAGGAAACCTGACCAAGTACAACGAAATCTATAAAACACGTGACATTGGCGAAATTAACCAAAGTCGTTAGACCACTAGACACTAAATTAAGAATTATGCATTTCATGCCCTCCTGTTTATCCCCCAGAGATCCTCGACTTCGGATACCCGCAGAACTCAGACACCGGAGTGCTGAAGACTTTCATCACTCAGCAGGGCATCAAATCTGCCTCTAAGGAGGAGCAGGCACAGATCACCTCTCAGGTAATATTGCATATCTTCTATATTGGTTGGCAGAGGGTCAGACAGATTTGTTCCTCAATCCAATTAGTCACAATTCAAATTCAACTCAGTCTCTCGTGTGAGAGATAAGCTTACCTTTGTACATGGTCTATCTATTATAAGTTTTCTGTATGTCTGTTTTGTGTAGTACCTACAATAAAGGAATTACGAACTCAATGGTGGTTGAGCTCAATATGGACCACAGTAAATGTCTTGACGTCGTCAGGGCGATAGTGGACAAACGACCTTAGAATGGCCGCTCTCCAAATCCTGACAGTGACGGCGGCGGCGGCGGTAGACAAACGGCCTTATTACTTACCCCCCAGTTTCTGAAAGAGTGAAATATAACAGTTGATTCACTGAAATGAGTTTTCACAGCAAATATTTCTTTCCTTAACCGGCCGTATGTGTTCATGGGTACTATCCATTCCCCAAAGTTGCGTCAGTGAATTGACAATGCGTGGCAAAGTCTAGTATTCCCGTGTCTACAACAGCTGTGTCTGGCAGGTGACTGGTCAGATCGGCTGGCGGCGCGAGGGCATCAAGTACCGCCGGAACGAGCTCTTCCTCGATGTACTGGAATATGTCAACCTGCTGATGTCGCCGCAAGGTAACTACGTTACTTACTTTAGCCTAGATATAAAGGCTCCTGTATGCTACATTGGCGCGAGACTTTAGGCCTAGCATGACTAGCGCGACAAGTGTTTTGTCGTGGGAAAGTGAGGGACATAGATATAGCTCTCCCTCATCAACTCGCGACAAAACGCGGCAAGGCTACAGCAAGGTTAGTGAGACAGCTTTGTTGATGTGATAGAGACAGGAAAGAGTGTTTCAAACTGAGAACGGACAAAAAGCCTCATTACTTTCTCCAACACCTCTCGTATTTCTCTCTAAATTGCCTAGCTGACTGATTGGTTAAATAATGCTGCAACACTTTAACTGAAGCTTAAGCATGAAGTTGAAGTCAGCATACTTAGTATAGTGCATAATGCCATCCCTAACTGCTCCATAACGCAGGGACCCACACAGTTCACCGCTATGGGTGTAAATGTTACACGTTCTGAAATCCGACTGATCTAAACTAAATCGTGGCAAGGCGTAAAATTAGAACCTTTTTGCATACGAAACTTTATTTGCGTATGCAAAATATGCAAATAAAGTTGAAGGTGGAGTAGGGCTCAATCTCACTCGTATCCAGGTAAAGGCTTGTGCCCTTCGGTAGGGAAATTAATGGGCTACATTTACTTTAGTTTTTACTATTTCTTAAATAATGGACGCAGGTTGCACAGGATTGATATGAATGGCGTGTACATGAAGAGGCCTATAATCAACAGTGGGTTCCCTGATAGGCTGATGATGATGAAGATTTCCTATTCCGTGCCCAGGTCAGGTGCTGTCAGCCCACGTGGCCGGCAAGGTGGTGATGAAGTCCTACCTCTCCGGCATGCCGGAGTGCAAGTTCGGTATCAACGATAAGATTGTCATGGAGGCTAAGGGGAAGGGGAATGGTAAGTCTCAGAATTTTTTTATTTAGACATAAGCAAAGGGGTTTGGGTAACCTACTATGGACCATTGGCGTCATTTTTTTAATTCGCCGCCACCGATTTCTTTATCATTATTTGGTAGCAGTATCATAATTGTATTATATTTAAGGAGGCACCATTTCGAAGGTGAGATAATAGAGCTTCAACGTAACACTTTTTGTACTGAAAGTGAGATATGTCAGCCCCGAAATGATTAGCTCCACTCCATACTAAGATTAGCTTATTTTTTTAATTTCTCTTTCAAAATTTACAACAGCGGCCGCCAATACTCGTAATCTAGGACTCTAAGGAAACATCAAAACGACGCCATTTTTACCCAAAGCCATTTTGTTGTATCCATTCAGGGTGCATGTACGCTACTTGTATTTACACCTTCACCTGTAACCCCCATGTACGTGTTTACAAATAAATATAATGAATATGAGGTGCACTACCACATGTTTCAGGACTCCGTGCGTTAAAAGGAAAATAGGAACCGGTGGCGGTGTATAGGATTACTCGACGATAGATAAGACCTCTGGCGCAGCGGTTGTGGCACTGCCTACCCTGCGAAAGGCCCCAGGTTCGATTCCCGGCTGGGGATAAAGAAATAAAATAAAAAAGGTCTTGGTTGTTTACCACACACACACATATACTTTATTGCACAAATTAATACATTTTACAATGGAAAGTGGAGAACACATGTCAAAGGCGAGCTTATCTCTATTAAGAGATTTCTTCCAGTATTAGGATGGACAGGAAATAATTGAACAACAGGAGACCCAAGTGCACAACATCAAATAAGATAAGACAAAAAACTACATAACAATACGTACATAAATACCAGACAATATGTTACATGTTTGTGATGTCGCTGCTTCTGGTTCCCGTGAGACAGGGTATCCTAGTGTGGGGCCAGAAGCAATGTATGTGCCTGTATGTATATTATATTACTCTGGGGTTCCGTATGTCGGTCTGTACCATTTTCCCAGGACTGTCCGGGCAACCTTTGGCCTATAGTCTATTCGTGTTAAGAATGCATTAAAGTCATCACTGTCCGGCGGCCTAGCCACGCGCCGTAACCAATCAAATCGTTTCCAATTATCACGCCAAGTTCACAGTGACCAGTTGAAGGCAAACTTTCGAACGCGAAGGTTGTGTCCTGTCCTGTGAGTGTGTGTTAACAGATTTAAATTTAAATTTCACTGCATTCTTATCACGAATAGACTATAGTCTGGTAGACAAAGTTAGTCCCGCTTTTAACCTGTCGCCTCTCTACGCTGATAACTAAGTCAGAGTGGGCACCGATTGAAGCATGCTGCTACACTGACGTTATTAAATGTTGTTATCTGCATTTTGTCTGTTCTGTACTAATTCTGTGCTGAGAAACTTTTATTATTGTGTCTTTTCCTTTCTTGCTTTCCGAGGCGACTTTGCTGGTATGAATATATCTTTCACCATAATATGCTTTACACTGTGCTATAAATCTATCTAGCATGGCTAGTGAGGATGCGGTTTTCTTGTTGTCGATATGGATGGAGTGTAAATGAAAACATCGTTGGGAAAGCCCACGAACAACCTGCAATCTCCATCTGCGGCGATGGGCAAACCCTCTATCACCTAAAATGGAGTATAAAATGCTAATTGTGGGCAAAATTGAGCCTCTACCGTCAGCGAAAACGGAGTGACGTTATGTTATACAGGGTGTAACAGAAAGGTGTAGTGATATATTTTAGAAACCGAATTAATCAGAGCAACTTTAATTTTCACTTCTCTATACAAATCAGCTGACCACCCGGACCAAAACGTATGGAGCAATGAAAAATTAAGTTGCTCTGATCAAATCGGTTTCACAGTAAAATTTGCTCAGAATGGTCTCCCAAAGAACCCCCTAAAATATGACTACACCCTTCTGTTATACCCTGTATATACAACACGCGCAATACGGTATTTTAGTAGGGTAGTCTAATAAATCTAGGAACATGTTGGAAGTCGAAGCAATGTGTACAAAATGGCATATCTAGCCGTTGTGTCTTATAAAGCCAATTTTGTGTAAAGAAGACACGTGTTTAATGACAACGTCAGAGTTCATAAAAATCACAAACATATTTTTCGTTTTGACAGTTCCTTAAATATCAGCAAAATAGCGTATATTAACCCCTCCGCTCGTTCTGGCCGCAAAAGAAAAATATTGGACATTAAAATTAGGGGAAGCTAAGCTTTTATCCCTTGCAATAGATATTTTCAGACGGTGTCACCTGCGGGTCGATTCTCGCGCCTTCGATATACGGGTATCGAGACCTATATTGACAGATTCCCATACGAAATCACTCGATATAGATGTAGATATCGTATATCGAATGCGCGAGTATCATGCTCCAGTCGTGCACCCTATGGGGGGTGTATTTAGTAACATACCCTGAGTTTCTCGAAACTATTTTGAAATTTAAGTTGTCTCTTAACTCAAATCGCGAGAATCTCATAGGATAGTCATTTGTTTCAATTGCTAAGAATTTGCTCAAATTAAAAATATGTTTCGTGAAACTCTGGGCGAGAGGGTTAAGATGGCCTCACAATAGTATTAACTTGTCACCCTCACAGGTTCGTCCCTATCCGGTGGCGGGATCTCCGGCAATGCGGACAACGACGCGGCGCGCTCGGGCAAGCCGGCCGTCGTCATCGACGACTGTCAGTTCCATCAGTGCGTCAAGCTGAGCAAGTTTGAGACCGAACACTCCATCTCGTTCATACCGCCTGATGGCGAGTTTGAGCTTATGCGGTGAGTCTACAATACTTAGTATTTAGGCGCTGGCCCCACGCTAGGATAAGGACCGTCAGTGGATTAGGGTGTATCAGGCCTCACAAGGACCATCAGTTTGTGTCAAGCCGAGCAAGTTTGAGACCGAACACTCCATCTCGTTCATACCGCCTGATGGCGAGTTTGAGCTCATGCGGTGAGTCTACGATACTTAGTATTTAGGCGCTCTCCCCACGCTAGGATAAGGACCGTCAGTGGATTAATGTGTATCAGGCCTCACAAGGACCATCAGTGTGTGTCAAGCTGAGCAAGTTTGAGACCGAACACTCCATCTCGTTCATACCTCCTGATGCCGAGTTTGAGCTCATGCGGTGAGTATACGATGTCTTAGGCCCCATGCTATGTTACTGGGACCATCTGTTGCATTAATGTGTCAAGCTGAGCCAGTTTGAGACCGAACACTCCATCTTTAATCATCGCCGTAGCTGGTAGGCAGTGGATACGGGAACCTCTGGATCGGAGTACATTAATAGAGACAGTAAAGAAGTTGCCTTACCCAGCAGTGGATAACTGTGCTGATTGATTTGATTGTTTTTCTCTCTTTTCACGGCTACGGTACTAAAATGTATGCTATCGATTGATTAGATTGTCTCTCTCTCTCCACAGATACCGCACAACCAAGGACATCTCCCTCCCATTCCGCGTCATCCCCCTCGTCCGCGAAGTGGGCCGCACCAAGATGGAGGTGAAAGTGGTGCTCAAAAGCAACTTTAAGCCGTCACTGTTAGGGCAGAAGATTGAGGTGAAGATACCCACCCCGCTGAACACTAGCGGGGTGCAGCTGATATGCCTGAAGGGAAAAGCGAAGTATAAGGCGTCGGAGAACGCGATTGTGTGGAAGTAAGTTGACGAAATAATTGTCCCAGTTAGTTGTCAGGTTTGGCCAATCAGCTTTTCGCCCGGCATAAAACATGGAGAAGGGAAAAGTTAAGTTGCTCTGATCAAATCGGTTTCATAGTGAAAGTTGCTCAGAATATTTGTTTATTGTCCTTAACAACCCCCTAAACTAAAATATGACTACACCTTTCTGTTACACCCTGTAGACTTATGTTTGAGTAATAGCTTTTAGCCAATACGGTATTGGCATCATTTTGGAAGTAGTTTTAAAATAAATGTTATTACATTTTAAGCGCACTACATTAATATTTCCGGGATAGCTTCTGTAGTATCAATAAAATTAATTATATTGTTGAATTTTAAAAAAACCGCACCATAAACGCCGTATTTCTAATGGCGCCCGGTCACATGACTGGCGTGACGTCACATGCTCGTGAGTGAACGCCCGCCATCATTATGATTCAGTCAATCAAGATGTCAGAGACGAGCGTGTGACGTCACCAGAGAGATAAACGTCAGACAGAGCGTTTTTGTCACAGATTATATTTCGATAGTTTATACACATTAATTCCTGGAATCCGGAAGAAATGAACATATTTTACTCTAAAACGTCATGAAATATAGATTTCTACGCTATTATCTCATAGGATTACCACATTTTGTCGACTATTTTGAATGTTGTCCAATACCGTCATGTGACGTTGTGCAGGATCAAGCGCATGGCCGGCATGAAGGAGACCCAGCTGTCGGCGGAGATCGAGCTGCTGGAGACGGACACGAAGAAGAAGTGGACCCGCCCGCCCATCTCCATGAGCTTCGAGGTGCCCTTCGCGCCCTCCGGCTTCAAGGTATCTCTGTCGTAGCGTGGCCGTATCGTCGCAGGATGCTCATCCCATACAAATTAGAATTAGTAACCCTTCGTAAAAAAGAGATGGTGTGAGAATACTTTACGACGATATAAGTGCTTTTTGACGTCCTCTGTGGCGCAGCGGTTGCGCATCTGCCTACCATGCGAGATGTCCCGGGTTCAAATCCCGGCTAGGGACAAAAAAAAACCCATGTCTTGGATGTCTACATGTTTGTGATGTCGCTGTTTCTGGTTCCCATGACGTATCCTAGTGTGGGGCCAGAAGCAATGTATGTGGCTGTATGTAAATGTTTATTTGTTTGTTTATGTTTGTTTAAACGCCATAGTTTAAGCACACCTCGGACACTTCATAGAACGCTCGTAAAATAATCACCTATTACTACTACATAACCAAATGATGTTTGATGCGCAAATGTGTGCGTAAACTTTGCTAGGGCTGGTGGCGCGGCAAATGCAGCGATATTAAAGTATACGCGTCGTCACTCGTCCGGCGTTCAGCCCTGTCTATTGATCCTTTAACCAATCTTTTGACGCCAGGGGTGGGGTATGTGAATCAGCGCGGGGAAGGGAGTGGCCGTTCTGTACGGAGTACTAACTATGATCTCTTCTGTGGTTTAAATTAAAATACTTTAAGGTGGCGCTAATCTTAGAATAAATCTTATATATCTTAGCGCCATCTCGTGGTATTGCAATTTTTATTCTTATGATATGGCCAGTAATGGCTTAGTCATATCATGAAATGGCTGGCGATTTCATGATATGGCCGAATTTGACGATATGGCTACGACATGTCCAACAGGCCGCCCAACTTCAGTGTTGCCATTTCTTGCGTCTTTGGCCTAGCAATAGACGATCGAAAAGATCAGCTAATCGCCTGGCACGAGACTTATGGAGAAGTGAAAAATAAAGTTGCTCTGATCAAATCGGTTCAATAGTGAAAGTTGTTCAGATTTCCCTAACAATCCCTAAAATATGCCTGCACTTTTCAGTTACAACCTGTGTAAATGTTTTGTCTTTACCTCGTATGAATTATGTAAAGTAGAATGCATACCTCGGTTGTATCTCGGGTAATGTTCTGTAATAGCTCACTTTCGGCCCTTGTATAACAATCTACTATTCTTGTACCCCCAGGTCCGCTACCTGAAAGTGTTCGAGCCCAAACTGAACTACTCCGACCACGACGTCATCAAATGGGTACGCTACATCGGTCGCTCCGGCCTATACGAGACACGATGCTAGGGACAGACGACGCAGTGGACTGTGCTCAGACGATCGGTATTGTTGATTGGGTAAGTTCAATTCTTAATTAATTGCGGTATAACAACTTATACTCTGTCCATTCTTTTAATGGTTTATTGACAGGTCTCTGCTAGAGGTGCTCCGTGGTCTAGTGGGTTTCACCTTGCTTCTCACGCAGGAGATGCAGGTTCGAATCTCGGTGCTGACCAGTGAGATGATTAATTTGTCTTAAGTACATTATCGGACACTCCGTGTTTCGGATGGCACGTAAAGCTGTAGGTCCCGGTTACTATCACTACTTTGTAGTATGTAGTAGTCGTAAGACCCCTCCACCAACCCGCACTGAGCCAGTGTGGTGGATTATGGCTCAATCTTACTCGGATCCGGGTAAAGACCTGTGCCCCTCGGTGGGGACATTAATGGGCTACATTTTCATTTTTTTTACTCTGCTAGAGTGTTGGAAAAGATTGAAGGGATAAAACTCACGCGTGCTCCTCTTCGCTGGTTCTATGTTGAGTCTGAGGCTTCTGGTGTTCTTGCCTTGTTTGAGCGGGCTTCAATCGATCTCCTTTCATCGGGTGAGGTTGCTGATATTCCTTATCGCGACGGTTGTAAGGCGACGCGAGGACTCGAGCCCATAGAAAAGCGATTGACGGGACAAAACGATAATGTCGACCGAACCGATCCGTGGCGCACTCGAAAGTCATCAGAAAATGTGCTTTCTATGACAGCTGTCATCCTCTTCTTTCTTCTACCCACGCGTGAGTGGAAAAAAGGAATGGAAAGTGGAGGGTAAATTGGCATAGGCGCGAGATTTGAACCCTACTCCCATTCTACACCTAACATAACATAGAGAGTTAAGCAGAGACCTGTCAAAAAACTATTAATAGAATGGAAATAGTGTGTCGGGCAAACAGGCTGTCAGAAGTTATCAGGCTGCCGTTCTAGGGCCTCTGACACAGCTTTACGTCTACTACCACCTAGTAGCGATAGTAGCCGGAACATACGGCCACTAGCCTGACACCCCTCCACCAACCCGCACTGAGCCAGCGTGGTAAAGTACGGCTCAATTTACTCGTATCCAGCTGAAGGCCTCGGTAGCTCGGTAGGGACATTAATGGACTACATTTACTTTTAACTTTTTTACTAACAACTTATACTCCATTCCATATAGCATTGTTTTTTTTTTACTTTTCATATTTCGAATCCTATATGGAACTCAGTTAAAGAAATGTGAGAGGTAAGACTCCTTTACACAGACAACACAATGCAATTATATACTAATCTTAATTCCTTAAAGGATTGGAATTAACACGCTGGGTAGCGTAAGGACAATCCAGTCCTTGGAACAATATTGACATTAAAATTATTAAAAAAAAAATGACATTAAAATTATTTTGACAGTGGGTACCAAGACGTCAATGAATGTCTAATTTTTGACGTTGGTACCCACTGTCAAACTAATTTTAATGTATTTTTTTTTTTTTACAAAAAAAAATAAAAAAAATGGCTCCAGCCAGCCGGTTAAGACGGAGAAAAGTTCAATAAAATTCCAATGTTATATGGAATGGAGTATACGTTAATTTCGCCAATGTGTATTGTAGATTTTACTGTATTTGGAAATGTTCTCTTTCGAGAAACTGGAAATGTTAGTTTTGTTTATGCTCGTTAGCACTACCCCGGAAGGACGAGATTGGGTAAGTTCAATCGTTGATCAATCGTTGCATATTATCTATTCTCCCTGTTCAAGCCCACACACCTCTGATAGTCAAGATAAGTTGGCATTTAAAAGATTGTAAACGGTTGTAACAGTTTGCTGATTCCGAAGGCTGAACACTAAACTAATAACATAACTAGCATCATGCCTTTTCCAGGACTCCATTAGGCGTGGGTCAAGGCGTCTTAACTCAACGACAAATCTATGAAAAATATTATTATACATCTTTATTAATAGAATATACATATTTTTAGACATACATAATAATTACACAAATGATTTACAAATGTCTCATTTGTTACAGGAATCACCTAGAAAATAATGGAAAGCAACACTGGATAGTTTAATAGACTCATGCAAATATTTGTTATAATTAATTTTAATTAGATCAACAAAGTATGAGATTTATCATTATTTTTATGTGCTAAAATTAATTTTAAGCTCTCAGATTTTGTTCTTATTGTCCGTATTGCACTTTATGTGACGGCGGCGTCTTAAAGTATAGTTTTAATAATTTTATCTTCCTACATTAAACACAAAGACCTGAAGAGCCCTTGGAAGAAATTTCTTCAACACAAATGTAATTATTATTTATTAAAAACTGTCAATATGTAATCATTATATTACTTACAATAGGTATCATAAAATATAAAAGTTATACTTGCTTTATATATAATATGTATGTATGGTATATGTGATATCGAATCTCAACATAGGATTCTGGCATCTATTGCAATGCAATAGAGATTTGCACAATTCAATGTCTTAACATGAAAATATTTTCGGGACCTCCTAATTTTAAGAACCTGTTAAACCACAATGTTGCAATAATAATTTGGAATTTGAAACAAAATTGCATGGAAAATATATTTAGATTATGGATGCTGTATGTATGTGTGTTTCATTACACAGATCGTACCTTTATCTACAATAATTTATATAGTAGCGAATGATAGTTACACCCTCAAAGTATCTGGCGTGTTGTAATATAGTATTGTTTCATCAATATCCGTATACGTACTTAGTTTTTAATGCGTCATGCTCACGTGTGATATATATTCTTAAACATAATTTTGCATAAACCATTCCTTTTCGATTCAATTTTATCATAACATTAACTTCGTGTTTCAAGATAATTGTTATATTTTGGTTTTGAAATTAATATTTGCCTTGTATTCTAGGATAGGCTGGCTTTCCTACCTAAGGTTAGTTTGTATATATTTCCGTAAATATCCTGTAATAATAATAAGTTATCAGGCGTATAAAAACAATTTGACTACCATTCTTTACTACCATCCTTTACTACCATCCTTGACTACCATCCTTGCACGTTTTGAGTGCCGACCTGTGTACGAACAAGATTGTAGTGACTGCTCTGCATTCCTTTTGCATGCCCATACTTAGCAGCTTAGAGCCCGAATCCCGAATGAACAAATGACCAAATTAAAATGAAACTGTACAGTTTGTGTACCTATGCGGTCATTTATTTATTTTCTTCATAAAATTTATAATACGGATAAAAAATCATATATGTTTGTGATTTTACTTACAATACACCCTTTCGGTCACATCAGATACGATTGACTATGAAGTAATACATATACTATTTGATAGTATCAACTGCATTGGGCGAATCACGTGTATGTACAATTAGTTTACAACATTTGTATATTTTGAATGTATCCCAAAGTATATGTGCATGCTGTTAAATTAGGTATAGGATATGCTTATATTATAATATTGTATGATGTTAAAGGTTAATGTGTACAATAAATATTAGAAAGTACTGATTTGTGTTATTATTTATTAAAGCTACCCGTGGAATAAGTTCCATCTGTCACCAGGGCAAGCCAAACGAGTTACCCGTTGCACGAAACTACATAATTTTAGTTCAGTTTATGCAACAGAAACCATAGAGTAACTTACATATAGAAACCTGAGAAAAACCTAAACGGAATGGAATTTTAGTAATGTACCTTTACCAATTGTTATTTTTATTAAATTATTATTAAGTTGGTTTTATTTAATTAGCATTGTCTTTCATATTACTAGCATTGTTTGAGTAAAGCACTATACAAGCCTTGGTCCGCAATGACTGCACTGCTGGCCACGCTATGATGGCCTCGAGCTTAGCTTGATCTCGGCCTTTAGGCTTGGTCAGCATTGCAACCTTTGATGTCCGCGCCATAAAAGCCTCGTCCTAAAGTCTCGGCCTATATTCTAGCTTGTCCATCAAAGGTTTCAATGCTGACCGCGCTGTATAGGCCTTGAGCTGCGCTTTTGGCCACCAGCAGCGCGACCAGCAACGCCGCCATTACAGACCGCAGCAGTAATGTACTATTATGCGCCTGGCCAACGCGTTGGCCAAAGTTTCGTGCAACTCAGCATTACAGTCTATTCGTGATAAGAATGCAGTGAAATTTAATTTAAATCTGTTAACACACTCACAGGACAGGACACAACCTTCGCGTTCGAAAGTTTGCCTTCAACTGGTCACTGTAAACTTGGCTTGATAATTGGAAACGATTTGATTGGCTACGGGGCGTAGGCCGCCGGACAGTGATGACTTTACTGCATTCTTATCACGAATAGACTATAGTGAGATAGGGATTCCTAGAGGGGAAATTTGAAATGATCTCTCACGGTAATTTATCTATGTATTTAAAATTTATTTTTTGTTACTTATATACAAATTACAACATTCACTATTTAGTAATAATAGTTCGTCCTATATTTACATCATGTAATAGTACACTTTAGAAGCGTATCATTCATTAAATTACATTCAGGAAACTTTTTGAATAGCTATTACTCATAAATGATGATAACCAACAACCGGTACAGAATACAGAACAACCGGTACAGGTTGACGAAACCGTTAATAACCGGTATTATGATAAAAGACATCCGGAATAGAAAAATGGAATCGTACACTAGAAACGTTCGATCCACCGACATCTATCATATAATGCAAAATAGGTTTTCTGTTTTCGGTTACCGTTATTCTTTATAAATATTTCAATATTGCATACATTTAATAGGTATTGAGAATTTCACATAACTTCGACTACTACTCGTACACATGATAAAAAGTTGCAACGAATGACAGAAATTAACAAGAACGCGATAAAATCATCGAAACTTAAATATAACAAAATAAATATTGCAATAGAAATGTCGTATATATTTTTTTTTATAACAAAGAATGCTTTTCCGCCGTGCCAGGAAAATTATATTTTTTTTTTGCTTTAACCTTTTTACCGCCACAGACGGCCCTGGCGTGAACTGAAAGTCTTGCTAAATTGTACTTTCACCACTGACGGCCACAGCCGACATTTTTTTATATTAGTGGTATTCCATGAGATAAGTTGTATTTTAAGTTGTATGCATTTAAACATGTTTGGTATGGCGGTAAAAAAGTTAAATCGTGGAAAATACACAATAACGGATTTCAATTGAGGATTCCTCGGCAACTGATATCGACACGATATAATGATTATTACATTTAACATGACTATTAATTTCAGTGACTTTAGTATAACCGATAAGGGCCAGTACTTAGAATTAAAAAGTTTCAAATAACTACCCATTAAAAATATTAACTACCCCGAGCATTTGTTGTCACAACCTTAACGAACCAACTATATTTATTTGAACTTTATATTTCTAAGTTATGGGCCCTTCTCTGACTCAGCGTTACATAGATCTAAATAGTACAGCATAACAGCACAGTGTAATGTACTAAAGTTACTAAACTAATTAGTGTATAGGAGCCAACCGGGCCAAAATGAGAATATTGTTTTGCCTACTCTAGTGATGTACCACACAAATATTCCCAATTGGGAAACATTAAATTCCCGGGCGGAGGGGGACATTTTATCAATTCACAACAATATTTTTAACAGTTCACATTTATCTTATATCAATATAGTAAAGGTAATGTTTATTGGAATAATCAAAAGGATTATTGATTGAAGTGATTTCATGACATTCTACACAATTATACTAAATTTTTGGTGTGAAATTCTATTGCAGAACCTGACAATGACTTACTTACTTAGGTGTGATAGATAATAGATAAAAACATCAAATTAGGTTTAGACACACAAAAAATTTAGCAGAATTGCGGTGATTATTACATATAGAATATTGATAAAATGTTACCCTTTAAATCCGTTGTAGTAATTCCCACATAATTACTTTTCTACACAACGTTATGTTACACTGCAGCTAATTGTTTACATTAATATTACACTTAATACAGTAAAGGAGAGATCCGATTATTATGTCATAGCCCATCTATACTCTCATTTTGACCAGTTAAATTATTATATCAGGGACCTTTAGTTAATAAATTGCATCAGATTTTATAAATAACAGTATAAAACAAAAATGTATTCATAGATTCATTACATAATTTAACAATAAAATACGCAAAAAATACAAAAAACAGGTCCCTAAAAGACAAATTAAATGCATCGTACTTCTTAACTTGACTAACTAATATTATAGTACATACATTATACCTACAGTTCAATTTTCATTGCACTCATTTGGAACTAATCCGTGGCCTCTGCCACGTCCGAATGTCATATATATCACAAAGTAAATAATATTTTATTTATTATGCACTTTTCTCCGTCACTGTACTTTGACACTTAAGTTAGGATATGATTTAATTGTAGAGCATCTACGTTCAATTTTATGAATTCACATTTACATATTGGTTTGCTGGCCGGCCGATTTTTAGATCGCAAAGAGAGTTAAATATGTTCTGCCATCTTGCCAAGCCAGTTTTCTAGTATTTCTGTACGTCTTACAAGGCTTATCAACGTATTCTACTGTGGCCGTGGATTAAGCGAAATACACAAGGAGCTTATTTCACAAACAAGTATCCCACTGCTAACATTTATTTTAGCAATTAATATTTACAGTAGGCTCGTTCATGGCACTTTGTCCTCTTTACTAATGAAATGCAGTCTCTTTGATATTAATCACTAACATACCTAGATGACAACCTATTTCACTACTAGATAAAACTGCGAATCTTTACTTAGTGGTTGGATACCTGGTGCAGGGTCGCTTACTTTAGTTTAGTTTTGAGTTTGCAGGCAAAAATAACGACCTTTCCAAAATATAGTGGATTCGCATTTCTATCTAACTTACAACATACACCATGACAACCTTTATCAAATTTCGTTTATAAAATAGGCACCGAAGTATTGCGACAGGAATAATAAATCGACTTAGAAAGGGTTAGACATTGCTCTTATCTAAAATCATATTTTCTAATTCTAGGTACAGATATAGAACACCTTTGAACATAATTATTGTACGCTTGTACACATATCTTATGCATATTCGAACAATCCAAGCCGAATGTATCCTGGTGATATATATATATATACTAGAAAATGATGATTTTAGTCATTTATTTGCTGGAATATTGACAGTCTTTTGTTAAAAAGGGAAGAGACACCACATGAATCTTATATGCTAGTCACACTTATTAAATAGAGTAGGGCATAAATATATTTGTGTATATTCCGTAGATGCTCTTTAGGTGGGTCCTACTTTCGCAATTCCATATATCGCGGATGCCAACGTATATGCTGAGTGATTCGTAATTTCGTAATTTATTTATTTTAGTCATATGGCAGTAAAAATAGCTTAAGATAACATAAACACAAACATTTACATACAGGCACCTATATTGCTTCTGGCCCCACACTAGGATACCCTGTGTCGTGGGAACCAGAAACAGCGACATCACAAACATGTAAAGATACAAGACCTGGGGGCTTTTTTTCTGTCCCCAGCCGGTATTCGAACCCAGCACCTCTCGCATGGTAGGCAGATGCACAACCGCTACGCCACAGAGGTCGTAAGATAGAAATAGCTTTAGATTCTCGTAAATTATGTATGAAAGTATCAATCACATGAATGTTTCAGTGTAAAGCCTTGCCAGTCCTTGAACTAAATCCATTAATATGTCATGTCAAATCACAACCCAACGTATTACCGAATTAATTTAATTAAATAACACCCGACACGCGTTGCTAAGTGAATCTTAAAACTCTCTAGTCTAGTGGATACATTTATTGGGAAATCCCAGGTTAGATTAGGTAGGAGAAAACGTCTTTAATTCCCGGGAATTTATATATTTTCTGGAATCCCTGGTGTTTCCTATGTGGTACCAAAATTATACCACTAAGAGCGAATTTTACCAACGAAGAGTAACTTTTCACTCGAGAGTGTTACTAAAGGTGTTGATATAAGTAAAGACAATATTCAAAACAGCATAATAAAATAAAATAAATAAATAAACAGATAGCCTTCAAAATTCATCCACTTGTGGAAACCTTTGGTTGATGAAGGGGACCAAATCATTTAATATTTGAAATTCAGGTAGATAGTTGTATCAACTTTGGCTAATTAAGGTTTGACAGAATCAAGCAGCAAATAAGTTGGCACACCATAGTAGACAATTTATAGTATTGAAGAGTCGTATCATAATTTTTCATAAATATGCCCAGTAGTAGGGCGACCATGAGCTGATAGTTGGGGGCACATGTCTATCTCCGGACGGATATGTTGCACACACTTTTGGAACTTTCAGGGAAATTCTCCGGCGACCGTTTGAGACACTAGAGGATCGCTACAAAATACGTGTTTTGATTATCAACAGCATCTTCTCAAAGATAAATATAACGAGTGCTTTCAACATCAAACTAATTAGCAAATCAAAGGGCTCGTTTTGAAAACATCTCGGTAATTAATTCCTCGAGACAAGACAAATATTTTAACTAGTGAAAAGTAAATTAGATCTTGGCCGGTTTATCTTTCATTAACAGGTTTAGTTTAATTATTTAAGGCTAACAAGCTGGAAACTGTCTTGCTTGTTGATTGTTGTTCTGTTGTTGTTGATGAATCGCCTTTGCGTAGCTATAAAATATTTCTTGTAAATGTAATTTTTAGTTTCTGTGCAATAAAGAATATCAATATGAATGAATTATGATTTTTACTAACGTTGTACTTACATACAATACGTGATAATCAAAACAAGTAAATCAACACCCTAATATGAAGCTTTTATTACGGCTATTCATGGTTACCACGCTAGATCTTTTCGATTTTGTGCCGTTCTTAATAATTTTTTGCTTATTTTTAAACACAACTAAGTCTGGTACAATCAGCAACAAATTATATCATCATAATCATAATAATATGATGGTGGTGATGATGATGGTATAATACTATAACGTAAAGGAGTATCATTTAATCTGTTGCTGATGATGACAAAAAAGATGGACAACGCCTGTTTACACAAGTGACAGAAAACATAACTAATAAATTCAAAATGTCCGCCTCCTTAAAACGCAGCTCGTTTATTTTATCAAGACGAATTGCACTCTTCTTGGAAATTCATGTTATCAGGAAAACTAGGTAGCCATCTTCAGTCGCAACATTACATTAACGAGTAGGTAGGTATATGCATAATCGAAATGTTGATACCAAAAATATTAAGAAGTTACTAGCTATGAAATAAGCGGCCATTTTGGATTAAAAAAATCCGAGGTAAACCGGAGATTTCATGAAAATATTTCATATCTACCGACATTTTTAAATCATTCTCAAACTTATATTACTCAGGATTCCTCAAAGTTGTACTCAAGAAATATAGCAACTGATACCCATGATTTCGGTAACAATAACAACGCAATCAGGCCCTTTTAAAGTTCCGGCGGTAACTACAAAACAAGTCAGAACTATATAAGTCAATTAATCTATTTCTTTGTATCGTTCGTGTAGTCATCGAAGAATCTTCAAAAGCGTTCATTGTTATCCACGAATCTAGCCGATTCTTCATTCCTCAAGTCCTTCGCCAGTTCCCAGGCCCACTTCCCCCCTCCCCCCGCCAGCAGCTCAGGGCGGGCGCGCGGGCGCAGGCCCGCGCGGGGGCCGCAGTCAGTCGCCCGTCGCTGTCACCGTGGTCCAACTCCAAGGGCTGTTGTACCCCTTCTGGCTGGAATAGAGGAGAATAAATAGGTTAGACAGCTGCGGGGCTCTAGAATACATAGAACTACACTCTTCTTCCGACGATATTTTGGCACTTGAGTGACGTTTACAGAGGGGCGCTAGCTCTACGCAATGAACCTGTCATCAAGCGTTAGTTCCACCTGTCACCGCGTGCCAAAAGATAAAGCTGTAGGTTCACATAAAGTTTTTTATTGCGGTCCGTTTTTTGACGATGATTCGATCAAATTCCATTATTAATGAACGACAGCTCATTTTGAAACAGACTGTAAGTACAGCAATTCGAGAAGATAGGAGACAGGAGTGACGTCATGGTATCTAACGTCAATAGCCTTTAGGACGTCATAGAGATAAATTGGCTACACTTTGTTGACGTAAATGTAAACGCTGTAACTTATCAGCTTACGTCATATGAAAATACAAGTACCTGCGACATTATCATAATCCATCTAACTCCATTAGTCCAAAACCATTTGAAACATTACGAACTTCATAATTTAGGTCTAAACGGAACATTTTCTCTTCGATCATCAATCAATTTAGTCATGTCACGCCACCAAACATTTTACTACAAGATTTTCCACTAAGCATAAATTCACCTTCTGAAAAACTGATGAATGATGCATGAAAAACCGTTAATAACCGGTAACTGCGTGTCTGAATCGTAATCTCGATATCTGTGCTTTAAATGAAGCAATGAATTAAAAATTATACAAATAAAATTGAATCAGTGTTTAATATACAGTCTACGTAAGTTTTTCAATCCATAATTTTCCATGTTATGACCGAGAGAGGGAACACTATAAACCCGTTGATATGAATGAATGGACTATTGAATAATTGCAAACTGACCATGTATGAGTATGAACAGGAATGTGGCGTGTTGCGTGCAAGAAATGCGTTGTTAAATTGTATCGCGAAAAAAGTTAAAAACTTTTTTTGTTCTCGGGAATGTCGGTCAAGTTCGCGTGCGTGCGATTCTTCATTCGTGGCGGTAAATGCACACATTTAAATTAAAACAAACGAGAAAATTGGCGGCAAAAAAGCGACGCTGAAATCTGATTTGTTAGGGTAGTTAAAGCAGGTACCTAGTTAAATTAAACCGAATTTTGTTTTGGGAATAACCGAAATATAGATAGTTATGTATCGGTATAGTTTGGATATCGGTAATTCAGTATTCGACCGGTTAAAACATATTCGGTCCTCGCATCATTATTTATCGGTATTTGATAGGTCTATATAGATCAGAGACTGTATATCCAATTGACTGCGCCTGCGGGGGAATGCGGCTCGCCAAACATTAGTTGTATTCAACGTATGCAACCTATGTACGATGACGGGCCGCCCACCAGACAGATTCGCAGCGGCTGACCAATCACAGCTCTCTTACCTCGTCCCCTGCCGCCCGTAAATTGGTGCGTTGTGTTTCAAAGGAAAATGTATCTATGTGCTCTCCACTGGATAAGTGCTCCCTGATATAGATATTCCAAATTCAAAAATAAACAAGGACAAAGCTTTTATCTATTTTATTCTAGCTATTATCTAAAAAAAAATGTTTTTCTTTCTTCGTTCTTTTTCTTTTCTCTTTTTCCGTTCGCGATTGTGCGATACAGTCACGATATCTTTCTACCTAAAATTACGTTTTAAAATATTGTTACATAGCATAACATAATGTCACGCCTTTTTGCCATCCGGATGGCAGAGGCACTATTGCGCCCATTTTTAGCCAGTTGCCTACTAAGCTATTTTATTTCAATAATGTGTAAACCCAAACAATAGGGGATTTTCTGACAGATAAAAATAGTTCTGAAAGCTGGCGACAGATGTCTTTGTATCGAAGTGAATACATATGACACAATCTGTTGTCGCCACAAAGTAATTTTGATACACACGTCATATGGTCTAGAGGGTCCAGAACATTATTTTAGGTAAACTAACTGATTGTAACAAGAAAAACGGTGTTCTATTAAAATCGGATGCCTTGAGTGATCGGAGCATATCCTGGAATTCGGTCCAACTCGGTGTTCAACTGCTTGAACCCATAGTGATCGTCGACGTGCATCACAAGGGAAACAGGGATTTCCAGCTTTTTACAGAACTTAACGACGCAAGGATTTTGACTCTTTTTAGGGTTCCGTACCCGAAGGGTGCCAAACGGGACCCTATTACTGACTTCGCTGTCCGTCTGTCCGTCCGTCCGTCTGTCACCAGGCTGTATCTCATGAACCGTGGTAGCTAGACAGTTGAAATTTTCACAGATGATGTATTTCTGTTGCCGCTATAACAACAAATACTAAAAATCAAAAGAAATTTAATATTAAGGGGGGCTCCCATACAACAAAAGTGATTTTTTTGCTCATTTTTGCTCGATATTGATAATGGTAGCAGGTAGACGCTTAAAATGTTCACAATATATTGAGTATATTATTTACTTGAAAAATAAATAATTAAATTAATATTTAGGGGGGGCTCCCATACAAAATGTTATTTTTTTTGCGGTTTTTTATAGATAATGGTACGGAACCCTTCGTGCGCGAGTCCGACTCGCACTTGGCCGGTTTTATTTTCATGTTTTTTTTTTATTTCGTCGTTTGAACCAAAGTATGACGAGGGAAAATGCACAAATGAGAGTTTTTTTCCCAGGTTAGTTTGTTGTCGTTTAACGGCTTTGACTTGTTGGCAGATGCAGATCACAGATTATGTTCTTCAGTTGTTATTATTTGGACTGGCAACTGGCACGTATTTCATCACTTGATCTCTCGCCTAGGACATCTAGCAACGAATTTGGAACTACTGAAGTAGTTTTTAAAAAAACGCCCATTGCACGCCACGTCAAAGAATTGCAAAGCACACCATGGCAGAGTATTACGTTACTGTTGGATTAGCGATAGTCATTCGACACTAATGGAATGGTCCCTACTACCGGATGCCACTCAGGACCATTAACGCGGGCTCTTTAACTGAAAGCGGGTCTCAATCTATAGACAAAGACCCCACTCTGTTAAACCATACAAAATAATATCAATGGGAACAGGTAGGCGTGATACTTATGTTACCTATCCATGGTCAGAATATTACTCGGGTTTACATAATATGAGATATTTCAGAATTAAATTATTTAGGGTTACACAATATGAGGTAGTAACTATAGAGATTTTGAACATCTCTATTCTTAAATAGATAATGTATGAATAGAATAGAATAGAATAGAAATAGTTTATTTTGCCTTAATAAAAATATACATAAAAGGTAGGTACAGTTAAATAGGGTACATTAGTTTAATAAGACAAAAAAGGGACGGTCTCAGCGTTTGCTGTGAGTAGCACAAACATGTTCTATCTCAAATCGCTGGTTTTCAGACCGTACCTGTAAAGGAAAAGAGTGAAAAAAAAAACAAATTATAACAAAAACAAATAAAGTAACAAAACAATAAAATTAATAAAAATGACATAAAAAGTATAGAGCTCTGTGGTCTAATGGGCCTCCTGCCCGATTCTCACGCCGAATATGTAGTATTACTGATAATTAGAAAATGTAGGAGGCCTAATAACAATTCTTAAAACAGGACCTAAACAGTACTGTTCTCCTTTTTAGGGTTCCGTACCCGAAGGGTGCCAAACGGGACCCTATTACTGAGATTTCGCTGTCTGTCCGTCCGTCCGTCCGTCCGTCTGTCTGTCACCAGGCTGTATCTCATGAACCGTGGTAGCTAGATAGTTGAAATTTTCACAGATGATGTATTTCTGTTGCCACTAAAACTCAAAAGAAATTTAATATTAAGGGGGGCTCCCATACAACAAACGTGATTTTTTTGCTCATTTTTGCTCGATATTGATAAAATAGCAGGGCAGTGTAGGGTAACTATTGTTTGGGTCCTTCTTTAAGAGTAGGCCTCCAGGTAAGTTTTCCCTCTGTCGGTCGTGTTGGTCGATAAATCAGTTTTCTTCCGTCGGCGGCGGCGGCGGCGTCGCCTGTCTATACAGAAAGTTTGGAAACGTCTGAATCCGAACTTATTTCTTTATTATAAATTGGAGGTAATCGTTTTGTTTAAGCCGGAAGGAGGAAAGCCCTGCCAACATTGATGCTTGGAAAAAGGTTTTCATCCTGTTTCTTTCTTTACTTTCTTTGATAAATGAACAGATACACGATACATTTTTGAATAGTAGTAGTATAATACTTATCTAAAGGTACGATGGACCGACACCTGCGCAAATTAATTATAATTACATATTTACACGGGCTCACGCTGCCCGTAATTTGCGAGGATCTTTACAAGGAAGCTTGCTTTTGCTTGCCTACAGCCACATCATGCGAGCGACCGACGACGTCTCAGATGTCAAGTTGAAACGGTAGCCGTAACTGAAATCGTTCGGACGGACCACATAATCATGTAGAGCAAATCATGTTGCTAGGTGGTTAAAAACTCCGTCAGATGCCCTTTCGTTTCAAATCGGACCTTAATTACCACAGTGAAATAAGTAAGCGAGTGTCCTACGTTTATTTACGATAGATTTGTATCAATAAGCCTATATTTCCTGCATTAGGGCTGGCTTATTACGACTGTATTGCTGTTATAGCGTGAAATGTCATCGTGATCAAACAACTGACCTTTTTCAATCGTAAAAGTAGTTAACTTTATCATTATGGGTTATTTTGTACGATCAAATACCACTGTAATAAGTACCTATTTGTTTAGGTTTTAACAGATATATATTTTAGTGTACCGAAGTGATTCCATAGGTTTTACCGTTTTGCTACCGTTTGACAAGAGGTATTTGAAAACGGTATTTGCTAGAAACCGGTAATTTGTTAAAGTACCAAATGCATCAGACAGAACCTGGATACTTATTTAGATAGCGGCAGATAGTACTAAAACTACAAAGTCTTTTACTATAATTCAAAGCACAGTATACTTCAGAAAGCAAAAGAAAAAGCTATTTTCGACCTATATATACGTGATATACGTAAGTATATAAGTACTTAGATGTAGTTGAAGGAAACCTAGATTTTATAGTTCGCAGATATCTAGCTACGTAAGCAGTATTACTTGTAATAAGAATCGATATTTCATGTACCGTTGACATTTTGAGATTAATTGTTAGGTTAACGTTTAAAACTGTTAAAAGTAACCTTATCGGCTAAACTATAGTAACTATTCTAAGCTCATAGCTAATTGATTTTATGAAGGTCTAAGATTATGTAAAGAAAACCATTTTGTAAGTATTACGAATACAGGAATGGATCAAAGTAGACTTGATTATGTAGGTTATTACTCTTGTATAAGTAAAGTACCTAAGTAAAATGAAACTAAACAAAATTACAATACAGGTAGCTGACCTACAAAAACACTGTAATTTTTTATGTCAGAAACTTTTAGTTGAGTCAAAACTAAGTCCATACATTAAAAAATATGCAGAGTAGGTCACGCCATAAATCATAATATATATCAAATCTATGTTATCAACTTATCACAAGCCATCATCTAACCACTTCAGTCAGTCGTTTGTTCTTAGTCAGTTCCTAATGTTCAGGCATTATTTATACCTGTCTACCCCAATACAGAAATATAAATGAGGGCAATCAATATACGAATCGAGCTATATTTTAGTCTATTATGTCTATTCAGACCGAATGGTCCCCAATAGTCTTTTAGACGTCAATTTTACTCTACATGCCCCATTTTCTGGTTTTCTGCCTGTTTATGAATGGTAGATATTCCTATTTTTACTATTTATGAGAGCCATTTATTAGGAATTAGGAAAAAAGGGTTTAATTAAGTAACTAAGAATTATTATTAATTCCTTGTATACGTCTGAATTTACCGTCTCGCGTATAAGTGGTATATACGTATATTTCTACTTTAGCTACATTGTGTGCCAGCGTTCATCAGAGACATAGTCTTCGAACGAAGGTTAGGTTAGGTTAGGTTAGGTTAGGCGCGTATAAGTGGTATATATTTCTACATTAGCTACATTGTGTGCCAGCGTTCATCAGAGACATAGTCTTCGAACGAAGGTTAGGTTAGGTTAGGTTAGGTTAGGCTCGTATAAGTGGTATATATTTCTACTTTAGCTACATTGTGTGCCAGCGTTCATCAGAGACATCTTCGAACGAAGGTCCCAGGGATCTCATACAATAATTCGCATAAGTCAATCAGCGGTAATACTGCACAGAGGTCAAGTGCCAATTGACTGGCACTGGCTTTGTGACAGATGCGCCCGGACTGTTGCGACTACTTATACCGTTTAGAGTACCTACCGTATGTATATGTTTTATACCGGTATTTTACTTAGTGTTATACCGGTATAATACATGATGGTCACCGGAATAGAGGCAGGCCGAGATGTCGATGGCGGGACGACCTGGACAGGTATTTACCGGACTGGGTGGAGGCAGCACAGCTCAAGGAGGAATGGTCTGAGATAGGGGAGGCCTTTGCCCAGCAGTGGGACACTATACAGGCTAAATAAAATATAAAAAACATGATAATTCATATTTATTTATATAAGTATGCACTAGTTTATGTAGTCTATTGATTTGTAAGTAATAATTATATGTATTGTACACATGGGTCTACTCCTGCTCAGCAATCCACCTGTCTCATCCCTATTTGGTTTGCTAGAAGAGATCTCTTATTAGAGATAAGCTCGCCTTTGTACACGTTTTCTATGTTTTTTACTGTCCTATGTAACTTTTTGTGTGCAATAAAGAAATTATGAATTATGAATAATTTAATTTGTTGTTATACGGTATTTTTACATTATGTACGGAGTCTAGAGAAATGTTTCATGTATGTTTATCTACGTTTTACCATTTTTCAGCTAAATATGCTCAAATAGCTTACGCCTATTACTTACTACTAAAATTTAACAATGCTTTACAATACAAACGTCAGTTATGCATTATATGTATTGTTTTTAAAAAAAACGTGTTTTAAATCTTTTTTACGACATCCAACGATTGCAGACGTCTACAAAGTTTGGTCCACCGTCCACAGAACTTTATCAGGACTTTGTTTAGACTTGCTATGCAAATTGACTTGTACAAGTAACCGAGCACAAAGCGAACTAGCACGTGACTTTCAGCGATTCTGGGATATTATAAAACTTCAAACTGGCATATTTTTAGGGTTCCGTACCCGAAGGGTGCCAAACGGGACCCTATTACTGAGACTTCGCTGTCCGTCCGTCTGTCTGTCACCAGGCTGTATCTCATGAACCGTGGTAGCTAGACAGTTGAAAGTTTCACAGATGATGTATTTCTGTTGCCGCTATAACAACAAGTACTAAAAATCAAAAGAAATTTAATATTAAGGGGGGCTCCCATACAACAAACGTGATTTTTTTGCTCATTTTTGCTCGATATTGACAATGGTAGCAGGTAGACGCTTAAAATGTTCACAATATATTGAGTATATTATTTACTTAAAAAGTAAATAATTAAATTAATATTTAGGGGGGGCTCCCATACATAATTTTTTTTTTGCGGTTTTTTATAGATAATGGTACGGAACCCTTCGTGCGTAAGTCCGACTCGCACTTGGCCGGTTATTAGTTTCTACTGTTGAGCCATTATTATTTGATGATTTCCATTTCATAGGTTTTGATTTTTATTACAGTTCAGAAAGGCCAACAAATACTTATTCAAACCTTTACTCGTTTAGTCGTATCCATCTACCCGTTTTACCTAGGTAACTCAATTTTTGACAAAAATTGACAAGGAGTTTTCAGCATACGGGTGCTTGTGCCATTCGGTGTGCCAGATTCATCCCATAGTAAAAGACTGCATGACTGACACAGACACAGTCTTCATTTGCTGAACGTAATTTGGTATAATAGCTGTGCCGAATAAAAATAAATATATAAGTAATTATTTTCAGACTATACCTAAAAACTGGCCAAGTGCGAGTCGGACTCGCGCACGAAGGGTTCCGTACCATTATCTATAAAAAACCGCAGAAAAAATAAATTGTATGGGAACCTCCCCTAAATATTTAATTTTAATATAAATATTTATTTTTTAAGTAAATAATATACTCAATATATTGTGAACATTTTAAGCGTCTACCTTCTACCATTATCAATATCGAGAAAAATGAGCAAAAATCACGTTTGTTGTATGGGAGGAGCCCCCTTAATATTAAATTTCTTTTGATTTTTAGTATTTGTTGTTATAGCGGCAACAGAAATACATCATCTGTGAAAATTTCAACTGTCTTGCTACCACGGTTCATGAGATACAGCCTGGTGACAGACAGACGGACGGACGGACGGACGGACGGACGGACGGACGGACGGACGGACGGACGGACAGACAGCGAAGTCTCAGTTTTGGCACCCTTCGCGTACGGAACCCTAAAAACGTGGAAGGGAAGGAAAAATAAATATGTAGATAATAGTGTTTATTTTTCCTTCCCTTGCACATTTTTACGACACGACAAAAAAATCATAGGATATCGAGGAAAATTCATAGTCACGCGCGAACGACAAAAAAATCATAGGATATCGAGGGAAATTCGTAGTCACGCGCGAACTAATTCCGTCTGAAAAAATCAGACGTATTCTCTATGGTAATGGAAAAAAAGAAAAAACCCGGAGAGGATTTTTCCCAACATTTTCGCCCGCATGAAAAAATGGGCCGGAAACTTTTAGAGGGGATGGGGGGCGGCATCCGGGTGGGGGGTGGAGCGAGGGGGTTGCGCGGTCATATTTTAATGAATTTCTGTATAAAACTTGCATTCGACCTTCCGGAATTTGACTTATTTAATTCTAGGCTGCACATAAAAATGTACTATACATTATTATATAAGTACCTAAAGCAAAAAGCAACCGAGATAGGTAGCGAATTGGCATAATTGCAATATGCCTGACTTTGCATTCTGATATGTCTAAAGACCTGAATTAATAAATTCAGCCGTGAATTCGGCCCATTAATGTCCCCACCGAGAGGCACATGCCCTTTTCCGACCTGTTCTACCCGGCCTTTTATGTCTAAGAAAACTAAACCGTATTTAAATAGTCAATTTCATTTCATGTCCAAGAAATCTGGCCACTACACTTAGGTATGTTGTAAAATAAAAGTAACATTTACCCTATCTATTGTATATGGAATTTAATAAAACTCAGCCTATCCATTAAAATACCCCAACCAAAACAAAACCCAAAAAAACTACACAACACACTCCACTAACACAAAAACGTCACGCTGCTCTAAAAAAACCCCCAAAAAAATACCGCCCATACCGTACACGCACGAGGGGGGTGTCTAACAACCCCAGAAGGTGGCGCCCACCCCACCCTTAGTCCCGCCCACCCCCCCCTGACCCAGTAATCACTGAGACCGGCCCTACCTTACGACGCAATTGTTTTGACGCGCTTACACCGACGGCTTACTATCAAACGGGATTACCGCGCGACAGCCAAAAGCGTCAATGTACGCGCGCTTTGTTCGGAGATGTATATTCTGGATTCTGGGTGACGTAATTTAATTTAGAAAAGGGTTGCTATGGTATGTGTAGTTATGTAACTATTCTGTGTTATGTTTCGCTCGCATTTGAGATAATAAATTCCGTGGAGCATCTTCTTTATTTTGTGCTTCTTTTTGTTATTGAAGATGATTAAAAGTAAACTTGGATGACTAAGATAAGAATAAAAGGAAATATGGGTTGGCCGCGACATTGTAGTGCCCTTACATGGTTCATTGTTGGATATAATTTTGTAAAAGTGTACCACAATGACGCAATAAATATATGAGTATGAGTATGGCTGCTAGGGGCTTCATCCACCCCATATAGGAAAAGGAATCCCAGTAGGGATAGGCTTAACCGGGAACTGGCAAACAGACTGAAATAATCCAGCACTAATAGATGAGCATCTTTTCGGCGACTTTGGCGTAGTAGGCTAGTAGGGTTTGTATTTTGAATTTATTAGTAGTGACCGTTGCTGAGTTGGAAATCGAATCAGGACGGGAAGGAAGAAACCACCGATCGTGGATGTTAATGTTTGTGACGTCACTTTTCCTGGTTTCCAAGACACAGTATACCTTAGTGTGGAACCAGTAGCATTTGGCAAACCATAACAGCTGACGATGACGTGTCGCATGGGTGTATGAACGAGAAAGAGAGCGTAGTTACGTAGCGAGTAAATGAGACAACAAACATAGTTTACTACCTACCACTGTCTCATTCACTCGCCATTTCACCAACAAAATATTCAGTCACCGCGTGGAGAATCTTGTCTCTCGAAGTATGACCTTCCGACCCTGTAGGTCAAAGGTCGGGGCAAGCGAAATTAGCACTTGTACCCGCGTTCCAGGATACGTTTTAGGATGACTTATTCCCGGGATGTAGCACTGTACGTACTTACATACTTTAGTTGTATTTTGTTGTATTCTGCGATGATCGATATTTCAGGGAAGAGCTTTTAGCTTACATGTGACACAGAATGAACCTTATCAGAAGAGGCATAGGGTGTTAATTCGGTCGATTCGTTAGTTTCCTAAATTTTCTGATAACTTCATTCGGATCACAGTTGGGAGCATGTTCGTGCTCTCGAAGGAGGACGTGGAACTCTAGAATCAGACCATAGCAGTATTGGATAGCTAAAATCCACATGGAAATACGTAAGCAATTCTATTTCCGCCAAATATAATAGCTACAGCCAATCCTGGGGGGAATAGTCGTAGTTGCTCACGTCCGCTGGAATTAATTGGATCCCACAGCCCTGCCCGCCCCTATGGGTGGTGCTAACGAGCAAGAAATCTAGAGTCGAGAAGCTGCCCAAATAGGTACCTACTTAGAGTGAAATCTAAAAAGACATCAGTCAAAATCAACCTAGGTTATTTAATCATTTCTAATTGGGTGGGGCCACAACATGAAATAATCAGTTTTAGAATCTGGCCACGATATCCCCACCATGACGATAGCGTCTGTTGACGTCAAAGATTTATGTTTTTTTCAACACCCCAAATATAGAGCAAGATTTGTACAAGTCGTGGCCGTGAGGTCATTGTACTTTGTACTGAAATTATAATGGTAAGTATATACTTCCATATATTAACTTAATGGTATGGCTGCTGGCTCCATTTGTTAATGTAATCATTAGCACAGCACATTTATTTTATGTGACTGAATAAAACATTACTCCAGAATTGTTTACATCTTGGCTATCACGATATTATTTTACAAGCTTAACCAATAGCCACCACCACGACGACCTATCTGCCAATTCTGCCATAGATGGATATCGTAATTAAACGTTCTTAATGATTAATTACGTAATTCAGGAAAAGGAGCATTCGTTTGCGATTACGAGCATTCGAAATTTTGACAAGAACAATTTTTTTTTTCGCTACTTATCCCCATACATTATTATGGATATCTTATCATATCAAAGCTGTCAATGCAATGGAGTATAGAATCCTAACCTAGATTGGCCCGTACTCCTGGGACTAGAGAAGATGAGATTTATATACGGAACCCTTCAATAAGGTAATATATAATCTAACCCTACACAGCTCTCTAGGGATAGGTTAGGTTCAAATATAATCTATCGGTCCTTAAGGGCTGCGTACTGAGATGAATCGACCACTGGAAATGGTAGACAGAATTTCCGTATTTTGATTTATGTTTCTACATATCGTAGGGAGGGAAGTAATGGTTTTGTTGCCAATGAAGGTAAAATATAAACGGTCAAGTGCGAGACACACGAAGGTCACGAAGTTATGAACACCTTATTTTGTCTGAATATCTATAAACTCTTAATAAGTAGACTATAGCGCTTATAACATTAAGCTGTGTCGGCAGGGCACGATTTGTATACACGTCTCACTCTGATGGAACGACTAGAAAGAGACAGTGAGTCAGACAGGGCCCTGCCGACAGCGTAGTAGTCTAATTGGCCCATATCGGTAAAAAAAAATAACTCAACTTTTTCTGAAGGTGTGTATGCGAAATCACGCTCCAGGTCATTTGTTATGAGTATGAGTGAAATAACTGCCTATTTGAATGAATGAAAGTGGAGCTTTAGTGTCTAATATTGACATTAGATAACGATAATTGTATAGAGTGCTACATGGATGTTTTGGCACTCAGATGACACTGACAGGGGGGCGCCACTGCAACATTGATCGATGGAATGATTGTATTTATTGCATTACTTCCGACCCTTGGCCACCAAAACATCCATGTAGCACTGTTGTATTTGAATTGGTATTGATGAAATTGTGCGTCCATTACAAAGTCATGTATTTTCGTGTGGGTCGCTATCGACCCCTTGGGATAATAATGGGTTAATGGTTTTTATTAACAACAGAGAAACATTAGATACTACAAAAATCTGAACTCTTTTACTAAAGTTCATGACAGCAGACAGACATCAGAGAAGCAAGTACCTACCTACCTAAGTACGATACGATCGCCTGCGTCTAAAAGTATACGGGCGGTCATATTAACGAGTGAATCCTGCATATATACTGCTTGTATACTTTTAGGCGCAGGCGACCAACCGTACGTAAAGGTACGGGGCCAAACCTAGTGTGTACGAAGGTATGAGAGAGGGAGGGAGGTGACCTGGGGCCTAATGCTGCTCTGAGAATTTCATTACTATTTCATTACTATTCCATTGCAAACACCCAAAATGGCGTCATTTGGTATTCTCCTAAATTATTATCCTCCTTGATTGGGTGTTTGCAATGGAATAGTAATGAAATAGTAATGAAATATAAGTGAAATTCTCAGAGCAGCATTAGGGCCCTGCCTGACCACCCGCTCAGAGCCAAAGGAACTTGTCGTGAACTGTACGTTATAAAGATGACTTCAGTACATCAGATCAAGATTACGTGAACCAATTAGCACATACAAGCAACCTTTGTTTTCTGTACAGTAATTTGATTAGATAGGTATATTTAAGTCTATTCCCATGCTGATGATGATGATGATGAGTCATTTCTGATTAGGTAGTTGTCTATGTCTCGAGTGTACAGAAGGCATAACAGCCCCCTAGACAAGATGCAAAACGCTATAATCGTTCGCACGAAACGCTAAGAATATATTTATATGCGATTTGACGATACGGTATTGGACAACATTAAAAATATTCGACAAAATGTGGTAATCCTATCAGATAGTAGCGTAGAAATCTATATTTCATTATATTTTAGAGTAAAATATGTTATTTTTTTGCGGATTCCAGGAAATAAAATGTATAAACTATCGAAATATAATCTGTGACGAAAACATGACGAAAAAGCTCTGTCTGAGCATGTGACGTCACGCGAGTCCTGTGACCGGCACCATTAGAAATACAGCGTTTTTGGCACGGTTTTTTCAAATTCAACTATAAGTATTATTATTTTTTATTGAAACTACCGGAAATATTAATGTGGTGCGTTTAAAATGTAATAACATTTATTTTAAAACTACTTTCAAAATGAGGTCAATACCGTATTAGCCACGCTACGCTAGCGCCACCAAATGTCAAATCGCATACATTTTGAGTTTTCGTTTCGTTTCGTTTTCGTAGCGTTATTAACTTTGTGTAGGCCTATGAGGCCTACAGGTTATCTTTTAACTCATGTGCGATCTGCAATTTTCGAACTAAATCATTATCAAGGCGATTGCATAAGTATCTCTATTAAGTAGATGTCTTATCTCCAAAGTGAGAGTCGCTTATCCTTGAGTCTGTTTTCACTGAAAAAAAATTGGTTAGAAAAACTATTTTTAGCTACACAACTTTTTGGTAAAGACCTATCTATAGTATAGTTAACTAAACTTAACTCTATCTGCCTAGTGAATTATTTTGCTGCTGTAACGTGAATTGTTTGCTGTGGTGATGTTTGGCTGTCACCACAGCAACTAAACATTTTGTTACTTTGCCCAAAATTCGGTAATAAAATAGGAAACAAAAAGTTTTTTTAGTGCGAGTGTTACCGGGACCGTTTCATCGAAGCCCGAAGCCCGAGCTCCGAAATATCACCAAAAGCCATTTGATCGAAAACAACAGCTTCTTAGCAAACACATAGCGTCACGCTTTTGCCCATACGGGTGGCAGATGGTTAGCTCATCGCAGAGAAATGAAGGTTTTATCAAAATCATCCAATATCCTCAAAAGTCATCGAACATTTTTCTGAGGAATACTGTAACACTATGTAGGTACTTCCACAGCATTCCTCTCTTCATGCTACGTCTGGGAATTTAATTAATAAGTAGTAGCTGCTAACCAAATCAACTATGATGGATGATGACTTAGCGATGTAAGTGTAAGGCCTTTTGTAGCGGAACAGGGGGTTATTCTTTTAACGATTCAGATTAGTTACCTAATCTAATCCGAAACAAACCATGACAGTCTTAATGTTAGCAAAAAGAGCAACGAAAAATCCTTAAATATTATTTATTTTATTTTATTAACAAAAATCCACAGGCATGCTTACATGTAATCTTAAAAAATAATCTTAAAATGAGGCCAATTAAGGATTTCATTATGTAAACAACCTATCTGTTGTTTACATAATGAAATATATAACCTAAATCGTTGTTAGTTACTGAGGTTATACTCTATCTATGGTAGTTACTCGTAGTTCGATGGTGCGTTATTTTTTTCGACACAAGTCAACCTATTACGAACAATAAAGGGAAGCCCGCTTCGCCTTTGCTAACTACTTACTTTAGGCCTACCCACCACTTCGCCCTGATATTTGACGAGCCAGCCCCCCTAGACAAGATGCAAAACGCTATTATCGTTCGCACGAAACGCTAAGAATATGTATGCGATTTGACAATTAGTCACGCTACGTCACCTAGCGTCACTAAATGTCAAATCGCATATATTTTGAGTTTTCGTTTCTATTCGTTTTCTTAGCGTTATTATCTTTGAGTTGCGATTAAGTAAGTATATTACATTCGAAACACACAAATTCACTGCCGCAGGCGCACTTAGCGTTACAAATAATCCGGCGTTAACTGTAAAACTGTCGGTCGGTAGACTAACGGTAAAACGTTAATGCTTTCATCTCGCTTAGCACTGCTTAGTGTAATAGAGGGTTCAAATTGAGGTTATCTTGTTGCATGCGAAACGTTCGGGAAACTGGGAACATGTACCTAGACTCTCGTCTAAGCTGAAATGACGCGCCCCACTCCTTGGTTTTGTATGACAAGTAAATACAAAACCAAGGAGTGGGGCGCGTCATTTCAGCTTAGGCGAGCTCTACTTAGGTAAGTAAATCCATTACGGACCGTGTTCCACTACACTTGAATTATACTTATAATTTTAGCAAGAATCGGCCAAGTGCGAGTCGGACTCTCACACGAAGGATTCCGCATCTTCGTAGAAAAAATGTACAAAAACCACGTTTCTTGTATGGGGATGGGGACACCCTCAATTACTTATTTCTTTAATACTTGATAGGTATAAGTACACATTACACATTCTGTGACCACTCTCTACCTTTTACGGTTCGCGAGCTATAGAGCCCGCTCTGACAGACCGACAGACGGACAGCGGATTCGAGGCATAGATATGGCCGTTTGGCACCCTTCAGACGTGTAGTGTAGGTACTGGCCTCAGAACAATAACTGTGCTGGCCATCGTACCCTTTTTGGCTACGAGATTAGCAGGTATTCAGAGTAGGTACCATATGATATAATTATCTTCTTCCAATCTTTCCAACATTGAAACCTTTATCAGTAATTTGTATCTACCTATTTTTAGGCAAAAAAATTACAAAATAATTACACAAACAAACCACTCCCAGAATATCCCGGCTCAAAAATGCTACTGGCACCGTTACCGCGCTGCACAGCGAGTGAGATCCTCTGGACCAGGAAAGCCCCGGAGCGGTTGTCATGTCAAACCCTAGGTCCCTCAAGCGACGGGAGCTCCCTCTCCTATTTCGATGAACAATAGGTATTTGGATCGAATCTGGTCTATACCCTTAATTAAAATTACCTACTAAATCGCAACATGATAGAGTAACTGCAGCAACAAGGAAGAAAATAAGAAAAGTAAATATAACAAATAAACCGCACCGCAAATTCCTCATCCAAACGTGAAAGCCTTCCATACAAACGTATAACTTATGAAAATTTCATTTCTACTGAATTCCTCATAGAATGACGAATATGGCCCCAGCGGTGAGGCGCTGCGCGCGGGAGGGGGAGGTCGTTGACCGCATCAAGGCGCGGCGTGTTTCCCTAACACCACGTTAGTAGGTTTGAAATTCGAACTCGCAACTTTATTGTTCGGAGTTCGAATATCGTAAGTCGATCGTAATGTATGTTTTACTCAAACAAAGCTAGTAATGTGCTCATTACTTTGACAACCTTCTTTGAGCAAAATCGACGTTGCCGCGCTACTTGGAGGAGCCAGACAAGGTGTCCTGCAATTACCATTTCAGTCGTGCTGCAGCGACCGGCAATTACCTACCTGTCAAAATCAATGTTGTTTCAAAAATGGTAACAAAAAAGTAGTAGTGCAAAAAGGTTTTATTCAATCCCCCAGTTCCGAGTCACACCAAAATCGCGGAAATAATGTCAATTTCCATGTTTTTGTATGGTACGTAGGTAGGTACGTACTTATTCTATGTTAAGTCTAAGTTTATATTTATCTGTACTTCTTTGATACGTGACGTGTCATGCATGCTATGTATCTACTGATGGTGGTATGTGAGTGAATATGTCAATTATATCCACTCCACTGCTTAATTAACAAGCTACGTTGGGCTGAATAGTTTATTATTCACATTGTGATGACCAAACAAAAAAAAAACGCCCAATTGCGAGTTGGACTTGCGCACCGAACGGTTCCGCCAAAAACGCATTTTTGGGTCAGGAATTAGAAATTATTTGATGTCGGGTCCGTGTCAGATTTCAAGATTCTAGATCAACGGAATCAAGAAAACCATAAACCATCTGCCTAAAAAGTACAAAAACAAATCGTGTAAATAAATATTTTGCGCACAGACAGGTAGGTATTAAAAAAATCTAATTGGTACTTGGAATACCAATCACCTTTCTTTCGTTTTGTATACAAACTGGCGACGGATAACGAAGAGTAGGACTAAAAGGCAAATATTGCTCCAACATGTTAAATTTCCCTGTCAATTAAAATGATGCGCAGTCTGCGAAAATAAAAGCTATCAATTTTCTTTACGGAGTATTGTAAATTGTAAAACAACATCGGAAAATGTTGCCACACAAAGACGACGCGGAAAAGAAAAAAAAAACAGAAGAGCAAATTGACGGAACATTCTTTAGAAAAAACACAAGCGGAATAATCCGGGAATCTGCTGCGTCATGATGCGAATGGAAGAACGAGAATAATCCGTGCTCAGGTACCTACAGTGGGCGTTTTTAAAGAGCTGACAGTAAATTCACGACACCGAGTACCGGCCGCGATATCAAAGATATCGTAGAAAGACGTTCAACTAATCGTGTCATGCAGTTATCGTCGGAATCATAAAACCGTTGGATGGTAGGATGGAACCGAAGAAATCAATATCCAAAACAAAGTGACGGTATTAAGCGACTACAAAGAGTACAAACGTGAACTCGAATGAAAGCACTCTAATGCACGTACGATCGTACGCTTGCCATTAGCGAAGGTTCGAAAAGGAAAAATGTAGAGTGTTGAGTCTGAATTGGTTGCACTTTTGTTCTGGAGTATGGCTGATAAAATTTTATTGGATTCTTGTAAGGTCTGGAGATATCAGCGTTTGCTCACGTTTCTGTGACAAAATAATAAAAATAGAGGCTATATACCTATTTGTGAATATTATGTACACGCAAATTTAGTATTTTAGCGACCTTTCCTTTATTCCAGTAACTATTGCAATTCCAATATTTTTGTACGCGCTTCTGTCTCTTGCATCATTATGTATGGCTTAAGGTATGGCTGGTTGAACAATGTTGTTGCCAGTTATTTCCGCCCCTTAATAAACACATGCAAGAGACTTTTAGAGACTTGAGTATACATAAAATTCCGTATAGCTGTCTTTCTGTCTAACTCGTATTTGTGGTCAATACAAAGGAGCAAAATTTTACAAAAACGTCAAACACATACTTCCCCACATACTTAAACTTAAGCTAGCCCTTTTATGTTACATTGTAACCTCTATGTCAAATACAATAAGATCCACGCACGACCGACATACATAATGTGTGGTTTCGTGTACAAAACCGCAGACTCCCATTGACTCCCCTAATGCCTATTCTCTCGGTAAACCACATCTAGGTATCAGAGAGCTGTGTAAATTTAATGTATGTACTTGGAATAGGTTTCTATTTTCTATGTTCTCGAGATAGTTTGCAACACTGGGTCAACATGTACAAAACTTTTTGTATAACGCTCGAATACTATTACCCTTCTTCTGCCATAGTCAGGTAATTGCAAACGTTTTACAGAGCCAAAGCGTCGATTTATGATAATACGAATAATATCGGCTCGTTCATTGGCTTCAACTCATCGTGTTAAGTTAAACGAATCTTTTGATTGCTCCATGTTGCTTTATTCAATTAAAATAAATGTACAGCTCGACGGAGCGATGTTAAAATTATTCGAATAAGTTACGTGGAAACTTATTTAATTAACAATATACCAATAAATCAAGAGATTGAAACTAAAATATTCCAATCTAATGTAAATTTAATTAAACTTTCATCTAACTCAAACTTGGTTGAAGGAGCATTATTTCTCTCAATCATAAATATGGAAGGTATTTAAATATGTATTAGTTTATTTATTTTATATAATATTGGGATATTACAGGCTCATAATAATAATATAATATTCATGTACCTACTTCTATATGTAGTATATTCAGTAGATTAGTAATATTATGATTTATTACTGTTTTATTTTTCACTTATTCATATTCATATTTGTTTATTGACTTACTTGAGCACATATAGGCCTACCTGTTTTGTATTTTATTTTTATCTGTCCATCCTGGGTTCGCTGGAAGAGATCTCTTTTTAGAGATAAGCTTGCCTTTGTGAATTACTTTTCAGTATTTTCTGTGTTTAGTCTTTTATGTACAATAAAAAATATATCCGAATATATATATACTTAGGGTTTATTCATACTTACTTACTCATGTTTTTTTAGAAAATTAATTAATTTCATATGCCTTTAATGCTGTGTTAGTATCGTATACCCAAGGGATATTTATATACACACAAGACAAAAGATCGCTCGAGAGTTTTCAGTTCGCAAATACTTACTACAAACTACATATCATAATATCTAAACTAATAGAGCCGCTTCGTGTATCGTGCAATGGAAACGCGGCCAAATCGGTAAAGTTACTCGACAGCACAAGGACCCGTTTACGTTATGCAAGTAACATTTTGTTCCCTCAAATATCATGAAATGCATCGCGAATTTACATTTCACTTAACTCAACTCAAAAAGTCACTCTTTTTCTCATATCTTTATTTAAGGGGTAGCAGGAAACCTACTGTGTCTCGAATAAAAATACCCACTCAGTTTCACAAGCGTAGACCGAAGTTGAATGTCTATCTCTGACAGGTATTGCGACTTGCAATTTGTTTGCAATTTTGGAATAACATTCATTTATCCCGTTCGTAATTTCGTTATTTCTTTATTGTACTTACATGACAGTAAAAATAGCTAGAAAAAATATGTAAAAAGGCGAGCTTATCTCTAATAAGAGATTTCTTCCAGCGAACCATGTTGGGTAGGAGACGTTCCGTTCCCTTCGGGTACGAAACGAAACCCTCAAAATCATAAAACTATTGACGATTTCATTCATTCGTTCATCCGTTCTTTGGGGGGTGATCTGTGGTTCAAATCAACACATGTATTTAATCTCAGTTAGGCACAACAAAATATGAACGTAGGTACTAGGTACCGCAAAAGTTAACGAGAACTAGCTAACATAAATACATTAGGTATACCTACTAGTTGTTAAACACCGCATTTTAGAACACGCCCGGCCATTTGAGTAGTGGTGGCAATAACGGCTGTTTTGCAATAACGAACAACACTGTTGTGTTATTTCAAAATAACTGTTGTCGTAAACTGTTATCCTGTTATATTGCTGTTTGGTAAAACGATAGTTGAATGAATCGCCGATTGACAATATCATTATTTATGTTCTTGCTCATTATCAGTTCTTCCCTTCATACTTTAAACAGGCATAGGACTGTCAAAATTATTGTCAATACTTCGTATTCGTAAATTTAAATATATTTGAGAAACTAGTTGTTTGAATGAATTATAGACTGATTATTTGGAGTGTTGCCGGATAATCGATGGTATATCGATTATTAATCGATTCTCCTAAGTACATATAAAAAATCTAACAAATCGATCTGGCATCGATTTTATCGATATAATCGACTGTATCGATACTATCGATTCTTATACTTGTACCAATAAAATCGATTATAATCGATTATTCGATTGTAATTGCTGTTTCTGATAATTAAATCGATTATATCGATAGTATCGATGGTGAGAAGCAATACGATAGAAACGATACTATCGACACAATTGATTAAATCGAGGTATCGTTTAGATTATATTTTTGTGTAATCTGTAACGTAACAATATATTCTAAACCGATACCTCGATTTAATCGATTGTGTCGATACTATCGATTTTATCGATTTTATCGATTATATTGTTTTGCTTCTCACCATCGATACTATCGATATAATCGATTTAATCATCAGAGACAGTAATTATAATCGACTAATCGATTATAATCGAATTTTTGGTACAAGTATAAGAATCGATAGTATGGATTTAACCGATTATATCGATTGAATCGATAACAAATCGATTAGTTAGATTATTTAGGTACCTACTAATCGATTAATTGATAATCGATTATCCGGAAACACTTTGGAATTATGGTGATACCGGCGGCGTATTTAGTAGTTCATTGATCTTATTTACATTTTTTTAGATATACATTTTTTTATTTACAATTTTTGTTATTCTATTTACACACAGTTATTCCCATTTATAAACATCATAGTCACTTTATCAACTAAAAAACATTATCATACGCAACAGAGCGCACGCACCCCACCCTCCATTGGTCAGACGGCCGGACGGCGGCGGCGGCGGCGTCGCGTCATTGGCTAATCATTATTGAGAACAGCAGCAAAGTCGACAACAGCGCGCGACTTCAACAATGTAAAACGCAACGATAACTAACGACAACAGGATAACAGGATGCTTGAGTTTTCGACAACAGTGTTGCTCGTTGCGCACAAATAACGCATTATATTATCTGTTGTCGTAATAACGACCACCACTACATTTGAGTACTTTTAGTACAATGCACGACCTCAAGGCTGGGCTCAGGTGCCCTTTACTATAAATAAGGCGCAAACTACACCAGTAGCTTGAGGCTAGTACAGTCACTATTAAAACACGTTCAATGCTGGTATACGATTTTCTAACCCCACATGGAATAAACATAAACATAACATAAACATTTACATAGATAGAGGCACATACATTGCTTCTGGCCCCACACTGGGATACCCTGTGTCGTGGGAACCAGAAACAGCGACATCCCAAACATGTAAAAATCCAAGACCTGGGTTTTAATGTCCCCAGCCGGGATTCGAACCCGAGACCAGTCGCAGGATGCGCAACCGCTGCGCCACAGAGGTCGTCAAAAAATAATAATATGGCCCACATAAACAGTAAAATAAATTTGTATGAAATTCTCAAAAGTCCTCGTGTCCCATCTGTTACTCCTTAGTAAACCATTTAGCTGTGTCATTTTCCCATATCAATAGGATATCTTGAGATTTCGTAGTAAGGTAGGTTACAATCTAAACGAATATTGACCCTGTCAATTTTCGTTTAGATTGTACTTACTGACTTAACTGACACACATACATAAAATATTTTATGGACTGGGATAGAATTCAATTACTCTATTTTGTCGATCAATGAATGTTTTTATAAGTTTGATGGATGTTGATTGACATGAATTTAGAGTTTATAATGAGCTTAGTACTAAGTATATGAATTTATTACTACACGACACGACGTACATCGATGACAGTTACGAGCAAAAAAATCTGAACACTCAAATTATTTAAAGAGGTACCTACATAAGTAGGTAAAAACTCAACTAAGAAAGCCTACTTAAAATGTAATGACCCAGCTTCAGTAAAAAAATAATAATTAAAAGCTTGCTGTTGTACAAAGCTATGTGGTTAAGCGAAACTAAAAGGGATAGTGCAAAACATTGCTCAGTTTCGTATTTCTAAGGAATTTATAAATCTTTTCACTTGACTAATTTGAATTGAAAGGGTGCTTACACACATGAGAGTATGAAATTCATTGGATTTCTTCAAAAGGCAATATGGACGCAGTCCAAATTAGCATTCGGATTCAAAGGAAGCCGGCACATGGAAATTTGCATTTTAGAAAACATATACTACTTACTTATTAGGTTTTTCGTTTTTTTATTTATTAACAACGTAGCATAAGTTCATAAATTGTCCTTCAGCCACCTCGTGTGGGAAAAGATGTGATGCTAAGTTAGATTCGAAACACGTCAGATAAATATTAATAACGCACTAGGAAGGATCTTTATTAGAATGGCTAGGAAGAAACAACCTAAACATTAGCTGATGTCATTTGCTCTACGAGGCGACCCGAAGTATAACCTAAATGTAGACAAACATTCTGGCCAAACCATAGACGAAGCAAAGGTTACCAAATTTCTAGGTCTGCAACTTGACATGACAATAGTCTTTCATGGAAAGAGTAAGTTAACAGCGTTTGCAAAAGATTGGCACAACACAATGCTCCTATGCACTATACATACCATTGCCTTGTCTGTACATTTTTGAAGTAGTCTAATTTGTAAAAAAAAAATAGGTTTGTTACGAAAAATGCCGACAAGCTAGGCGTAGCAAAATGTAAGAGCTCCCTCACAAGAAGAAACATATTTGGATTGGCTCCGATAATTATCATTAGATTATAATCTATAATGCCCTTCCGGATACAATAAAGAGGTTAGATAATTTACCGGCATTGAAGAAAGCTTTGTATAAATTTTTGATCGACAAAGCATACTACACTGCCACAGAGCTTATAGAGGACAAATTGAAAACATGCAATTGACATCTTAAATGGACAACAACTGCTATTATGTGTAATTCATAATTTTTGTAGGACTTTCTTTAATCTAAAAAAAATACATTTGTATAATTGTATAAGTAATTTGAGACTCCATTAAAAATATTGTCATTATTATTCTACTTAATTTAAATTGAAAAACATCACCAACAGATATTATAATTTGCAACTAATAACGATCTCTCGGTGTGGCATTTTTAATATTTCTATTTTTTATTTGTATTTATTCATAACATTTGCAAATAAAATATAGTTAAGTTCAAAAAATTTACATAACATCTTAAGCACCTATTTTTGCAAATTGATATGCTTTGACTTTGATTTATTACAGATAGTTTCTTCGGAATGATGCCCTTCATCAATTCCAAAAATTCTCCCTCAAGGAATGCCAAGCCAGCACACATTTTAACTCAATTTATATCACAGAAGTGCGCTACTTTAACAATTACCATTCTATGCTTGCTTCGAAACGTCAATTAAACGCACCACACTGTTCGTCAATGAGACACAGAGACTCCCCATTTACAAACTTAACCATTCCGCCCAAACTATCTCTTATCCAACGGCTTTAGGTTTATTTTCCACCGAGCGTCAACGTTTTGGTGAGTTTGTTTGACTTTATGCGGTCTGCTGCACCCCAGCATTCCTATGTTCTGTACATCCTTGAAAAGTATGTTGAGGGGACCCACATACTGATTGTTGGGTAGACTGGTTACGTTGTGACGGGGTTAAAAATACAAATGAGTGCGAGAGTTTTTGTGCCGGTTTCACTTGCGCGGAGTGTATGGGATGGGCGAATCTTCATTTGTAAATCAGTAAGAGCATACTTTCTAGAGTACACAGTATGATTTTAAATTAAAATTATTTTCTTTTAAACGTGTGCTTTGATGGCAACAACATGATATCAAATTCATTGAACCTAGACAGTCTTTTTTTTAGCGGGAGGGATAGTTAGTTCAGTTTACACAGAATAAATTGGAAAATCTTCTGCCCTTAAGAAAATGTTATACCAGGCAACGATAATTTTCCCACTTCTGTTGTCGGGCTTCCATTGTTCCCATTTTATGGTGACAAATGTAGAGACAATAGCAGGAATGAACCGGCCATATTGATTTAGTTAGATCTATTGTTTGATATGGAATTCTAGGGATTCATATTGAGGAAGAATATTAATGCATGGAACTTTAGTCCACGTAGGTATAACAAACACATAGTGCCTTCCCAAACGGGGTGGCAGAGAATCATTTACGCCGAATAATGAATCAATCAGAACGTTTAGACGGCCATTCAAGATGCTAAATACTTATTACTTAGGTAATCAGAGAAGTGTATCATGCATGAAACATGAAATTTCGGAAAAACCGACACCCAGAGTAATTAAATTAGCGGAAAAGTAATAAAGATACAGCAGAAAACATATAAATATGATACGACCGAGCCATTAACCTAAAAAGCGGACTTCTAAAAGTAGGTTATATGAGACCGTAAAGTTTGCAGTGACGCTTGAAATTTCAACTTAGAAATACAAAGTCTTAACAAAGCAACATTATCAATTGAGAGATACCATTATCAAGATTCCCTATTCAGTAAGTACCTACGAGCACGACATGCATTTTTTGTATGAGAAGTATGACTAATTTTTGATACAATTTTTGATACACTTTTTAAGAAATAGTTGTAAACAAACTACCTACCTACATAGGTACTTATATAGAGTTGCTAACATAATTATTTCCTCCGCTACGCTAAGGCGTTATCTATGATCAGATGATCAACCGTATTTACTCAACATCGGCCAAACTTTTAAACAAACTCCTACATGATATGTGGGGCCAGAAACAATGTATGTGCCGTATGTTGTTTATGTGTATGTCCGAAAAATCTTCTTCCACTGAGCGAAAAATACACTAATCTCGAATTATTATGTAATCTAATTATCTAAGTTATATTTCGCATAATTTTCATATTCAATTTAAACTGCGTATCGTTGTATCGTTGTTTAATAGTTTAACTATTTTCGTTGAACAGGACAAAAAATTGTGAAGATATCATTTGTAGAAATGGTGTGGAAAAAAACAAATCAAAAGTAGAAATGCTGCTGGTGCTTGCACGGATATCAAATGGTTTCGACTGAAAATCAGCGCTGCAGCCTTGTTGCAGCTTTATGCTGAGTAGGATCCATTTCACTGGCGAGGTATGCGTACATCATCTTCTAAACTCTTCTGTTTCGAAAAATACTTACGTGTTTACTTCTACAATTTAATGTAGATTTCCTGCCTTTGAAATTGCCTGTCGATGTACCCATGTTTTCTTCAGTGAATAAACGTATGTCTATTGTCTATGTAAATACCAGAAAACTAAAAAAACTCGAAATCCGTGAGGTCAAATTTTGTATTTAGAGAGGTCACGGTGGTGAAGCCTATCGGTGTTTACTGGCTTGGTAAAGTAAAGGAAATGAGTTCCGATCTAATTTAAGAATTTATGTCCAGTCCAAAGTAGTAAATACTTATATTACTAAGAACATAACCATATACCAGACTCATAACTTTATTAAATGGATGGCTACAGTTATTGCAATTAAATTACTTAATGACCAGTTAGCCGGTGCAACTCTTATTTTTATTGTAGCTGCAATATTTTACGAGCTAGTGCACTAGTTTTATAACGAATGTTTGCATTTGGTATTTGTTTGTTATATTTATGTTTCTTCAAAAGGATATACTTGCTTTAATTTTGATACTTACCTAGATCATTGTCGGTTATCTATCACTCGTTATAAATTACACGATCAATAAAACAAGGCCTAATAAATTATTAAAATAAGGCGTGTAGACTAATAAAAACCATATGGATTGATAAAACGTGAGTTGCCTTGGCTAAGATGGCTATGAAGATCTAAATGCTATCTACCTTAAAAGTCTAGGATGCGTCCGAGTCGAAACAGATGTATTTTCCAAAGATGCAGAGCAAAGAAGTCGACTAAAAACAGTAGCAGTAGTGCTGAGACGAAGAATAACAAACGAGAAAATATTGGCCAAAGGTAGATAACACTTCGATGTTACAAGAACAAGACAAATAGCTCATGGTAAGAACCATCATCAGGTCATCAAACTACAGATGATGAGGGCAAACTATGGCGAACAGCAAAAACTACTCAAATCTATAACCGTCGGACTCAATAGACAAGCTTTTTGTTACTTCCCAAGATACAAAAACAGAAACTTAACTGTAACGGGGCGTCGTAAATAATTGTGGCATTCAACGGAGTAACGCCTAAGTGGAAATAAATTGCTAAAGAGATCGGTAAATATGAAACATATGTTCTGGGAAAGGACAGGCGTTGAATTAATTATAACATTTCAGGTGGTTGTCGTTTTTGAATTGAATAGGTAAAATAAGTAAATGTAGGCCTTTCCTGATATATAATTATGTAGCATGTATACACTTTCCCGCCAGGCTTAGAATTGCTGGTAGAAATCTCTCTCTAGAGATAATCTGCCCTTTGGATATAACATTTAAGTATTTTCAATGTGTTTCATTAAGAATGAATGATTTTAATATTTTTTGAGATTATCATTCTCAAGAAATTAAGGTGATAATAATCCTAGACTTTAGATTTAGACAGTATAACTAACAAAAGATAGAGTCTCCAAAATGTGGAGAAAATTACGACATTGAGTCTATATTAATCATAGATATTAAAATATATTAATCATAGATTATTAAACTACTATCTTGTTTGAGGGAGCACATTATGTTCAACAAACTACCGTAAAACATCAAAAATTCAGAATCACTTTCTGGATTTAAATCACTTTAAAAAAATCATATTTTATCTAGTATAGTCAATTTTGTTTAAAAGTCATTGTCACGAGAAAAAGTAATACCTAGCTCGCATAAGTTTAGTGTGTTATATAATATGTTCACTAACATTATTTTAATGTATCTCTCTAGAGAAATCTCTCTTTAGAGATAGCTCGCCTTTGCGTATAATGTTTCTTTATGTTTCTGCGCAATAAAGAATATGAATATGTATAGATTAATGTTTCTCTGTAAGTGAACTATTGTTGTTCTTTTGAGAAATAAAATTCTAAAACCTTAAACCTTATTAATCATATGCATGTTGAGTTAGCTTCCAATAAATTCTCACAGACAGACTAATTGGCCCAAATACGCTTCCTTGTGGAACGCCCATATTATTATGTTCCCATACACCATAAGAGCAAATTGACTTGAAATTGTAGATAAACTCAACAAAACGCCAGAGAGTAGCGAATACACATTAGGTATAGGTATCTATAGCGAGAAGAAAACTGATCCAAGAAAAGGTGATATTAGCAGAATTTTATGTGGCTGTTATTGTACATCCTGCTGAGCCAGGTAGAAAAAACAGCCGAAAAACATGGCGCGAAAAACGTAGCACAATTTATTCTCATTCTCATTGCGGTAAAGAAATTACATGCTGTAAAGTAGGAATGTTCGCGTTTAAAATGCTTGCGATCAATTAACATGACTTTTGCTGATGTACAAACCCGTTTAGTTTGCGTTTCATGCATTACTGGCATGTTTGTACAGCCTGGAGGTAAGCTATACTTTTTGGAGAGTTTACGGCTCTTATAATGTTCCTCATAAGGTTCTCTTTAATTGCTGAAAATATTACAGACAATATATAGGTAATAAGATCCGGTTACCACGACTCTTGTCGGATGTTCGTGACTCTTGTCGATGTTTGATGTCGGTAAGTAATTAATTACTTTTTATAAAAAATCTATGGAAGTTAATGTAAAATAAAGTCCACGTTTTTCACAAGATTCTGTTTGAATCTTTTAGCTATACCTTACTATATCAGCCTTATTATAAATCTTCGAAAGCTAAGTAAAGCCGATGTAAAGAAAATACACTTACTCGTAGCAAATAGAAAGCACTCTTGCTTGACATTGATTTTCCTTTACGAGTGAGGCATTTGAAAGTGCCTGTATTGTTGAAAATTTCTTTTGTATCTTTATGGACATTGTTGCTTACATAGAGGCGTTAGGCACTGTAAAATGTAATACTTACTTACAAAAATACTTGGAACAACTTGTAAAGAATTTCCTTTCGATTTTACAGCCAGTTTTTTTAGAAAAAATCTAAAAGTGCCCCAATTTAACCCGACTCAAAACCAACTAACAAGAGAGATACATGTATGCCGTTATAAAAGTTGAGAGTATTGCATTCAATTCAATGTTGAGGTGTGAGTGAGCACGCCTTGATATCAAACAACTAAGTAAACGATGTTTTGGGCCCTTTCGCACAGAATTTGAAAATGAAATATTTGTTGGTCATGAATGGAGCCTCCTGCGCTCCAGCGGCAGTGACCTTGCAGCTCCCGCGGCTGTGCCCCCCCCCCCCCCCCGCACGCAAATTATCGAGCCGCCCGCTCCCCCGCGGGGGCGCTGCACTTCCTGCCCGCCCCCGCGCTGCGCTCCGCCCGCTCCGGGAGTTCGGCGGAATTTGTGTTAGGTGAGGATTCGTGAAATGAAAGTTGTTTCTGATCTAGGTACGGTTAGCGTTTGGTCTGTTTCCATGATGAGTTTGTTTGTTAGGTTTACAGATTCGAGCAACCCGTTTGGCGGGAACTCGTTACGATCCCTCCGTTTCCCGGGAGGACCACGAATCTGTCCATTCGCTTTGAGATTTATCGTTCCGGCTGTTCGATCCCTCTGGTACTAGTTAGCCGTATTTCAGTCGGCACTTTACAATCTGTTCCGGTCCAACTAATTCCGACGAAATGTCCAGTTGCATCGCATCTAATTTGCTAGTGTCTGGTTCGTCATCAGGTCCATTGCTATCTTCATTAATCCTCCCGGATTGTTGTCTCTCCGACTGCCAGCCATCTGTGGAAATCCTCGTGTGAAAACGTCACGTTTTTGCCGAAGCCTGTTTTGAATTCATAAATGGGAGCAACAGCTGATCTGTTGCCGCTCTGTGCAGGCCGCGTGCGACGTTGCCGCTACGTGCAGCCGGGACAGCCGACGAGAGGCGATCGACCGAACCTCCCCCTCTCCCCCCTCTCCTCTCTACAACATATTGCTTGAATTTTCCTTACAAATCGTAGGTTTGTTGGAAAAGGAGGGCGCTGAAATTTACGAGTCTCCTAGTATACCCACAAACCCTTTTTGAGTAAGGATTTTCGGTTTAGAAATCTATGTTTCAAACCAAACTTGATTGTTTAGTTTTGTATTTCAACGAGGGTTTCCTTGGTAGCATAGCAATTAGGAATAGAAGTTTCCCAGTTATATGGAATGGAGAGACGTTGAATGTTCTTAAGCTATGTATGGCTTAAGAGATTTTCTTTCTCGGTTGAAAGAACTTGGAAGCAACATGAAAAGGCTATTGTTAAGATGTTTACTGAACGGAGGCTGACATTTAGCTAAAAAGTGCCTTTTCTTGGATTGTATACAGTTGAATACACAAAGCGAATCAGAACAGAATAAATGTGAATCTGGGTTCGTTGATTTAAATGAATGGATTCAGTTGTTTCAATGAATAATAAGTCGACTGTAGTTAAAAAAGACGTTGAAATACAAATAAAATGAAACTTAAACGAAGCAGTAGTATTAAAATCTACATTATTTATTGACAGAACAAGGTAGATTACTATAAAAGCGGGTGTTGTTCAGTTGCACAATGCTAAACTCTACAGTTCAAAGAAACAAGATATTGACTTCATAATTTAAACCGCTAAATATCAGATTAGGTGAAACGATTTTACCTCGATAGTACTTAGAACATAGATCTATGGTGAAACAAACAACGACACAATTTGTCAATGGTCAATCAAAATAAGTATGCCGTTATAACATTTTGGAGATTATCTACTAATAGAGTCAACAAAAGAATGTTCCTATGTATAAGTGACATACCTATTATTATTTATACACTTACATATAAGCGGATTAAGCTATTACTACTATTGTAATGTATCAAAAGATAATATAAAACCCAACATCCAATAAGAATTCAACTTAACAATAGGAAACCATATCGTATTTTCTTTTTAGATTTAGACACTAACACTAACTACACAGATGAATATCTTACAGATACGGAAATAAAGGATAGCCATTATAGGTAACATTCGTCTTATAAACAGCACATCAGTAAACAACAAACATAAATGTAAATCTACACACAATGCCATAGCAACGCCATTATGTTTCGAATAACTACCATTCTCATGTAAATTGGAGACGCAAAGGGGATTCGTCAAAACACAGCTTATTGCTTCAAGGCACTGGAAATAAAACGAAAGAAAAAGGAATGTTACAAGTAAGGAGTGTCACTTATTATCCATCTAATTGAACAAATGAGGAACCTATTGAATTAAATGTCCCCATAGAACAGTATGGAGATGAATAATTAGGTGAATAAATATAAACATTTCCTCCAGACAGGGATAGTGTTGAGGTAAGTATCTAATGATATCGAGAAGACAGTAGACAGTTTCGAGTAGATTATTTATTTTCTAAATCTCTTGGGAAGTAGGTAGGTACTTACCTATTCTCTACCTATTACGCAGATTGACCAAATCCGTTTAGAGGTTGTGGCCGTAATTCGAATCTTAACCAACATAGTTTTGGTCATTATGGAAGATTAATTTCTCTAAATTAACCAACGATGGTTTTAAAAGTAAACTTACTAATTCAGTGCCACAACACAAAGCTTACTGGCCCAAACAGTCCGGACGCTCGGCGGCGATAGTGTCAATGCCTCACGAATGAAATTCGTACTGGCGGCGTTAGTTCCCCATATAGCCATTGGGTCGTTTAAGTTTGAAGCTCTGTGAGAAGTTAATAAGGAAGTTGTATGCAAATGCTACTGAAATGAACACACATTAGTTCAAACTTTTCAATGCTATCATTTTACATGGTACTGTTTCGTAAATTATGCGCATGTTAAACTTCAGGTTAAAATAAAGTCTTGTATAATATGTCTACTTATTTGTACGTTAACCGAATGAAGAAGAACATTAACAACAAAATAGCGTCACGCTTCTTCCCATATAGGGTCGCAGACGTCACCATAAATCTTAAATCGTTTATCTACCTTCCAAAATGGATTCATGACAAACAATATGCATTTGTTTTGGTTATGCAACAAACCAAGCAAGCAGTGCTTGTTGCATATAAAATACATTTCTTCAAAAGACGTAACTAACGTAAATCGAGAAAAGCAGTTTTTTCCTAGATTAATTTCATGTTTATAGCCAATACGGGTTGTTATGAAAGCAAAGTTCACGTGAGTCGACGAGTCGGAAAACAGATTAAATCAATTACAGCGGAACCATTAATTTCTCTCACACGTGCCGTTTCGGACGAAAAAAAAAATACAAGACGGGAGGAGGCTAAATTACAACACATTTGTTTTGTAAAATAAAGGCACGTATTAATTTTGAGGTTGATTTATTGTGCGGTTTCTTAAACGACTACAGGCAATTACGTTTGCTACAAATCATAACAGCTAATGAAGTCATTAGGAAAGTTTTTTTGAAGTAAAACTTCTTGGGGCACGGGGGTAAAATTTATTTAACCTCTCAACTGTGGGTTATTCATATATTTGCTTTTCAATTGCTACTAGCCGGGTGCTATCACGAGTGGCTAAGAAATGTAACGGAAATTGGAATCGGTGACGTCAGGATCGGCTGAAGACTTTTAAAACCGCAACTATTTTCAATACGGTTTTTAACTAATCAGATAAGATACATTCGTACAATAAAGAATGTTAATTAGTGAGAGAAAAACCTGATGAAACGTTAACAAATAAAAATTATTTTAAGCATTCTTCCACGAGTTCTTGATTTCCGGTATGGCCAAGATGGCGCTCACTCTCTTTCGCTAGATGGCGTTAGTAGCCTAATATCTATGACTCAAACTACTTCGTTCAACCTCTTTGTTGGAACCGGAACTTATGTTTGACAGCTGTGCGATGCGATCCATACAGTTTGTAAGAAAAGAGTTTCATCAATGTCACACGGGTCGATATGGATTTCTAAAACAAGCAAAGCAATGCATACATTTGAGCGAGACGGCTTAAAGACGTGACGTCAGATGGTATATAATCTGAGCGAGATGCAAATAGTAGTGACACTATTGAATGAGTTAAGTATATCACCACGAGCGCGACAAATTGTAGATAAGGAATGGTGGGAAATAAATGACATGACGTATTAAAAGTAAGTACAAGTATAAAATAATTTCAAATAATCGGACGTCTGAAACTTAAAAGTAACTTGAAGCAGAGATTGGATCTCAAAATTGGAAATTTAAATCTCTTTTAGTATAGGTAGGTATAGGTGTATAGTATAGGTACCACTTAATGATCTAGCTACAGAAGTTTTACTTCTAACACGTGTACGGTGCTACACGCGTTAAAATATAAGTCAGTCCATATAAAAATATAAGTTCCAATATTTTCATTCTTGTTTTTTTTTCTTAGTTTTATATCCCCACCCCCGTTAGCTCTATATTATCCTCATGTTAGATTGAAGTTAGTTAGTTTATTTAAATTTCAAATTATTAACTATTGTTTTCAATGAGATGTATTTCAGATAAGATAACATAAAACCAAGACCGTAGGCGAAAGAGGCTAGTCCCCACGACACAGGGATTCTAGTGTGGGGTCTTGGGATACTGTAAAAAGTTGTAAATCTATTTAACAATAAACGATTTTGTATTTTGTATTCAAAGGGGAGATGATATTGAGAGAGAAATCAACCAGGATTCAGTTTCTACTTAGGTTAGCGACCCCACCGAGTTGCACTGGCCTTTACCCGAATCCGAGTTATATTGAACCGTAGTCCACCAACGCTGGCTGCCTAACCAGTACAGGTCTCGGCTAGTTTCTTCCCAATCGTTTCCGATGTGCCAATATATACCCATAGGGGGAATAGTCCCCACAAATAGCCTTGAAAAAAATACTTTAGAAGAAGAAAATTCTATACCCAGCCAGCCTGTTAACGCAACGCCTCGTCGGGTAAGATCTTGGACGAACTAGGTAAGATGATAGGCCAAGGTGAGGCCAAGATAGTTACAGCTTTCAAACTTATTTCAAACGATCTTTTGGCACGTGGTGACAGGTGGAACTAACGCTTCTTTGCGTTATGTTGCGTAGAACTAGCGCCCGCCTGTAAACGTAACTCAACTCAAGTGCCAAAAGGTCGTTGGAAGGAGGTTGGAAGCATTAAAAACTCTTGTAATTCAAACTAGGTAAATCTAACTCAAAAGAACTTGTGGGGTTTTTAAAGAGCATTGCGTGACCATTTAAAAAGTTCCCTTAGAAATTGATTCGGGGTGGCACACCACACAAGAGTCAGCAAGGCTTCTCCACGCAGTTCGGTAACATGTCAGTAGAGGAGTGGATAATTACAAGAAACTCTTTGAAATTTATAGCAAATGTAGCCATTAACTCCCCCACCGAGGGGCACAGGCCTTTACCTGGACACGAGTAAGATTGAGCCATTACTCTATCATGCTGGCTCAGTGCGGGTCGATGGAGGGGTTTGTACGAATAAGTACTATGTTTCGATAGTAGACGAATAAATAAGTGAATATAAAACCATCAGGAATATCTTAACGGTAAAAGTATCAAAATTCAAGATAGAATCGCTGTTAAGATGTCTATGGTTGTTTATGATTGTGTAGATCTATTTGAGTATTTTGCATTCTCACGTAATAACTGGTACTAACTCGAACGTAAGCGTCGCCACCGAAATATTGGGAGCTTTGTGCCTTCGAATATTGAGGTCCTTGACTCCCCGCGTTTGCAGGGAGCCTTTGAGGTCAAACGCAGAGACCGTGTCAAGGACGGGAGTTGAGTTTTCAAGGAAATGTCGGTACCTAAAGCTGAATTTTGAAGGAAATTTCGGTAATATATACCTTCAAGGTGATTTTATATACCTTTCTATATTTTATATACCTTTCTATATTTTATATACCTTTCTATACCTATGGATAGACGCTTTGATGCCGTCTTATATCCACTGCAAAGATAGAGTTTTTACGCGTTTATATTTGAATATTATTGATGATTATATTTGTAATTTTATAGAATGTAATACTTACTTTTAATTGCAATTATTTGCAAAAAAAAAACAGAGCAATTTCTCGACTCTCGACGAGAAATTGAGCCAAAATCCAGGGAAAATAAAGATGATTTCCGGGAATTCTCGACTCGACATCAACAGTGACAGACCAATTAGTCGTAGTTTCTACCCTCGAACGAGATCCAACACGTAACAGAGCAGACAACCGACAATATATCATCACGCTAGGCTGGTGGGGGGTGGGCAGAGCTAATCTAATAGCCTGGCGTGTCTGTCGGCCCCTGGGCAAAGCTCTATACATATATAACATACATGTTTACCACGTGAGCTAAAGCTCAGACATGGACTTTTTGCAACTCAAACTAACATTCAACATTTTGGTGATGATCCGAGTATCAAGCCTTTCGCAGGGCAAGGTATGCAGGATGACCGTAGCCGCGGTGTATGAATGTATGAATACTTGTATGTAATTTGTGCCGTGTACTGAATTGAGTTAGTCTAACGAAATTCCGGCTGAAAATTCAATACAAAACTCAATAGTGCTGGCTGGTGCATTGTAGGTTGGTTGGTAGAGCTGGTCACAACTGAAATTCCGCGCCCCACTACTGCATTTACACACCCAAGCAGCATCGCAAATGTTGAGGAGTGGGGCGCGTCATTTCAGTTTGACCAAGCTATACCACCTTCAATATTGGACTATTTCGCCAGGTAGCAAATTCAAACAGCAGTGAGTAGTTAGTCCCAGTATTTTTAATTATTTATTTATAGGTACCATTTTATAGATTCTAATTGAATCAAGTAATTTTATGCCAAAATAACACAATACTATGTACGTGCTTCTTACGTCCATTTTCAACCGACTTCAAAAAAAGGAGGAGGTTCTCAATTCGACCCGTATGTTTTTTTTTTTTTTTTTTTTTTTTTTTTTTTTTTTTTTTTTTTTTTTTTTTTTTTTTTTTTTTTCTATGTTTGTTACGCGATTGCTCCGCCAATTATGAACCGATTTGAACAAATCTTTTTTCGGCGTATAGGTAATACCTCAAGGGTGGTCCCATTGACACCAGGTCAGGATCTGATGATGGGATCCTGGAGAAATCGAGAGAACTCTTCAAATATTATAGGCAGACCTATAGTGATTTTTGTGTTTTTCATAATAACTCGTGCAAATGCACATGGTAAGCATAATATTGTGATGCGGAACTGCTGATGAAGACCACATATGGCCACCAGATCTGCTCAATACTAGGTACAAATACAATGCGTGGCTGACGGGCAGGCAACGCATAGCCTAAACCGGTGGACCTAGAGCCATGAAACTTTGTACAGGGGTTCCTTAGTCGCGTGAAGTAGCACTGATATAGCATTTGACAAAATTAATTCCCCAAGGGAGGGGGGGATAAGGGGTTACAGTTAGTATTAAACTCAATCTAATCAAATAGGGTTTGTGGAAGTCGGTTTTTTCTAAAGTTTACTTTTTGTTTCAATTATCAATGACCTATTTGACATTTGCGCTATGGAACTTATGTCAAAGATCCCATCTATCTGCAGATGGAGGATAGATGAGTGTTTCCTTTGCCATTTTTTATGTCATATGTTCTGAAATTTTTAAATCATTTCCACTCAAAATCACGAGTTCTTTTCACCCTAATAGAAGAAAAAAGTGTCCCAATATTTCCATAAATTCAGTTTTTTTCAGAAAATAAGACAAAAAATTGCAAAATAAAAAGAAACGCTGAGAAGGATCCAGGAGACTACACCACAGATCACAATTATATCTCTACGCGTCAGAAATCACTACCTGTTTTATCAACCGACTTCAAAAAAAGGAGGATGTTCTCAATTCGACCCGTATGTTTTTTTTTTTTCTATGTTTGTTACGCGATTGCTCCGCCAATTATGAACCGATTTGAACAAATCTTTTTTCGGCGTATAGGTAATACCTCAAGGGTGGTACCATTGACACCAGGTCAGGATCTGATGATGGGATCCTGGAGAAATCGAGAGAACTCTTCAAATATTATAGGCAGACCTATAGTGATTTTTGTGTTTTTCATAATAACTCGTGCAAATGCACATGGTAAGCATAATATTGTGATGCGGAACTGCTGATGAAGACCACATATGGCCACCAGATCTGCTCAGTACTAGGTACAAATACAATGCGTGGCTGACGGGCAGGCAACGCATAGCCTAAACCGGTGGACCTAGAGCCATGAAACTTTGTACGGGATTTGACAAAATTAATTCCCCAAGGGGGGGGGGGGATAAGGGGTTACATTTTTTATTAAACTCAATCTAATCAAATAGGGTTTGTGGAAGTCGGTTTTTTCTAAAGTTTACTTTTTGTTTCAATTATTAATATAACAGGAGGTGGGTGGAGAAAGAGAGAGGTGACAACTCACTCAGACCCAAAGAATCTTGGCGCACTCTGTACTCAAATGTTGTTGATATAGCATACCAGCCGCAGCCTGTGACGCTCGCGGGGCAACACCTGGAGCTGACTGAAAATCAGCGCTGAAGGCCTGGCCTTCAGCATATAGCTGAGTCAGTTGCCATTTATAATGACAGTGACACACCACAACCGTCATTTCTTGTGTTTTCAACTATTGGTGATATTGTGTGTGTCTACTTTCTGTTTTTGATTTCTTTTAATGTGTTCACTGTCCTTGTAATAAACGTTTCTTTCTTTTCTTTCTTTCTTTCTTTCTTTCTTTCTTTCTTTCTTTCTTTCTTTCTTTCTTTCTTTCTTTCTTTCTTTCTTTCTTTCTTTCTTTCTTTCTTTCTTTCTTTCTTTCTTTCTTTCTTTCTTTCTTTCTTTTTCATACAGCACCATACAATAATGTTGTTAAGGGAATTTTAGAACTTAGCGTGTTTGTTATCGCACTATCGCGTCATTCTGTGAATCAGCAGACGCATTTTATAGGAGTTTTTATTGTTAGATCAATATCGTTGGGGAAATTAAGAAAATCTTGCGTCGTTAAGTCAATTTTATAGATACGTTTTATGACTGGAAATACTGGGACCACACGTGTTGTTATTTGAGACTGGGAAAATAGCTCGATCGTTGAGACTTGGTACTTTAAAAACGCTTATGGTGAGAATCGGGCTTAATCATCTCATAAGGCTAGGTAAACCACAAGAAGGGTTAACTAACTGTTCAATCTACTTGAGAAGTAAGTTGCTCATCCCATCTTGTAATTTATTGAGCACCATTTGACAACCGAGATACAGTGTTTTCACTAGTTCGGTTGTCACTGATCCCTCCTATTTTATGATAAATGTTCCTAATTAAGTATCTCCTTATTTTAGTTAAGTAGAATCTGTGTAAACCATGTTATCGGTCAATAAACAATTTCATTTCATTTCATTTCATTTGGGGAAAATCATAAATGCAGAAAAAAACACCCTGACTGACATAATAAATGAAACCTTCAAATCTAAACCATAAAACTTTCTGAATCGAATTCTACTAGGCACCACCAAAGATTTATCTCATAGGAACCATTAAAGGATCACTCGTGTAGTGTGTCCATACTGCCCATACGTCCGTGTGGAATTTCTGGACAGATTAGTTTGTAGATCACTATGTATTTATGCCACTATACTGTCACGGATGACGCAAGTAAAGCAAGCTATAATTAAGCAGAAATGGAAATGGAACAGATTGCAATTTAGATTTCGGAATAACATTAGAGCACTGACTTTCTGAACAAAAGGTATGGTAAAGGTTCGTCGAGAGTGAGATAGAGGTTTTGGAGCATGATTTTGCGAATTTGAATGTTAATACAGGGATATAAATAGAAATGTAGTTTCTGTATCGTACTGTCGCGATCTCGTTACGTACCCCTGGACTTTCTAGAAGGTAGGAACCCACTAAATGTTACATTTATCGAGAAGGCTTTGTATTTGTAGTTTCTGTATCGTACTGTCGCGATCTCGTTACGTACCCCTGGACTTTCTAGAAGGTAGGAACCCACTAAATGTTACATTTATCGAGAAGGCTTTGTATTTGTAATGCATTGGGCTTACTCAAACAGATCGTGATGTGATGGTTTGTCTATTCACTTTTAAATAATTTCGAGTACAACAAGAAACTGATATATCTGGGCCGGCCTACACACTTAGTAGACACCTACGCAGCCCGGCCTAGCTAATTTCGTTAGTTACTGTATAGTACGTGATATTCCAAAAGTATCAACAAGCAAACAACAGCGTCACGACTTTTCCCATACCGTGTGGCAGAGGTACAATCATGCCGACGGATAGCCAGTTGTTCAATATTCCAATAAGCAACAAAAGTCTGAAAAACGTTATAAAAAGAACGTTATTGTTCACAATAATAAGGGTTTACAGATTCAAGGTCCCTGCCTCCCAAAGTAGGAAAACCTGTATCATGGATGACAATTACTTCGCTGTGGGTACACAGTAATTAAGGATATAAATATGAATGAATAAAGAATTATGGGCTAAGTTCCCACAGTGCATAATCCCAAGGGTCCGACGATGCTGCTCTGAGAAACGCACTTATATTGGATCGCGTATACGATTTGCTTGCAATCTATTTATACGATCTATTTGCGATTCTTTAGGAGCATACCAAATGACGCCATTTTGGGTGTTTTAGGCTAAGCACGCATTGCGGTTAACCGCGAGCGTTTAACCGCAAGACTGAAACCGCCGAAAAATATAGCACTAAGGTTACCATACAAGCGCACGCATATGTGGCGTTTTCCAGTGACTGATTTTAAAACCGCGGCTAGCTAGTTTTGAACCGCGGTTTGCAACCGCGCGGTTTTTTTGCAAATAAAAAATAAGCTAAACGCCAACCGCAATGCGTGTTGGCATGAGTTTCTGCGTTTTCAGCTAAACTGAAACCGCTCGCGGTCAACCGCAATGCGTGCTCAGCCTTAGATGCGATAGCGATCCAATATAAGTGCGTTTCTCAGAGCAGCATCAGGCCCCAGATATTTTCCACAACCTCCCAATAGTATATTTTATTATTACTATCAGTATTATCTATTCTGTGATCAGGGCTAGGTAGGACCCTGAATTTTGCCGGGCGTAAAATGTTCTGTCAAAATCGATGTAGCAGACCAGCCTTGTAGCCTTGTATTGGGTAGAGGATCTGAAGAGAGATGGCTATTATCCCGGTACACGAGTTAAAAAGAGACAGCACGAACATTTTATTTTATTGCAGAATTACGTACGGATTTAACGTCAGCTGTCTACGGATGTAATGGCTTGGTTTTAATTAAGGTTTATTGTTCTCGTACGTAGCATGTTGTTTGGATGTTTTATTTGAGTATGTATGTAACTATAACTATGCTTTATAGATACGGTATCAAACCCCCACTTTGTCTTATCGGTCAACTCGAATTTTGAGAAAGAAAAAAGAGGAAAAAAACTGCCGCTGTGATTAATAGCAGTTTTCCTATGTGAAGTCACTTTTCACATTTTATGCGATTTCAATTTTGTTTGCGATTTCGATTTCAGATTGATTACCTACGTTGATTGTGAGCAAAAATTAATTAACTACTACTTACTAATTAGTATAGGTAGGTTAGGTAGGTATGCAGCCCGGCGCAGCTAAGTCACCTTCAAGCTGAACGGGCATCGCTTTCTGAATACTTTAAAGGTACAGTGTAGGTAAATGGTCATACGAGAACATGTCATACGATAGGTAGTTGAATCAAAAAGTAAAACTATAAAAAAATAACTGGCCAAGTGCGAGTCGGACTCGCGCACGAAGGGTTCCGTACCATTATCTATAAAAAACAAAAAAAAAGTATGTGAGCCCCCCCTAAATATTAATTTCATTTTATTTTAATTATTTATTTTTTAAGTAAATAATATACTCAATATATTGTGAACATTTTAAGCGTCTACCTGCTACCATTATCAATATCGAGCAAAAATAAGCAAAAAAATCACGTTTGTTGTATGGGGGCCCCCCTTAGTATTAAATTTCTTTTGTTTTTTAATATAACAAATAGCGGCAACAGAAATACATCATCTGTAAAAATTTCAGCTGTCTAGCTACCACGGTTCACGAGATACAGCCTGGTGACAGACAGACGGACAGACAGCGAAGTCTCAGTAATAGGGTCCCGTTTGGCACCCTTCGGGTACGGTACCCTAAAAACGACTTCCACAAACCCTATTTGATTAGAAACCAATGTCAAGTGCTTTTTGAGTTTAATATATTATAGTATCTGTGGTTTAAAACAAACTGTAACCCTCTATTTCCCCCCCTCGGGGAATTAATTTCGTCAAATCCCATCTCAGCGCTACCTCGCTAAGAAACCCCTGTACAAAGTTTCATGGCTCTAGGTCCACCGGTTTAGGCTATGCGTTGCTCGTCAGCCACACATAGTAGATTGTATTTGTACCTAGTACTGAGCAGTTCTGGTGGCCATGATTGTGTGGTCTTCATCAGCAGTTCCGTATCACAATATTATGCTTACCATGAGAAAATGCTCGAGTTATTATGAAAAACACAAAAATCACTATAGGTCTGCCTATGATATTTGAAGAGTTCCCTCGATTTCTCCAGGATCCCATCATCAGATCCTAACATGGGACCAATTGGAAGGTAAACCCTTTCGAACAAAAAAATAACCCAAATCGGTCCATCCGTATTCCGTCTAGGCGCAATCGGGGCACATACATAAAAAAACCGAGGATATTAAACCTCCTCCTTTTGTGAAGTCGGTTAAAAATTACAATATTTTGTGTCTACGCTAAGCTTTATTCACATGGGCGAGAATTGGGCCCCAGGAGGCCAATTCTCGTTTCTATAGCAAAGGAGATCATTCACGGTCCATGCATTGATGGGCCAAAAGTAAAAGTGCCTGGCCAGAAAAAAAAAGATTTAAAATTCGGGTAGAACCTTAGAACCTTTGAGTAATAAGGTAATATTTTTTACTGTGACACTTAACCTGTTTGCTCCATAGTTATGTTTTCATAGGCTATTGAAATTCGATAAAAATCCTATGATTTTTTTTTCTCGAGATTCTCTAACTCAGTCCGGACTGAGTGAAGAGGTATACATGCCATACTAAGTTTTATTCGATACACTATTATGCACAACAAAAACAAGGTTTGGATGATGGCCGTATAAAAAAGAAATCATAGGATTTTTTCGAATTTCCATAGCCTTCAAAATCGTGAATCGCGAAGGCCCTTCACCTATTGAAAGACGAAGCTCCGCACCTTTGTCGAATACGCATTGAGATGGGTGAGAATCGGCCTCCAGATCGTCGTTGGATATTTCCAAAATGAAATTCCAACAGGAATTCTTTCACCACCGGCCACCAGCGGCGGTGTGGGTCGGAAATATGAGTTTGTTTGTTCAAAGAGGAAAAGTGTTCAATATGGTTCAGAACTGGTTGCAAACCTCTGGTGAATCCATAGATCTAGCAACACTTAAGGAAGCATTACTCGACATACCTAGTAAGTGTACTATATATCATTACCTACCTACAAATACTTAATAAAACAATATTGACGAATAGAGCCTGGATTGCCTTTTCATAGAGGTGAACGCTCTTAAACTAGGTAACGAGAGTACCCATTAAGTTCAAGATCTAGCTAGCATTATACAGAGGTATTTCATATCGGTTCCGTTTGGAGGAAAATAGGATATCATTTCCAGGTAACACTGGCCTTCGAATGATGGAAACAAGAACTCCCTCGCTATCGACAAACTACAGAAAGAAAAAATATATTCACTTAAAGATTCAAAAATTTATTAATTAATGATTAATTATTTAATTAATTAAATTGTTTATAGTTATCAACGTTTAAACCTAGTGTAAAGACTAATATTCTTTATTGAATGTAAATGATATCATAAAAAAACTTTCAGCCGCAACTCGCAATCCGATTGACCTGTTTCAGCAAACGCTCAATTTAATCACGCAGGTTATGTAAAGTATTAAAACATCGGCCACCGCGAAAGCCAATCAGAAGCGAGATTGAATGATATCGACCAATCACACGACATTACAAATGGGATCAGCCAATCAGAAAACGAATCGGAGATAACGCATTGACGTCAATGAGGTAGATTCGGAAAGCTGCGTCTCTAGATGGGGCAAAATCAATATGAAAAACTCTCTATAGGTACTATACATATCGTTCGTATCGGTAAATAAATCTCCAAACAGTTAGATGATTGGACAAGAAGGATGGAACAAGTGTACCTATTTGAAAACAACTCCGATATAATACTTACTAAACAAATTTAGGTCTTAGAACCATCAGGCAAAAGTCGGACAGTTTTCTAGACCGGCAAGAGCCTTCTTGTAATTAAAGCATAATTTATTCATAACCAATTCACGTGGAAATAGCCTTTTGTATTAACGTGGTTTAGTGCATGCAATAAGTGCAACTTTGTTGTGGCTGCCTTGCAAGACGTAAAGGAAATAAAAAATGGCGAATACTAAAACTAGCGAAACGTCATTAAAAGTTAAGAAACCTAGATAAATAAGTATTGGTACTCCAAAAATCGATACTAGGGTTGAAAGATAAAAAGTAAAACAGCATTTAGATAAACTAGCAAAAGCGAAGCACACCAGAAAATGACAAATGATGAAATAATTTTGAGAAGACGAAATATTTGTACGTTTTGAAGGGAAACCAGAGTAACAGTTTTGAAAAATTCGCTGTTGGATATTTTTGGTTATTTATAAATAATGTGTATTTGAGTAGCTTGCGTTTGCGAGCGCATAAAATCTGATTTTGACAGTACGCTGGCGGCTGCGCTGCGTGCGCCTACTTACGTTTTTTTCATAGGAAAAGGTACAGTCGACGCAAAAAGTCAACGCTAACTTTCATCCCTATCACAGCAGGTTATCAAAGTGTCCGTCACACGTTTACGTGACAAGAGACCAGTCGACCACCAACCGCGCTCAAACGCTTTTTGTATGCCTGCGAAGACACGCGCAGCCCATGCAAGCCAATCAGGAAAGAAAAAGTGGACTGGATTAATTTGTTTTCACTGAATCAATAAAAATAAGATTTATGTGTTTATTCAATTGAGAGCGAAAAAAAAGCGCGGTTTGGTTATTTGTCTGTCCGTCTCTTGTACGCTAGAGGTGAAAAGGTAAAAATAAACTACTTACTAGGGTTCTTGGTCTACATTATACCAAAAGATCAAAAAGAAGTTTTAATTTAAAAATCTATAGTAGCAGTTAGGGAAATAATCCAAAAACCACAACACTTTGGTTCTGTTACAAAATACTATTATTTTGATTTTTTGTGCAATATCTTCATCATAGTTTTGTATCATCTACTTACATACACGTGTAATATTAAAAAAACTTCATGCAGAACAATATTATCGTTCTATCGATCCGTCCTGTGGTTAATTTGCAAATTACATTAGACTCGAATCAGCGGAATAGACAAAACGTTTCTCACATACATTACCGGTGTAATAGAATATTAGAGCTAATTGCCTCAATCAAAGTCTTCGTAGAGTGAGGTGTCAACCTTGGAACTCTTGGAAGGTTTGCTACGCAAATGCTAAACATGTATGTGGATTATTGTAGATTTAGTTACGTAGATGTCTACGTACGTACTACAAAAAGTTCAAAGATCAAGGATGCATTTTGCTAATACATATTATTTAGTCACAGCGGACCGAATGAATAAGCAAAACTAACAATACTTCGATGAAGTAGTCATATTGAGGCCTAATGGTGATCTTGTCTTATTGTCTATTCATCTTATCGAGATGAAGTCTTATTTATAGCTAATAAGTATTCGGTCCCATTTTTTTAACTAGCCTTATCTGTGTCCCACTGCTAGGCAAAAACGGTACTACTACAATATAAAATAACCGGCCAAGTGCGAGTCGGACTCGCGCACGAAGGGTTCCATATCTATAAATAACCGGCCAAGTGCGAGTCGGACTCGCGCACGAAGGGTTCCGCACCATCATCTATAAAAAACCGCAAAAAAAAAACCATTTTGTATGGGAGCCCCCCTAAATATTAATTTAATTGTTTATTTTTTAAGTAAATAATATACTCAATATATTGTGAACATTTTAAGAGTCTACCTGCTTCCATTATCTATATCGAGCCAAAATGAGCATAAAATACGTTTGTTGTATGGGAGCCCCCCTTAATATTAAATTTATTTTGATTTTTAGTATTTGTTGTTATAGCGGCAACAGAAATACATCATCTGTGAAAATTTCAACTGTCTAGCTACCACGGTTCATGAGATACGGACGGACGGACGGACGGACGGACGGACGGACGGACGGACGGACGGTCGGACAGACAGACAGACAGACAGACAGACAGACAGACAGACAGACAGACAGACAGACAGACAGACAGACAGACAGACAGACAGATTTCGCAAATCGTACCCTCCACCTGTAAAATACTGGGTGACATTTAATTAGCTGACCATATTTTGAGGAACGATGGAAAATTCGTCCCGCAGAACATTGCCCCGATCAGCTGATTTCAAGTTACTATGGAAGACCAAAAATTTTTTTAGTTTGAGACCATTAGGTTCCTTGGGTAAAGTTGTTCATAATGATGAGTACTATCATTCCCCAAAATATGGTCAGCTAATTAAATGTCAGCCTTTATAACTTATTTTTTTTATGGCATACATCTTATGCGCTTTTATAAACAAATAGTTTGATTCGCAGTCGACAGTACTTAGTATACAATACTACAGCATGTATACAGGTAGTTAGCTCCTAAAAGCGTTACGAAGTGATTTCATTAGGGTGGGGGTAGAAAAATATTGGCTAGAGTGGGTTGTAGGTAGGGTGGTGGTCTTTTTATATCAAATCAAAGAGGGGGATGGGTGGTACTGGTATGTTACTTTACATCGACCTAATCCAGTAGAAATGTTAGCTTCATTTTTTTAAATCCGTAGCAGCGTAATCATTGCGTCACGAAATTTTGTCCGCAAATCTCAGATTCGGATTCAGCACCGCAAAATACTCACATATAGAAGAATAACCGGCCAAGTGCGAGTCGGACTCGCGCACGAAGGGTTCCGTACCTACCATTATCTATAAAAAACCGCAAAAAAAAAAACATTTTGTATGGGAGCCCCTAAACAGCCTGGTGACAGACAGACGGACGGACGGACGGACGGACAGAGAAGTCTCAGTAATAGGGTCCCGTTTGGCACCCTTCTGGTACGGAACCCTAAAAAATCAGCACTACCCAAAAACTTTCCCACTAGAGGCCCTTTAGAGTACAAGCTGACTGTATTATTACAGGATGGAAATTTTTAACACGACCTGGAGGGAAAGTACTCTAAATAATGAAGATATTAAATTTCACTCAAAGGATACATTCCTTTATTTTTGAAAAGAAATAAAACTGCATTTAAAGTTTTTTATATAGATTGCTACGCTTGTCACAACCAGGAATCGGCGTCATTTTATGGCGTCAATCGACAGGGTCAATCATAAGGATAAAATCTCTTTGACAAACATGGTTAATTAAATTAAAGGAAAACCATAAAATTCAGGATAAGGCACTTTTACGGATCCATCGGATACCGTAAGTTAGAAGTTCACTATAAATATTTTTTAAAGAGTCTGCATTACAAACACGTAAAGATAATTGCAATTTTCTTATCGTTCTACGTCATTTAATTAAATAAATTACGAAAAACATAATTTATTGTGAAGTTCTATCTAACCTACGGTATCCGATGGATCCTTGAGTAATAGACATAGACATACGTTTATTCACTGAAGAAAACATGGGTACATCGAGAGGGAATAGTGCCTTATCCTGGTTTTCTTTTAATTTAATTAACCATGTTTGTTAGAGAGATGTGATCCTTATGATTGATCTTTAATTAAATGCAGTTTTGTTTCTTTTCAAAAATAAAGGAATGTTTCCTTTGAGTGTTTGCTATCTCCATTATTTAGAGTACTTTCCCTCCAGGTCGTGTTTAAAATTTCCACCCTGTATAACAGTAACTGAGTGTCAAGAACAGATTCAAACTTTTGATTCAACCGTTGACAGTCTGTTGTTTGCATGACCGTGCAGTGCCACAAACTTGGCTGACCCGGTGACGGCGGCGACTAGAACTAAAGTAGCTGGTATGAAATGTCATTCGTATGCCATTGATGCTATTGCGCCGCCCTCACCGCGTTAGATAAGTTTGTGGCACTGGTAACTTGTCAGGGAAATGACAGCTATGTCTAACATTTAACCCCTCGAACGAAACCAGGGAGCCGAAAAAATATTTTTTTATGGACTTTATTCCTAGGCTTAGCTTAGGATTGAATATCGCTGGCTCTCTGGCGAGCCTGCAGGAATGGAGGGGTTAAGTTACATTTTAAGTAGGATTTTGTGCATTCAGTCGTTAATCAAGCTCACTCATACTTTGTAATTTGTACATGTGCAATCATAACCGAAGCCACTTGATAGTTATTTCAAGAAATGTAACCTTTGACACGAATTGTCCAGAGTACGATCTGTGGTACGACGAACTTTCGACGTCATACAAAAGGCAGACAATCAATTCTAATATTTACTAACATCCATATTCTATGAGCAACATGTGGCTTTGACAGCTGTCATTCGTATATTTGTATTCGGGGGGTCTATATTTGCAGGTTTTTGACGGTGTCCCTAAGGCCCTGACCCCTCTCAGCTTTGAGAGCTATCTCAATCCCGTGAAAAAGCTGAGACAACTCAGAGCTGAGAGCGGTTTTATAATACGTAATTACCTATGAGATACAGCCGACGGACGGACAGCGGAGGCTTAGTAGTAGGGTCCCGTTTGGCACCCTTCGGGTACGGAACCCTGAAAAGGACTCTGTGACTAGCCTTTGAGCACAGAAGAGATAATAGTACTACGTACAGAACGGCCACTCCCTTCCCCGCGCGGATTCAGATACCGCACCTCACCCCGGAGTCGGGGAGCCTCTTCGGGAGACACTTTGTATGGAAGCTGAACGCACACATTCACAAACGAACGAGTTTACGCACACATTTGCACGTGTACAAATGTCATTGGGCTATGTAGTAGTAATAGGTGATTATTTTACGAGCGTTCTATGGAGTGTCCGAGGTGTGCTTTGAGAAAGAAGAGGAGAAGGTCATTTGAATTTCCAATATATTTTATATGGTGTGTGTCTTCCGAAAATGAAATATTGTACCGAAATAAATGGTTTTCTTTGGAATCAGTATAAGTAGTATTATATTATACTGAGTTTGTCCTTTAACCAAAAAAGGGGAATGTCACATTAGACATACATAATTTAATGAATAAGAAGGTACTTTATAGTCGATGGATAGTTGTCTAGGTATTTTACTATTGTAATAGACCTAATTTCAGTAACAATTACGGTAAATGTTTTGACCTGAATGCTCTACATACATTGTCATTATTTCTATCCATGAATTAATTAGTCTAGTACTTTAGTTAGGTACCTGTCAGACTCTAGTATAGACGTGTAATAATAATCTGAAGCTAAATACTGTTCGTTCAAGGCTCGCCGGTCAGCCTACTTATATACAATAAATTAACCATGTACAAATGGGTATTTCGCTTCGTACTTATGTAAAGAATAATGATTTTAATTTTACATAACTTTATTACATCCTCTGCGTCCACTTGGATGTTGATATTTTTTTTAGACTTTCGCTGTGTAGATATTTATTCTGGTTTTTAGGGATGTGTACATATCTTTCAGAACATTGCGTACAGCATAGATAGGTATCTGATGTTGACAGTATCTACATTATGTAAAGTATGTTTTAATTATAAATGTGCCATATTACGGAAACCAAAATTTATCTGAGCAACATACTAAAGTCTGTTAACGTCGCATACGTTTACAAAGAAAAGCGATACATCGCTATCCAAAATATGAGTACAGTGGTCAAATGGTACACTGTGGTAGTAACGATCAACACTCTCTATTGTCAAGGTAAGAAAGAAAGAAAGAAAGAAAGAAAGAAAGAAAGAAAGAAAGAAAGAAAGAAAGAAAGAAAGAAAGAAAGAAAGAAAGAAAGAAAGAAAGAAAGAAAGAAAGAAAGAAAGAAAGAAATGGCGTTTATTACACAACAGACCATAGGTAGTGAGTGCCGCGGTGTGTTCTTTCCCTCTGCTGTGCAAAAGGCCCTAACTCAGCATTGTGCTGAGGGCGGGGGCCCTCAGCGCTGGTTTTCAGTTAGTGCCAGTAGTGATCGCGCGTGCCATCTGCTAAGGTTGTGTACGTAAATACTTGTATACTTATGCTTAAATATACTATCGATACATAAATACAGAACTAACATGTAAAATTGGTGTATGTATGGTGTATGTTTATATTTTGACATAGACATATATGGAACTAAAAGCATTCATAAATCAATTTAAATAAAAGTAACGCGCATAGACTGGGTTTAATTTTGTTGCCATTCTTACCTTCAGCAGGTATGGCAGGCAACTAAATTATATCCCTCTCTACCCCTTTTAGCTCCAGATACAGTGTCAAAAACAGTCATCTGACTTTGTCCAGAAATAGCGAGACCCAATTTTCGTTTCCAAAAACGGCCATCTTGTTCTAAGTTTGGCACCAAAACAGCCTGCAGTTAGGTCCCAACAGGGTGACAAGTGACCTGGATGTTATTTTAAGATCGATCGATATTCATTATTCAACGACCATTTCGCCTTCGATGCGCAACGTTGCCATCTAGTCGGGCTGTTTATTAAATAATTTAGCATGTTTTGCTGCTCCTGTAGCTTAGTTACCTAACCTTACAGAAACAAAGACATGGCATTTGAGCTAAATATTACGTAGGGTAGGTGACTTCGTAAGAGGCTAAGGCATAGTATGGCGTAGGGTGGTTCATTTAGGTAGGGACGTTTTACTCAACCAGACGACGATTATTCTTTATCAAAGCCTCTTTATTAATCTGTGTCAAAGCCAAGAATTTCAGGTAAATACCCTATGCCTCCAGAAGTTTATTTCGTGACTTGCTTATTGAGTTTAAGGTTTAGCAACGGGCAGTAACGTTGTAAGACTTTCCAGTACTACGCAACAATGTACTGAGGAATTAATTAGATTATTAGCAGGCTGAATTATGCCGCTAAGCATGACATTTTATAACAAGAGCCGGATGCTTCTGGGTGCCATTACACACGCAAATTGAATGTAATTTTCGTGGCTCTACAACAAACGCCTCTATAATAGCTTGTTTTACATGAAGAGTCACATAAATTACCTATAATTATCTCTGTCTACTTACAAATGACGATTATTTTGCGGATATTTTTTACTGCCAATGCGTCAATATGTCAAGAGTACCTTTTATGCGGGGATAATGACAAGGCGAAAAAACTGGCATATACGGGTATTCAGTAACTCGATGCTCTATCTCTGAAGAAGGCGTGTAACGATATTTGAAATCGTAATTTTCAACGATAGTAGACGCCTTCGAGCACAGTTAATTGCATTTTGTTTTACGGATTTTAATGAACTTTATCGCAAGTTTGACAATAATTGACATGCCAAAATTGCATTCAAATACTTACTAATTCGTAAATCTTGTCAGAGATAGAGAATCGCGCCTCTGTTTGTGTGACAGGCTACGTAAATAAGGAATAAACTTACTTGCCAAACAGCGGATGCCACAAATGGTGGATGGGATCGTGCGGGTGCGGAGGCATGGGCGGCATCTGCAGAGGTATTTCGCCCAGCGGAGTCGTGCTCCCGACCTCCGTCTCCTCTCTCCGTCGCGCCATCGACGGCACCGACGGGATAGAAGAGGAGCTAGAGTGTCTCCTCGACCCACTTCCACTGGCAGCCACCGCCGCGGGTTCAGCTAACAAGTTCTGCAAACTTCTGACACTTATCCGAGGCCGCGGAGATTCTTGTGAACTAGTGCTGCTACTGCGCTGAGACGAACCACCTTCAGCTTGCTTCACGGACTGCAAGTAGTTATTGTTTTGGTAATACGGTGACGTAGGACTCTTCTGTTGGGACGTTCGCGGCGAACGCTGGCTTCCCATCATGTTAGGATTAAAGTAGGGTATCTGAAGGCCTGGTAGCGGCATGTTGGGCCGAACGTTCGGGTTCATCGTGGGATACATCCCTTGTAAGAACTGGTTGTGGGTCATCGCCCCCCGTTGGCAAGCGGTGTTGTAATTGTGCGCTATGGGACTCGTTCGTGCCGACGAATGCGATTTGCTCTGGTGGTTTTTGGTTGAATGCACGTACGGGTTTTGGACATCGGTGGATTTGGCGTGGTCTTTCAAATGTTCGGCGGGGGTAGGCTGTTTGGCGCGGGCGTTCGCTTGGTTCATCGCTTCTTGCCACATCGCGAACTGCAGTCGGTTGTCGTAGTCCATTTGTGGCATCATCGGGAACCCTCCAGGGCCCATGAATCGGGACGGGTGATTAAACATTTGCGATAGGTCCGCGTAATTCCCGCCTCCGTACCCTGATGAGTTTAGCGCTTTCAGGAAGTCCATGTTTTGCGAGCATGCCATTGCGGCTTCTAGCTGACTCAGGTAGGGTAGCCAGAGCATCTGATTCAGTGCAGCGGAGGTGGCGGCGTCGATGTCGCCGGCTAAGCCGTCCATGGATGGCGCCGCCTTGGTCTGACTGCTCGGACTAGGTTGCTCGGGCTTGCCCGATTCCTTTTCTTTTTGCTCCGTTTTAGCACTGGCATGTTTCGCGGATTTGGCCTCGGCGCTTTTGATCCTTGCATCTTTTTCTATAAACTCCTCTAATTGTTTTATCGACACTATTATTATTTCGGGGTCCTGTAAGATACCGGGGTACGAGAACGCTTCCGGCAATCGCAGTTCCGGCCTTTGTATTATGAGGGCAGGGATTTCTCTAGCGGGGTTGGCGAGGATTTTGTTTAGTTGATTTCTGGGCACCAACAGAGGGTCTGGAATGTTGAAGTCGGGGCTCAGTTTGAGAGCTTGCAACTGTTTAAGGGGGCTGTTCTCTTCCTGTTTCGGTCTCTCGGGTTTCTTAGCGTCCGCCGCGTGGTCGTCGCTCAGTTTACTAAACACTTTGCTAATTTTGGCGAGTTCCTCGGTGGACTCCCTTCGTATCCGCTTCTCCTGCGGTTCCCCGAAGTCCTTGTTCAATTTCCTAATATCGTCCGAGCAACTCGATACGGTCGGACTGGCGGATTTCCTGTGTTTGCCTAGGTTTAGCGGTTCGCACTGCTGCTTCGTTATTGTGACTTCTGAGGTGTACATTTTGGGTGATGGCGAGGAGAGGAGGGTTTCTAAAAAGATCGTTTGCTTGCTCTTTGTGTGGGGGTACCGAGAAGAGCTCGGGGGAGGAGGGTACGGCTGGGATGCCGCTGGGTTGTGGTGACTGCATCGCGTCGGACTCGCGAGAGGGCGCGCGTGGGATTTCTACACGTCTCGGCGACGCAGCCGGCGTCGGAAGCCTCCGATGTACCGACAGATCTCTGGGTTGTTCGTCGCTCTTTTCCGACATGTTATCCTCCATGGACAATATCTGGTTCGCTTCTGCGGCGCTCTCCGCAAACTCCGTGCCCTCGACTGACGGTTCAGCCGCGGTGTTTTCCGTCGCCTTTCTACTCAGATCTGTCGGCGCGATATTTTCTATGCTCGCCTCGAGCTCCTTCTCAAAGTCAATCGTCGCCACTTCCGCCACTACGTCATCCCCGTTTTCCGCGCACTCCTCGACGCACTTTTCTTCCTGCGGTTTGGGGATAACTTCACTGGTATCACAAACTTCCTCTGTCGGAGGATCACTGAGCGCGAGTGTCGGCGGGCTCGGCTCGGGCGGCTTGTCTGCCTCGTCCCCCGCGTCGAGGGGCAGGTCGGCGAAGCAGTCGGGCGCGTAGAGCGGCTGGTCCTGCCGGTGCAGCGTGAGCAGGCCCTGCGCCGCCGACATGCTGCGGCGCGGCGACTCCAGCTCGCGCTCCA